>WEKX01013151.1:472136-504136 GCA_013390025.1 Pitta sordida
CTTTTTCTTTTTCTTTTTCTTTTTCTTTTTCTTTTTCTTTTTCTTTTTCTTTTTCTTTTTCTTTTTTCTTTTTTCTTTTTTCTTTTTTCTTTTTTCTTTTTTCTTTTTTCTTTTTCTTTTTTCTTCCTTCCCCTTTCCTTCCCCACCCCATTTTCTTACTTTACTGGCAACTGTACAGTCAATACACATGTATGATTACCAAAGTGCACACCTCGGAAGCTGTCTCTGCCATGTCTTTTTATTCTCTGGACCCAGTCTAGCTGAGTGGAGTGGAAAGGCAGCAGAGAGATCTGGCTGTGAATGAGTAGGTGTGCTCCGGAGATGAATTGGGGCCAGTACACCATGATATGTTAATTTGCCAATAATCATTATAAGTAATAGCTTCACTGATTCATGAGTTCCATAAATTGATTAGTCTCCCGGTTAATGAAGAGCTCGAATGCACTACATATGCAATAGATCACTCCTTTACTTTATGACTTTATCTGGCCCAGGGAACTCTGCTCTGCTGGTAGGTACCATTTCTATTTACCAATATGTTACTTCACAAATGTAAGCATTTAGCATTGTGCACGTTCCACAGTGGTTTCGGCACAGAAATAGCTAATTAATTCTTTGAGCTTTCTGATGCATCACACTGCAAAGTCGGCTTGGTTCCTACTGGATCATCTTCACAAAAACCTGGACTGACTCAACTATGGAGACTCATGCAATACAAGGTTTTCTTGTCAAGCAGCAATCTCCGTTTGGAAGGAGGGCAAGTTAGGTCATAAATCACTTCTCTACTCCTATGATCCCTGTCTTCCTGTGCAGACACAGTGTCCCATGAGCCAGCTTTACCTGGGACTGGGATGGAGAATAATTCGGGCTGCTTGTTCATGTGGGTGAAACTGGGATTGTTGCTGATGAGGCAGTGGGAGGAGTGGGTTGAATCCACTCTATTACATGAAGGAGCAACCAACCACCTTTCCCTCTAACACATGAACTACTTCAATGTGTTAGACTGAAGAATGCTTCAGGATGCCTGAACAGTGACAGTGCCCTTTTGAAAATGCCTTTATCTCCAGTGAGAGCAGTGTTACTTTTCCTTTTTCAAATGGACTTGCATGCAGTTACCCATGTTTTTGTCCCTTTGAGATGTCATTGCCATAATACACTCTACATGGGGCTATACGTTAAGCCCACTCAGAAACTGAAGCTAATGCAGAATGCAGTGACCCACTTATTAAGTAGTGTTTCATGCTGGGAACACATCACACTAATGTGCCAGGATCTCCACAAGCTACCAATACATTTTTGGATGTTGGTGTTAACCTATAAAGCTCTAAATGGTTTGGTACCTAGCCACTTGGGTCAGGAGAGAAGGCGCAGTGCCTGTATTAATTATACAAGCCTCCAGCTGAGAATGAATATGTTTAGGCTTCTGGAAATGGTTCATACTTGGCATGTTCAGAGGTTTAATGTAGGCATTAACATACCCTTATATTGCATCATTTAATTTGCATAACAACTGAGTTTGTAGCAATACCTTCCCTTGCATCTATCTTTGATGTTGCTGCTGCCGCCTCTAAGGCTCTTTGTAGGCTGAGCAGTTTGAGTCCTGGGTTTGGGACTGAAGGGCAGTTTTGCTTGTCTGTTACATCAAGAGAAAACCTCCATGTGGGTCTAGTAGAAAGCTCATAAACTGGGACACATCAGAGTTTGCACGACTAGTGAACAGGCAAGTAGATCACACTCAGTCAGTTACTTTCTGGATACGTCTGAGTTGGGGAAAAAGCTACAAATTTGTTGTTGTTTTTAGATTTTGGTCAAAGTGGTTTATGTTTTATGAAATGCCCTTCCTTTCCCGAGCAGAGCAACTAATCCATAATATTCAGCCATTACATCTGCAGATAGATCTGCGGCTACTTCTTGCATTTGCCCATGGTGTTTCTCACTGGTAATTATAGTAATATTTATGTCTCTTTGCATTTTTATATGTCCTTTGTCAAGCTGATTAGAGGAGGCAAAAAGCTGCCCTTTCAGAATAAAAAATTAAAAAAATAAAAAGAGGCCTCATTAGGATGCTTGCTGACATCAACTAAATTGAGCTTCACCTTGTATCAGAATTTTAATAAATAAGCACTGATGTTTAGTGCATTGCTCTAACGTGCACATTCCACTCACAGCTTGCCGCATGGCTTATACAATATAGCTTTTTCCTTTTTAATGCAAAACAATACTCTGTGAATCAAGGGGAAATAGTATTTCATATTCAAGCCTTTCTTTTTCCCTAGCAAATCTTAAAAAAAATCTAAAATAATTTGCCTGGTATCTAATCACTCTTTTTTATTCTGCTGTTGTACATATCAGAGCCTTAAATCTAACATTTTTTTTTGCAGTGCTGCAAATGTGAGGTGTGATTTACATTTGTTTTTCTTGCAAATTAAGAAGAGCATAAAACACAGGCTGCTTTCCTTTCAGATACGTACCATAGACTTTATATAAAGTCAGGCTGGAAAAAGCCACCGGAGCAATGAAGAGGCAGGGAAAGAGTGACAGAGGATGTTTTAGTAGTTTAAAAGGCATCTTTACAGCCAACAGACGAAAAGATTCTTGTCCCAGTTTGCTTCTCACTCAAATATTTATGACAACAGTTTCCACTCTTTTAACTTCTTGTTTCTCTCTTAGAAATCTATATTTAAATAGATAATTTTAAAAGCCTGCCCCTACCAATTGCTTCTAGGTCTATGCCAGGTCCATGCTCTTGATCTTGGGCTGTTTTAGTAACTATCTTGGGGTTTTAAGGGCAGCTGTAATTTGGGTGGTTTTTATAGATACCAGCAACAGCCAAGCAGTAATCAGAGCAGCCCAGTCAGGATGTCCTGGCAGTGCTGTGGGCAGTGGGGACCAACAGAAACAGGCAAGGGGTGGTGTCAGCACCCCAGCCACCAGTGGTTGCTGCTGCCATCTGCCAACACTGGCAACAAGCGCTGTTTGGTGGCCAGTGCTCTCCATCAAACCCATGCAGTGACTGCACTGCCTTGGAGCCGCCTTCCTGTCTAGCAGTGCTGCTGTACAGACCTGTGCTCTTAGTGCTCCTCAAGATGGGATTTTTTGCTCTCTTTATTTGTTTTATGCCTTTCCCATGGTTTTGAATTGCTTAGGATGTGTGACAAGCATCTTCAAAACTGATGAAGAGCTGAAGTGACCATCCTCTCTGCCTTTGTCGTATTGACCTTGTACCCCAGATGGGGATGCGCTCCATCATGTGCTAGGACTAATGTGACAAAGTGACACTGCTGGACTGGAGGTGAGGCTGAGGTTTCATAGACTTGAAGAAACAACAGTGCTTCATCATCATCTCTGGCTCCCTGCCTTGCAGGGCTGACATAATCCAAATTGTCCAAACTCTGAGGCAACAGGGCCCACTTGAGATCAAATCCTTACAAGCTTGTCTAATCAACCCTTTCCCCTCCCTCTTTCTCAGCATTTTTTATCACTACCTCTTTACTGTGGTGCTGAGACATGCTCCCTGTAAAAATTGAGTGCGAAACCTGCTAGCGACTTTAGGGGGTTTCTGGTTGCAAGCTCAAGCTCTAAACAGATTTGCAGCTTCAAGCACTTATGCCAAGAATTGGGTGGCTTTGATCAATTAAATTCCCTGGCAGTGAAAGAATAATAATAAAGGTTAAGGGGGCCGTGCTCTGAAGCTTGGTCTGCAGAAGAGTGTATCTTCCCACTGCCCCTGAATAGCACCAGCAGGCCCTCCTCTACCTCTTTTATGGATTTAATTCTCTTTGGGAAGCTAATCTCACCCCTGCTGCCCCAGCACAAAACCCAAAGTGGCAATCTTGTGAATCACAGAAAAGCAATTGGGGGGAACTTTGCTTTTTATGGTAATACTCAGGGAAAGTGACTTGCACCACTGCTCTTGAGAATGCAAACATGCTCCCACACAAATGCGGGATAAACAGCACAGCTTGTACCTTTCAGCAAAACAGAAATGCACTTCTATTGCCAGAGCCAAGGGACTCTCTATGGGAAAAGTTTGCTTGCCAGAGAGCATGGCTTTGGTTATACCCAAATGCCTTGAGGTGTGCAGACAGTTTTGCTAGAGAGTAGCGGGTGCTATGGAAGGGCAGGAAGAAGGAGGAGGGAAATGTGAGCTTTAGGTGAGTTTATGAAAGTGATGGGGTCTGACCCTTGCCTTCTGGCCAGTGCCTAGGGTGGTTGTTTATGATACGCGTGGCTGTAGCACTGTCAGCTCACTTGAGTGGGAGCCACCAGGCTGGTAACAGTCTGAGTAGTCTTTGCTCAGATCAGGGATTTGCCTGTTTTCTGGCTCAGTTTCAGTGCCTATTTATACAAAAAAGATAAAGGTTAGGCCACTCCCAGATGAAAGGACAGTGTTCATGCTTCTGCCCTAGCCTCTGCACTAACCATGACAGTTGTGGAGTCAGCAGAGAACACCTCCAGCAGACCATCAAGCGATTGGTTTTACTGCGCAGATAGATGCCTTCATCCAAGGCGGCATCTGTCCTCTCTCAGCCCCATTGCTGTGCAGCTTTCCTTCTGTGTCCGTTGTTTAGGGGGCTGTGTTGGCCAAGTCATTTCTCCCATCCTTGCAGGGTCAGTTTTCTGTGCTCTGGGCTCCTTGACACAGTCTATGTAAGGTTGGTGGGACTGTGGTGAGAAGAAGGTGATGGCAAGAGAAGCAGATTAGATGGAGAGCATAGGGAAAAGTGGGTGCAGGGCTACTTCGTTCTTCAGCAGCTCTACCTGAGATGGACATAACACACAACTCTGCATCCCAACTGCATCTAAGCAATTCAGGCCTTTCTGGAGGCTGCAGACCTGGGTGGGCATGGCGGCCAAGGGAGGTGGTGAGCAGCAGGAAAGTCAGGTGGTTCTGACTGATGTAGAATGTTCAAGGTCACTCCTGAGCCAAAGCTCATCTCCCTTCCCAATTCTCCAGCACAGAGTCGTCTCCTTACCCGAGGTAGCTGGATATAATTTCTGTGTACTGGCTGCCATAATATCTTCAATTTAGCCTGGTCTATTAAATCACCTGTCTCAATGCTGTTTATCTAGAGATCAAATTTAGAAAGGCAGCAGTTGGAGGAAAATTAAAGCAGACAAATGTGTGTAAAAATGTTTCCTCCAACTGCTTTCATCACAGGCAATTCTTGACTAAATGATGAGGCTTAGGGCTATAAGTATCTCAGTCATTTCATCTGGAGTAAACTGAAACCAAGGTTAAGTCATAGCTAGTCTGTGTCCTTTTCCTTTCTAATCTTCTACATTTCACTATACTTATTTTATTTGAGTGTCTGCCACTTGCTATTTCAAGCTTCCAGTGGTATGTCTGCTCTGCAACACTGTTTGCCAGCTAAAATGTTTCCACACTGCTAGTGGACATGATTACATAATTTTAGATGCACTAAGTCCTGAAATTACTGGATTTTTTTTGCCTTGGTACAAATGAATACTTCTAAGTTGTTTATTTTTTAACTTGCCATTCTGCCTGCAAACTCCAGTAAAGGGAAATGAATTTTTCACGATGGATACAAGGGAGGAGAACAGGAAGTGAATAAAAGTATCTGAGTGTGAGGGCAGCAAAAAGAGAAGCTTACTAAGTTCCCAGCTGATAGTGTGATGTTATTCCACCTGTTTCTTTAATTACTAGAAGTTGTTGAGACTCATCAGCTGTCTCCACAGCCCTGGGAGGACAGGAAGTGCTGATGGGGTCCCAGACATGTGGCTTTTTAGATTCATGCCAAGACTGCACACAGAGTCAGGTTCTTCCCAGGATTGTTCATCCACAAATGCACAGGTTGTCCAAGCTCCAAACTGAAGATTGGAAGTAATGTGTGTGACCTTTTCTAGCGTAGATGACCCTTTCTCTGAATCATCTCTTCAAGAGTGGAGGTTAGTGGACTCATGTCTCGGTCTCCTGTCACCTAGTAAGCAGGTGTATTCAATACTGCAGTATAGAGGGATTAATTTGCTTCAGCCTCCTTTCCAAATCCAGGAATCCTGTTATTGTCTCCCATGCTCCTGGTGAACTCAGCAAGGTTATTTCCCCTCAAATGATTTACATTAAAATGACATAATTTGCCAAAAGTACTCCCTTGTATCTGCCCATGTTTAAATCCAGAGTGGAAATGTGTTTTCTCTGCAGCTTCTGGGGGGCATTCAGAACCGAGGACGTCCGAGCTCTGGGTATAGAGGCGTGTCTCTGAACCTTCACAATGGAATATAATTGAAAAGGCTCACATTTCTGATTCCTGCTTTAGCCCAACTTCAGTGTTAATACACAGGATGTGTAATAATGGCCCTCAAAGGGTTCTTTGCATTCACACTTGCAATCTTCACAAAACTTTGCCCCGCGTTTTATTTCATGCCTCCTTCACTGCAAACATTTGCTGCTGGTGGAAAACCAGCTGGGATGTCTCTCTTTCTTCCCCCCTTAATAATCTCTAGTTTGGGACTACTGATCCTTCAACAACCACTTCTCTTTTTGATGTGCCCTCTGTTTTCTCTTATTTACAGCAACTGTCGTGCTTGGGATTCTCTTTTTCGTCCTCTCCCTCCTCTCAATTTCTCAGAACAAGCTGAAAATGAGATTTAATAGGCCTCCCACTGTTGCTACTCTTTTGAGATTACTGGGATTAGATGTTCTTCTCTTGAGAACTACATCAAAGAAAATGAGAGAGGGTAAAGACCGGGATGCTCAGGAAGGTGATATGGAGTGGGGATAAGGCAGAAGAAGAGTTGTTTTTAGCATGTAATGTTGCAATGCAGGGCATTTTTGGATTAGCTGGAAGCTTTCCAGGATTTTATAGAAGTGTCAGTGCCACTATGTTGTGAAAAGTTTAATAATTTTATTACTAAACCTTTCAGCAAGTCCAGTGCTTCCTGAATGTTTGTAGTTTTTTATAATTCTTTTTTTATGCTACCAGCTATAAACAACCCACTAATTTTAATGTGGGATTATTTGGCTGAGCTATCCATCTCCACATTCCCAGAAATGCTGTTCATATTAATTGCATTCCACTGCTGGGGATACCTGTTAGCAAAGGGCACAGCTGAACAGGCTCTTAATACTTTCAAATCTCTGATAATACTCCAGTTAAATCCCTCTTTCTTGCTTCCCCCTCCCCTCTTGTATTTATTTGTTTATTTGTTTGTTTTTAAATAAGAGAGCAGCTGATTAAACTTGCTCCTTAGCAGCAGGCTGAAGCTAAAATTTCTGCTCCCCTCTCCAGCATGAGGTGACTTTGCAGCAGAGGGGCCGATAGTTTTTGAAGTCTGTCATTTCCTCCCCTTCTGCACTCATGGGGGAGGGTCACCCAGAGGCTGGGATGATACCTGGAATTTGAAGGACTGGTTTAAATTCTCTGTGTCACCAGCTTCTGTATGAAAATTTGGAAGTTGCATCCTTGCATCTGTGCGATAAAATGCTGACACAGGCCTCCAGGAGAGACGGGGAAGTGCTCAGGATTTCGGTTCCTCACAGGAGTTCACAGGTTCACAGGTTATTCCGAGTTGGAAGGGACCCTCAGGATCATCTAGTCCAACTCCCCACATACCAGACCATGTCACTAAGCTCCTCATCAAGTCTTCTCTTAAACACCTCCAGGGATGATGACTCCACCACCTCCCTGGGCAGACCATTCCAATGAGCGATCACTCTCTGTGAAAAACTCTTCCTAGCATTCAGTCTAAACCTCCCCTGGTGTAACTTAAGGCCACATCCTCTTGTTCTGGTGTCGTCAGCCTGAGAGAAGAGTTGGTTCATGCAGCTTCATATGTCCCAGATGCCTGGTTGTGCCACCATGGACAGTAATGGGGGCACAAGGGATAGGGGGGAGAAACTCCCCCCAAAGGGCAGCAGATGGACCAGAAGTGGTTGGGTGGCCTGCTCCAGGGGCAGTAGAGGACAGGGCTCAAGGAGATGGAGAAAACTGCTTGGTAGGTCAGGCTCTTGACACAGGAGAATTGTTTTCATTGGCAAAAATAATTTATGTGGTGCCTGTGGTTTTTTTATTGGTCACAAAGCTCAAAGAAAACAAATACAGCATGGCAAAGACTTTCTTGGTGTGTTTTTGTTGTTGTTGTGTATTCTGGGGGGGTTTAAGTGTTGCATTTAATCCCCTTAGAAATGTGAGGGAAAATTCATGAAATTCGAAGTGTCTGAAGAAGGAGATAAGCCCTTCATGCTGTTCAGTTCTACAGTGTTTACTCCTTTTCCCCTCTATTTTCTTATCATTACCAGAGAGGGGTGGAAAGCTTTTGTCAGAGTTCTCCTTTAAAGAGAGATATTATTTGAATGTGAACAAGTATGAGCACATGGTGTGACCCAGAGAATGAGCACTATCTTCAATTTCAGAATTTTCTGTCTCTTGTGAATAGTGTCAGGATCTTAACATGACTCTTAAGCTGCTTCAAGAACAGGATGGCTTCTATGGAAACGCACTAGAGAAGTGATTCAAAAAACATCTTTTCAGAAAATTACTTCATCATATATGAGATTTCTTTTTAAAACTAACTGCATGGGAGTTCTTGGCAATGATGGTCTCTACATCTGATGGTCTAACTAGCATGAAATAGAGCTGCTGCTCTCATTTTATATACATTACGCTAGCTGATTCCTTACTTGTGGTTTGGTAAAAGCATGAATTTTCAAGATTCCCTCATGGGACTTCATTGGCTTCTTTCACTTTACCTTTCATTTTCTTCCCCGCTGTGTAGAAATACAGGATGATTATTGTTATATTAGGAATTTTGCTGTAAGAGGCAAGAGAACATGCAGCATCATAATTTTTTATTGCTATCATCATAGTTTCTTATTATCTTATCAGGAAAGCACAACAATAGTGAAGCTTTCTGGGAAAGATCATAACACACATTCAGTTTAGCTAGGACAATTAAATAATTTTTTCTTGGTCTACTATTTGTCAGGCAAATCATAGAATGCTTCTTATAAATACATTTGTGTATACCCAACTATCAAGACCGCCTTGATCCGTGTAGGTCTGCAAGACTATAATTTTAGGGTAAAATCTCGTGACAGATGTCCAGGAGCCTTATAGCATCTCATCTGCAGGGAGGGTGAAAGACTGGTGGAGAGGGGATTGTGATAAATGGGAAATGGGGTAACACGGGTACCAGTTGTAATTTCTTCAGTGAGTTTGTTGCAGGCAGGAGAGCTCTTTGTTAGCCAGCTGCACCCAAACCCAGCAATTCTATCCCCCTCACAACAAGCCTTTTTGTGGGAGAACAGAGATGGAGAGGACGATCACAGCTACAGAGACTCCTTGTGCTGTCACTGGTCTGAGGAAATGTAGTCAAATTACTTCATGTACTAGAGCACAAGGGAAATTAGGAGTGAGCTAGAGAAGATTAGAAACACATCCAGAAAGAGTGGAGGAAGGATATCATGGGCACAGAGATGGGGGAATGTGCCCAAGGCTGTATTGCAATGCATGTCAGAGATGGGCACAGAAAGCATGCTACCATGCTGGTTTCATCCACACCCACTGGGCCTTTAATTAACATTGTCACATGTACAGATTGGATCAAATTGCTTCTCACAGAACACAGCCAACCCCGCTGATGTCCCTCTCCATCTGAGCAGTCACAGTTCAGCCTCATGCCTGGCCACTTTGGTTCCTTCCCAGCCCCTCACCAGCAAGGATATGGCATGAACAACAGCCAGAGTCCTTCCCTTGGAAATCAATGCGAAAGGATACTGTCACTACCCATTTTAACTTGATCAATTCAAGATTGGATTTTAGTTAAAAATACCCAGCTGGCTTTTTATATGAAAGTACATAAGTCTGTCCTTCCTTCTGCTTCTAATTATTAAATGCCCAAACCATATTATGAGCTATTTGTTATTATTCTGTGATATTTTTATATCCAAGACAGTTTCTGAGGGAAACAAGTGACCAAAAATATTTATAGGATATAATCCAGTTTTGTAGGCTCACTTAATTTAATTACCTGTTAAGCGGGAGTTTAACTCCTGCCATCAGATTAAAAATAAGTTTACTATTTTTCTTTAAAAAGGTGTTTCGTATGTTTTTCTTTTCTCTCTTCTTTCTTTCCATAGTAAATATATTATTTATGCTGTTTCTATGTTGAGATTTCATGCCCTCTGTGCTAAATAACCCTCCCCACCTTATTTTTCTAGTTGAGATTTATAATACACCCCAGAAAAAAATAGGTGCTGACTGTGCTGTGAACAGTGCCTCTTCATTATGAAATAGCCCTTGCAAACTTTTGGAAAATGGACCTACTGTGATCATAAATCTTCTCCCTTGACATACGGCACTGAATGTGGCTCTGACCACATAAACTGCACACCCCCTGATTCTAGGGCTGTTCACAATGCTCACAATGTTCACCATTTATAAGCCAGTTGGCTTTGCATTAATTAATTCCCAAGTCATTCACAAATAGTGCCAATCACCTCCAAGTGCAGGGCTAGGAAAGAGCTGGCATTTTTGAAAGGGAGATCTGTGTATTAAAATTTACCATGCCCAGAATAGAGAACAAACCCAGCTCTTGAAACAACAATGGCTTTCTGCTTTTGGGCTCAGGGTCTTGGCTTCTTTCTATTGAGGATGTGGTGGTTTATTTATCATGGGTTCTTATTTTTGATGTCTGACTTTTTTTGTGGAGAGCACTGGCTGGGCATCCTGCCCCAAGTGCAAGGTAGGGCTTCCTACACTCTTGCCTGTAAGACAAGGCAGTGGAGAGATGTATTGCCTTGGAGAGGAGCTCTAGGATCCTAGAAATGCTAGGGAAAGATTTGGCTTTGTGCATCCTCTGCCAGAATGCTGACTACTTCTCGCCTGGATTTCACTGCTTGTAGTTTCCCTTACAGGGTTTTAGCTTCAATACGTAGAGTTTTATGCCTCAGACATTAATGGCAGTAATGTAAAAAATCTGTACAGGAGGGGTTTTGCTCTCCCTCCATGTCATACGTTTTAGGTCTTTAAGAGAATTTTTTTTCAGGCGTGATTTAATTGCATATCTTGTTTCCCATGAGCTGCAGTTTCCTATGGCTACTGTTGGCTGCTCCTTCTGCCATGTGATTCCTCCAGCACTGGCCCACAAAATCTGTCCTTGTCTTTACTTCAACTTTTCTTCCCGATGCTCCACTGGGCTTCCCTATCTGTGCCTCAGGGTTGTTGCCTGTGGCTTTACTTCCTGGGGGTTCCCCACTGGCCAGGTGACTTGCCTGTTTTCACTCAACCCCTTCCATCTCCATTATCTTGTCCCTTCCAGGTTTCCTTGTGTTTAGTACAGTGGGTGTTTCACACGGTGGGTGTTTTGCCTTGTGTGAGCTGCAAATGTGTAAGGACAATACACTTTACACTGGAAGACAACTTGGAGAATTAAATCCTGCCATGTTGGAGATGGGAATGTTTTTTTCATATTTGGTCATTCAGTGCTGGGCATGCGGACTTTTACACCCTCCCTGCCAGTTCCCACTACAGCTGTAGCCAGGAGCTACAGTGTGACTTGGTTGCCTCATGGAGGTGCATTATGGTACAGGCTTTAAAGACACAGATACAAATGTGCTTCACAGGACTAAGCCTCATCCAGTCCGTGGGATTGACAGTCCTCATCCACTATGCAGTTATTCGGTAGTTTTTCCTTCATCATTTTTTAGCAGGGGAGGGAGGAACTGATCCTTTAATTCCAACACCCTATTCAGATACTTCATTGAAGACAGAGTTATTAATTTCCTCAGAGGGTTTTTTGCTGTCATTCACCATGACAGTATCCTGAATGCTTTAAAAATATTAATGGGTTTATTTTCATAGAGAAGCATGATGGAAAAGCATTGCTTTCACATTATAGTTAAGAGCAACAGGAAAGAGTGCAGAATCAAGGTCAAAGTGAATGCAAGATTTAGACACTTAGTTTGTTCATTTTTTCCCCCCGCTTCTGTTTATCACCCTAGTCCTATGTCTGCATTTTATGCAGCCCACTGACTTCCATTTTCTCTGCCATTGTTCAGTGAAAGGCTCTGCCAAGTTCAGAGGTAGTTCTCTGAGCTCTGCACTGGTGAAGTCCTATGAACCATTTGGTCTAAAGAGGCTCACCTGGTCCCACAGCAGGCAGATGTAGCTCCTCAGGTCAGTATTTGTCTGCTCTCCTTTCTCCTGCTGTAATCTTCAGACTTGGTAACCCCCCTTGCAACAGGCAAGACAGGAGCAATACAAGGAGTAGGCATCTTTGCTGCTCCATCTTGATTCATGCCCAGTGCCTTCCAGCCAGCTGAAGCAAAAATCCTGCGGAGAGAGCATGGTAGGTGTTCATAAAGCTAGGGATATTTTGCTCTGCCAAACAAAATACCAGTTCAGTCCTATTTTCTGATGCTGTTCAGGCTTCTCTATAGCTATTATCCATGAACTCTTCATGCAAATGCATTGCTTGCCTTCTTCTTCACTTCTCCCCATGTGATTTCTTGTCCTAACCTTCTGACCAGCCAGTACTTCTACTTGGTGCAATGGCAACTTCGATAAGTGGTAGTCCTTGTAGCATGTTTGATTAAAATACTGATACTCAACTCTGTAGGTACTACAGTCTGCTAGTATATGAATTAATTACAATACGAAATAAAGGTTCCCTGCTTTTTATGTGGATTGGTTAGGCATGTGACATGACAGAGCTCATCACGGTAATGGTATTTCTGCTGGATTCAGCAAAGACAGTGCCATAAAAATAAATCACAATGAGATTCATAGAAATCTGTCTGCATTCTGCTCACAGTGAAGGTATTCAGGGCCAAATTTTCAAACATCAGCTTCTAGTTGCACCAACACGATGAGCCCATGCAAAATACAAATACACACTCTTAGGTTCTTTCACATGCGAGCAATGCCCATTCTTGCTGAAATGTGACATTCTGAGAACAGATGTTGCAAAATACTTGCACATATTTTGTGGGAGCAACAGTGACATCAATCTTGCTGGAAACATAGCTCCCATTTTTACTTTTCTTTGCTTGGTAGGCTGTTTATCTATCTTGTTTCCTTTGGCGCTGGAAGTCTTTTTCATGCTGCTTTGTGTGTCTGGAAAATCTGCCCACCTTCTGCATGCCAATCACACTTCTTTCTCAAACCTTCCTTGAAACTTCTCCTAATTCCTTTTACATTGATCTTCTTCCTGTCATTTTCTTTCCAATTCAAATCTGAACTGCCTCTTACAAGTTTCGAGTGCGTGCATTTCTTTATAACCATTTGTGTAAAGCTGCCTAAATTGGTGCCCCCTCCATTTTGAAGTGAGAAATTAATTGTATGTAGTTACTAACTTAATCCATGCCTTCGTCTCCACAACATAAAGCCCTGTTTGTGAATAGTCCAATCTCTCTTTTAAAGGTGAGTTTGTGAAAGTATAGACATTCTGAGGTCAAAGTCAGGAGGGAACAAATCCATGGGAAGAGCACAAATCTCATGGTGACTGAACAAGCAGTTTTAGCCCTGAGTAATGTGCTATTGGCATGGATTTGCCTTTTTCCTCCAGAAAAAATTGAAGACAGTAAATCAGTTTGGAAGGTACGGTTTATTTTGGCTTTCTGACACTACAAATGTTATTTCTGAAATAGCAATGGTTAATTACTCAAACTCCTCAGCTGCACAGACAACATTGAATGTTTCCATGTAAAGTGTGAGGGATGGGAGCTGGAGCGGGGGCCTGGATGGGAGGCATCTGGAGGAGGAAGAGGAAGGTGGAGACAGCTGGGACAGGGATGGAGCCTGATGAGAGGCTCTTTGGAGTCACTGGGATAGGTAGGGAGCCATGGGGCCATTGCACTGGCTTGGGGGCTGCCCCCTCTCCACCTCCACCCCACTGTCAGCCTCCCTGGCTCTGGGGTGCTCACACAAAGAAGGATGGGTAACACTACTGGTCATTTTGCAGGCAGTTGCTTGTTTTACCTGAGCCTCTTGCTAGCCCTGTTCATAAGGAGGTGTGAATCCCAGAACTGTTGTGTGCTTCCGTATTTTTCTCCTCTATACTATTACACTAATCACCTGCTACTTTGTGGTTCACCATTCGCAGCTTCATCGCAGGGGTATTTTTCTGCATCTTTACCGGCTTTACCATACTTACTGTGACTTCACAGATTTTGCTTATCACAGTATCTTTCTGGAACTGACTCCCCATGATTTTTGAGGGATTACTGTGTTATTTAATCTCCATGTAGACTTCCATTTCTGTGGTTTAAGTTTATGAGCATTTTATTTTTCATTTTCGGTTACTTTTTCAAGTATAATATTAAATTGCATACATTTTTCAGGCCTTCATTTGTAAAATTTTCTCATTGTCATAATTTACTGCTTTTAATGATTTTTCTGACAGGTTTTAGTAGCAAGATTCACTAAGTCCCTATTTCTTTCTTCTTGGATGCAGTTAAGTATATTATACAAGACCATGTGGGTAATGCATAGTATTAAGATCCCAGTAGTGTAACATTCAGGAGAGTTTCCAACAGTCGATGTTATCTGTCATCTCAGGATGTGCATCACTTGGGGATCCTTTCTATGGAAAGAGTGAGAAGAGATGATCCTCCAGACAGCATTTGTCACATTGTCCTAAGGTTTCTGGGAGCCCCTGCAGGGACTCAGAGGTGTCTGTCATCTGCTTGTTTTGATGGGTTGCACGAGGTTCTGGATCAGACCGTGCTGCAGAAGAAAACTTCCAGCAGTTACCATGGCCCTGGCAAGGCACAGGCTGTACTCTCTGCATGCCTTCTCCAGATGCTGGGCATATGGGCCTGTCCCAAGAGCTCCAGGATGGTTTGGCTTAGTTGGTTTGGCTGAGCAGGCAGTTGGAGGAGAGAGTATTGAGAGAGACTTATTGCTCTTGCAGATAACAGCCTTGCTGAGTTTGATTGATGGATGCTGTCTTATCTGCCAGACATATGATAAAGCTTAGGAAATGGGGCAGAAATATGCAGCTTTGGCAGAACAGTTGTGTATAGCAGGGACAAGCATGGTGCTGGCTTGGGCAGTGCTTGTGCTCAGCTGCCACGGTGCAGCACAGGCTTCCTCATGAGCACCGCTGGATGCAAAGCACCACATCCACACAGGCCAGCTATGCAGGCCCCAGAGCCGTGCAGTGACTGTGCCCCCACACGCAGGGTGGCTATGTGTATGGAGGAATGAGATTTCTATTTCTTCCTTCATTTTTTCCCGATCCTTTCCCTTTGCTATCCCATTGCTGCATCACAGGCGCTCCATCTGCTCCTGAGAGCAAGCATTTCCCAGCTGTGCCTCCAAACTGATGCTCAGGAGACCTAAGCTCTGCCATCTCTGGCTTTTGCAGGCTAACTCAATGGCACTGGGCATCACCCCATTTCCCTGGACATCTCAGCTTCCTCTGCCTGCCTTGGACTTGCTGCACACTCATCGTATGATCCCAGTCACTTACTGGGTAGCAATGCAGATCTGTAATGGAGCTGCCTCAATGATAATTGTGAGAGGCTCTAAAATGGAAACGGTTGTAGTGGTAAGGATTGCTTTCAGCTAGGGTAGTTCATCCTGTGCAGGAAACTGGATGCAACTGGAGAACCTTTTTACTAATACACACTACATTTTCACTTTGCTGTGATTGTAAAACACCAGAGTGCAAACAAGGCTGGAGCTTTTACACCTTTTACAAGCAAGTGCTGCTGTGCCCCATTACTGTTTGGTACTGTCTGGAACCCCTGATACTCCAGTCTTCATTTAGTCCTTTGGGAGCTAACATTTAAGTAATAAAATTAGAAGAGGACAGAATTAAAAAAAACTAGTAGAATTTGACACAATCAGTTTTTGTGGGGGTCATGGAGATGATAAAATATTGCCTGTACAAGGTATTCATCAGATGTGTTCCAATTTGAGAGAACAGTTGGACATTTTTCTTCCTTTTAGAGGTGTTAATAGACTCAAAGGTGGAAGAGGAGACAAGGGCAGAGTGGAAAAAAATCTGACAAGCTTGAGTGATGGCAAACAAAGCAGGTTACATTAAAGACAATCTCTTCTCTACCACTCATTTTTTCTTACTCAGCACAGAGTGCATCGGGCTGTTCGTTATGGAGGAGCTGAAACGAGCCCCTGTAAGTGATCAATGCACATGTTGGGAGAAATCTTACAAACACATGAGAAGACTCTGATGATATTCTCTCTGGAAAGATATTG
Source organism: Pitta sordida (assembly GCA_013390025.1). NCBI lineage: Eukaryota > Metazoa > Chordata > Aves > Passeriformes > Pittidae > Pitta > Pitta sordida. The sequence continues at coordinate 488,321 of WEKX01013151.1, forward strand.
CTAGTGGTGTTTGAGATTTTCCTAAATTCAGTTTCCGATGAGGAGACAGATGAACAGTGTGTTTATAAACAAAATTTAAAGGTTTCTGTTGAAAGAAGTGACATAGACTTGAAAATGCACGTGTGCTGAGGTGAGTAATGCACATCTGATGCAGTAAATGTTTTGTATTTCTTCCTGTATTCTAGAGTAAATTTATGTTCAAATCCTTGTTTTGTACACGCAGTGGGTGAAATATGGTATTTTGCTACTTGATGTTAATGGTCACCTTCATTTTCTTCACAGTGGATGTGCCTGCACCAACCTTCCCTGTTAGTGTTGCCTGGCACTTCAGTTTGCTTCAGAACAGAGAAGACTTCCACTGAGAAGCTGGAGATAGTGGGGATGGTCTTTGGATTTTAGGATTGGTATTTTTGTGCGTAGATCAGAGGCTTCTAGTCAAACAGCATCAGAAAGCTTTGGCTGCTACTGCTTCCGCAGTAGCTGTTTAGAGTGATATGAAACAAGGCATACACAAAGCATCTGATGCATCCCTTCTGCATAGAAGAGGAAGAAATTTTCACTGTGACTGTCAAGTCGGTGTGCTTTGGCCTGCACAGAGGTGTAAACATTTTTTGTTCTCAGAACTTCTGTATTTTGTGCCTCATTTGATATCCTCCACACCAAATTCAACAGTCTCCTCAGTAATGGTGTATTGTACTGTGAGCACTAGTAAATCAAATATCCATGATGGAGGAAACAAATGTAGTTTACAATAAATTTGCCATTTTATGAATGGGTAATGAAATGTTGGTATCCCATCTGAAAATTGTTTACTGAATATAATGAAGAAGAAATCAGTGGGGTTGTATTGTAATTAAGAAGGGGCTATGAATATTGCTCTAAATTCTATAAGGAAGAGAATGATACAAGCTTCTGTGCTGAACTTGCAAATTGCTCCCTAGAGTTTAATAAACAATAGAGTTTCCTTGCAGAGTTCAGAATTTCTCAAAGTTGTTTTCAAATTTTATAGAGTATCATCTTTTTTCTCCATTTAGTGTCTTGGGTTTTTTCCCTTTTTTAAATCATCTTTTAAAAAGAGAATTATTTACTAGCATAGCAGCATGAAAGAGAGTGAATTAAGAAGGTATGATATCAAGTGACTTCTCTTTTTTTACTTGCACTACAAAAGTCTTCAGATTCTTAGAACCATTCTCAGCCTGGGTGGAAGTGGGAGTAAAGTGTAAACTTTTTGTGTTTGCTAATAAATGTCAGTCATTTTGCCTGCCCAAGTTAGTGTTTGAACTGTGTTAATAGTAAAGCTGGGGTTTTTTGGGGTTTTTTTGTGGGTTTTTTTTGACTAGTGTATTTCACATATCTCACCTTCACATCGATGCTGAATCGGGGCATGGCATCAGAGGGCTGCGGCTCAGTTCAGGACCGGATTGCAAACCTGTGTATCCTATATCAAAAGCCAGACCCCTAACCACTAGGTTACAATTACAACATGTACAATTACTTCTACAATAAAACCCCTGGCAAAATATCGGGATCAGATTAGCAACACAAGACAAGTATCTCAGTGACGCTGGGTCAAATTTAGGGAATGTTCTGAGGGTAACTGAGTACCAGCTCTAGTCCCAATAGAGTTTTGGTATTGTATTCTGTATTGGATGGTTGTCATACCTAGTTGAAACTCAAATAGCCCAACAATTGTGTCTTTGATCCTTTCTTGTTCCTTTTCTGAGATTCATGCTCCAAGTTCATGGATGTCAGATGTTCACATCCTTCTTCATCAGTAGATGTGAGATGATGACATTTGTCATTTTTTTGAATGACTGCTGGAGCTGGACATTTGTAGGCTTGTTACCAGGAGTTTGGGATGATCTCTGCCTATGGTTATCTTTTCTTTGGTTGGACTCCTAAGGAAAATCCTGTTCCTGATGAGTCACGCTGTCAAGGACCTCCCTTTTGTATGTCAGCTACCTTGATACAAACAGACTCAATTATCCCAGGCGAAACTAGGGACACTGTAAAATTCCAATTCAAAGCCATTCTGGAAGAACAACGGGAAAACATGTTTTCTAGATATTGTTTGCAGCAATATCATTTGGATAGGTTGTGGTTTACTCAGGTCTTTGATGAAAAGCACTTTTAAAGTAGCAATAGCTGAAAAATCAAGCAGGTTGTCCTCTGCCAGATGGCTCAGTATGGAACAAGCAGGTATGTGTAGTCAAAGCACATACCCAGTGGTGGACCAGTATGAAATCCAAAAATAATAATGGGAAATTCTGGAACACAGAAGTGCCAGAAATGTGTCTTGAAATGTGAACATTGTGCTGCTATAGAAAAGGTATTTTACAGAATTTGGAATATTCTCTTCATCTAAGGACTGATTTTTTTTTAACCTTCAAGGACTGCAAGAGGCTCTGAGGAACAGAGGAGAATCTGAGGAACAGAGAATTCCCACTATTCCCAGGAGCCAAACTCTTTTTAAGTAACACTTGAAAAGCCAAGGCAGTTTTTAAGGCACTTGAAAAGAAGCCTTGGGAACTGAAAGAGGCTGTTTTGTGGGTGTTTCTTTGCTACCTTTCACACACTGAAGGGTCAGGGTCATACATCAATGCAAACTATCCCTGCCTATTTCAGTTGCATCTTATTTGGGGATTGTGAGGTTTTATTGCCAGTTCTAAGGAGTGCCAGCTGCTGGGTACAGTGTGCCCCTTAATCTGTGTCATTTGTCATGTCCCTAGTTTGCCTTAACTTTTGCAGATGGGTGAATCTGAGTGTGAAATAGACTGGCAGTGGTTTATATCACAGCTTCCACTTTTCTTCTCTTGATACACAACTCTGTGCACTGCTATCTTGGTATGTAGTACACCCTGATCCTCCTTATTCTGGGAAGCTTGAGTCTTTCTCTCCATACCACTTCCAACTATGCCGTAGAAAGATAGCAAAACCAGGCACTGTTATTAACTCCAATCATTTATTAAACAGAGAAAGAAGTGTATAGAAGTGCAGGCAAAGGGAGACCTTCATCTCCATCCTCTACCCACCTCTGAGGTGTGTTCATCTCTCAAGCATTGAAACCCTGGAAAGACATAATGCATGATAAATTTGAATTTTCACTCAGCAAAGTGAATCTATACCCTTTAACTTCTATGTTTTCTGAGAGAGTAAGCTACACACATGTTGTGACATGAGTTACTGGCCCTATACAGAGGTTCATTCTGAATTATACAAAGTAATGGCAAGGGAAACCTTGCTCAGCAGAGGTAAAGAAATAGCTTTACTTGGCCTGGTCTGACATGAATCAATCTCTTGTTGTGCAGCATCTGCACAGTGATATGCAGTGCTTCCAGCCCTTTCTTGTCATCCTGAAGTAGATAGAGGCAGAGGTCTTTGCAACTAGTCTCTATCTTTTTTCAGTTGTATCTTTTTTGAAGTTATGAGTTACTAGTGTCACCCTTGGCACCAACTAGCAGAACTTGCCCTTTCTGGGGAGAAGAGGGACTGATGATGGCTGTTCACTTTAAACAGATGAGCTATGCTTAAAGGCTTGCTCTTCTTGGTGTTATACAAAAGCCATGGGCTTCTCATCCTCCAGCCATGTCCTATTGTCAACTCTGGAGGGCTGAAAACCAGTGGAAGTCATGAAGTCGAGGTTTTAAAGGGTGAGAGGGAGGAAGGACTGTTAATTCAAGAGCTTAAAAAATGTTGATTACCCTGCCAAATCTGTCCCAAAGCTGTCAGGATCTGAAAATACCAGTGACCAATGCCAAGAGGCACATATGTGGAGCTTTGTTGCATTCAAAGCAACTAGGCATGTGAGGATCAGGCACCAGGCTCTTTTTAGCTGCCTGGGTTCTCATGTGAGGACTATCCATGGTTTCTCTCTATATTACTCAGGAGCACTATGGCTTTGTTAATCGCCATGGTTCCAGTGGAGGCATCTTTGTTCTCCCACATGCAACACTGTTGGAGACCTTGGATGACCATGCCTCTTGATACACCGTCTAGAGAGACCCATGGGCAATTTACCACTGCTGCCTTTAATAAGGGTGATGGAGGTTGTCTTTCAAGATTTGCTTCATCACCAAAAAATAAGAGGGTGAAGCTGATGATGTGTAATGACTTTCATGCAACCGATAATTCCAATGAAAGTGATATTTACTACTGTTTCATCCTTCATTTGCTGATAGTGTGGGCTGTGCATGATGCTCTACACTGCATCATCTCAATGGTGGCTATTTTAGGGGTCCTGAGAGCACCACTGTCTGTGACTGCCCCGGCCCAGCCCCACCTGCAGCTCTCCCTACCCTTCTGCATTGACTGTAGTGCCAGGAAAAGCTGACAGGCATGGACACGTTCTTTGGCCAAGAAGGGATCAGATGGAGATGCTGTGCCTGGGGTGGATCCAGGCTACTTTGTGGCACTGCCTGAAATGGTGTGAGGGGAAAGGAGAGGAATGGTAACACTAGGAAGGAATACACTGATGACTGGCAAGCAACATCCCAGCAGTGTCTTGAGACTTTTCACAGGGCTGAGCTGACAGTGAAGGAGAGAAGATGTATTTCAAGCTGCAGTGCTGTCCAGGGGTATGTGTAGCTTCCTGTTGGCTCAGGACATCCCTTGCTGGTCATCCATGTGCCCTGGGTAGGTCTGCAAAGGTTGGCAGTCGTTTTCAGCCACTTCCCTGCTGGGTGGCTGGCGATGAGTGATCCCACGTGGTTTAGATTTAGTGAGAATCCCTTTTTGTATTCGGAAGGCCTTGTTTTCAGTCCCCAAGTGCTTTGCGAAATGAATTGTTGTTTTCTGGCCAGCCTGACTAGGAAACACAATTCATGCAGTTGCTGGGAACTGGCAGAAACATCCTGGTTTTCAGAGTGTAAATTATGAAAATGCATTCTTATTCTCATGGATTTTCCTTGAGAAAAAGCCAGCAGTGGGAGTGTGTTAGAGTGGTAAAATACAATTCATGACAACAATCCCACTGAGAGGAGTATTTTTTTTCAGTTCGGTTGCTTCTAATTGTGGCAAGGAGCAAACACATTCCTCTAATTTCCATTGGCAAAGTCTCCAGGACTCTGCAAGTGCCAATGCGTGTGCTGTGGTTGATTTTGCATTTCCTCCTCTATTCTCCCCCCTCCTCCACCCCCTCCTTCATCTTACTGGTATTATGGCCAATCTCTCTGCAAATACCTCTTTCACAGCTGATGTAAATGCTCTCCCCCTTGTTTTTCTTTCTTCAAAACTCAGCTCTATCTCTTTTGGCCAGCTGCAGCCTTCCTAGAGCATCTTCTACCTGACGAAACAAGATACCTTTGATAGTCAGGCATGACTGTAAAGTCGAAACACATGCTTGGTTCAGATACCAATGAACTTTAATTTACCTCAATTCATTAGCAATTTTTAAAACCACAGTTAATGGAAGACAGTCTGTAAAATAATTGGAGGTAAATGCTGAAGGAGAAATCCTGGGAGGAGGAAAGAAGGGAAGCAGCTTACAGCAGGAGTCTAAGCCAGCCTTTCATCTTCAGGCCAGTCCAGTTTTGAACCCTGATGGGAAAGGTCATGAATTTTAAAATGTGTCTCACAGCAGACAGCTCTAATCATAAAGCTAACACTATCTGCAGTGCATGTCTGACCATGTGAGACTCGTGGATGACTGAAGAGGGAGACTGACTTTCAAGAGCAGGATGCTGCTTGGAGCAGGAGAGCGTGGGATAAACAGAACCGATGTCGTTTCTGTCAGTGCTGGCATGAAGCACCCGGCTTTCAGGGGGAACCATGCTGTTCCCAGCAGGGTCTCAGCAGGGCTCACTACAGCAGAAGTACTAGACAGTGCATTCTTTGCCTCTGACAGGTCCTCCAGGATGCACTGTTTCCCCTTCCTGCCTGTTGTTTAGGAAGTATAAAATTTTACTGCTTTAGCTTGCAATCCTCATTCTTGGCTGTAACAGGATTTCCAAAGGATTGTGCTCCAAATCCTGTGGAAACTGGAGTGTTTGCTGTGGCTACACTTGGGAATAGTCCTGCCATTTGCCAGCCAATGCTTGAAATCAAGGGAGGCTAATGTTTTGGCAGCACTTTGCAATGATCCTGACAAAGTAGTTGTGGTTGGTGCCTATCTCAGTCTTAATTGTTTTCTTATTTGGGTACTGCTGAGACTCAGGGAGTTATTTGCAGGACACAAGAAAGCCCTTGATTCTCTCTCTGACTTCCTGTGCATTTTCCAAAATTCTTCCATTTTACATTATCAGGTCTTGGGCTCTGCTCTTCCTAACACATATGGAAGTGTGGTCCACTGGTGTTAATCATCACGTGGTGTCTAGACATGCTGAAAACACTTAAGCAACTGTGACATCTGTTTGGTTGGCCTGTGTTGTTGGGAAACTTGACCTTATTTATGAATAGTTTTCAAAACCAGCCATGACGTGATAATAAATGTGAAGCATCTTCACACACTGTGACTGCATCTTTATGGCCAACATCCCCTCTGAGGAGAGATGAGCTCACTCTGAAAGGTTAGAACTTGGGATATATGGGTTCAGTTTTTAGGTCTGGCACACACTTCACATCTGACCTTTGCTAAATTGTATGATCTCTTGATGTCTGGAATAAAATGGCAACGGTAATACAGTCAGGTCTCCTATATCGTGCACCCGCGGTCTTATTTGGGACCCGTGTAGCCCGACTTCCGCGTTGAACGGTGGTTGCGCTGCTGCTGCTGACACCGCTGTCCCTCGCGGCTGCTGCGGCTGCCGCTGCCCCTGCCGCCATCACCCGCACCGCAGCCGCCACCTGTGCTGCCCCTGCTGCTGTGCTGCCTGCGCTGCCTGTGCCCCCACCACTGCCCATTCCGCTGCCCGCTCTGACTCTGCGGCAAGTTGCGCATGTGCAGTTGTAAATCAGGTCTCCTACATAGCTAAAAAATCGTGCTGCTAAGATCTGAAGCCACAATATGGGGGGCGCAAAGTGCAGGAGGGCTGACTGTATCTGGGATCAGATTGATTATTCAGGATGTGGCAGTTAATTTGATCATTACATAAAGAAGTCCCCATGATCTCAATGCAGCTCAATGCCTTATTGTATGGAGTTAGTGTGGTGCGAAGAAGTGCGGGAGACACACTGGAATTTCTCTTGATTCTTCAGCAGTAAACTCCAAATCAGGTATTACTTTTAGTGGGTTGTATTGCAATTTCTAGGTTTTTTCAGTGCATGCTGTGGAGCAGAATTTTCAAGAGCATCTGGTTCTTGGCTGCCAAGTGTTTGCATTGCTTTTGAATGCATGTTTTAGGGCTCTGACAGAAGATCTTTGGCAGATTTAACTGTTTCGCACATTACCTTCTCCTACACCTCTGCCAAAAGTTGCTGCCTCATAGCAGGGATGCAGAGCAAGGAGAAAGCACAGTGATGAACAATGTCCCACCATGAACCTGGGAGGGGGCAGTGCCATGTTCTTCTTGTTCACACAACCTCTGGTCATTTGTTGTCACTGTGGAAAAAACCTAGAGATTTACTGCTTCTGCCCCATGTCTGGTGAGTATTTAGCTGTGTGAGAGTGCTGGTGTTGTGTTCATGGGTAGACGAGCTCTCCTGCAGCTCATTGCAAAATACCTGGGCATCAGGAGCAGAGAGACCGCCAGAGAGGATTTGAAAAGCCCCAGTGTTGTGCTGGTGTAGCACAAGGAAATTGTCAATTCCCAGGAGGCTCTAAGGAAGTGGTAACCCTGATGCTCACAAGCAAGCCTAAGTTTACCTCTACGTTTCCCTTGTTGAACTGCCAGTGAGTTTGCAAGAAGCTGAAGTGGCTGCCACAGCAATAAACAGCTCTGTTTGAATGGCATCCTACTTTCTATGACTGTATCTTTTACAGTCTCCAGAAATACAGAAATATAAAAAAATATTTCTTTCCCAAGCCTTTTCTGTTGTGTTTCAGCTTTGTCTCCCCCTTCCCCAGCTTATCACTGGTGGAAGCAACTATATAGTCCTTTGAACAAGGACATCAAAGGACAACTGCATCTCTGTTCTTTAACCAGGCTTATAAGGAGATTGTGATAAAGGCCAACAATACATGTCAGTGTTGCCCAGTTATTGTTCTGGGCTTTGTAGTTTTATTAGGAAATAATTTCTCACCCTGTGTGGCTTCTGGTGAGTTTTGTTTTCTGTGCTGCTGGATTTGATCTACTCAGTGAAAGACCTGCCACAGAACTGAGAGTTTCACCAGCTGTGAGTTAACAGGGAGACATGATTGGAAAAGTTCAAGCTCTGCTTCCTAGCAGCCAATTTACCATCTGTCTCACTCTCCCTCACGCCCCTTTTATAGCAAAAATGCAAACAATTTGTTTGACCTCTGCTGAATCTGTACAACTCCGGTCTTTTAAAGTATTGCTCTAACAAATAAAAACCAAACACTACAGCAGCAACAACCTCAAATTCAAAACCAATAAACCTGGGTAGCAGGAAGGTCATTTTCCAGAGATTATAAGAAGGTATCAAAGGCTTTCTTCTTCATTAAGCATCCCTTTTTCTCTTCTCCCTTTGTTCCACCTTTGGGAAAAAGTACAGGTAAAGTTGAATCCTATCTGCCACAGTGCATGGCTGAAAATTTCCTCCTCCTCCAGCATAACAGAAAGAGTGAAGATCTTGAATGTAATTCTCAATGTGCAGCAGCAGGATGCTCTGGATAGGTAAATCCCAGCAACCCTCTACTTCTATCTCCAGGCAGAATGCCCCCTCGCTGGCCTTGCACCACCTATGGTACTTCTGCGGTGCTGCTGTGAGCTGGTTCAGTTCACTGGTCCACCAGTACAAGATGGTCCTCAGCAGGGTCAGTGAGCTAAACACACTCACAGAGGTGTCTGATGGGGCCTAGAGGTGTTGTGAGGTGCTGAGGCAGAGAGGAGTAGGATGTGTCTTTTTGGTGGTGGTGAATCGCTAGCCTGGCTCACCTGTGTGTGGAAACACAGATGGGTGTTCTGTTATGACTTTACATTGCAGAATTAGTAATATTTCTGCCTGTCTCCCAAAGAGATTTCTCAGAAGCATTGTTGATGCTGGTATAAATTTGCATGGCTCCAACCAATGTGTCATTTGTCTAGTAGACTATGAAATGTTCTTGAAAACTGGCCTATGTTTCAGGGCTTCCTCTTGATCATACTGACCCTAATGGAAATCCAAGCTGCTAAATGACTCATTCCTATTATCCTTCACTATCCAACAGGTACTTATACCCTCAATTTGCGTTGTTGAGCAACTGCTAGAAAAAAAATCACACTTCAGTTTTCCATGCTTCAAACAAAACCCGTGAAGTCTCCGTTTCAGCTGGCTGAAGCAGCCTTTGTTTTGCAAGCAAATCTCTGTAGAAAGAGATGAGAACTGGTAAGAAAATCACCTCAGTACTTGTGTGTTTTGCTGAGGTTGTAGGAGGGCACTGTGCATTCTTGCTCAAAGCATTTTCTATTTCAGTGTATCTTAAGTAGCTTGGAATGAGAAAAGAAAGCCTTTTCTTGGGTTTACTGAAACCACAAAGAGGTTATATAGTTGGGGATCATCCTGGACAAATAATGGAGTGACAGGGGCCTAGGGGAGGAAGGGGGAAGAAAAGTTTACTGCGGAAAATGAAGCTCACAACTGAAAATGGACTTAACCTGATAAGAAGTCTGAAACATAAGCAGAGATGCTAATCCCCTCAGGACGATTTTGAATCCTCCTTTTAGGGGTGAGGGGGTTGACTTCATATCTGCCTTGAGAACTTGGAAAAACCCTTTTTAAAAAAACACCTAAAGAGGGCTTTGCATTGTCAAAGAAGTAACTTGGTTATTGCAAGATAGTATTCTTTCACAAGATAGTATTCTTTCCAACAATTTTTGGATGAATTATCACCAGTAAAGAATAATCAGGAAAAAAAAACCAAAATAGAACAAAATTACATTAAGAGGTGCTAGAAGCAAGCAGAAAAACACATTTTATGCTTTGGCCAAAGCAGGAAGCTAAGGCAGCTCTGTTGCAGAAGAACTACCTCAAATGTGGGGGCATTTAAGGAGGAAGTACTTTTACACTGGGTAGGTGGAGGCAGTAGGAAGGCTCGTACTTGAAGATACAGGGGAATGATGAAGCAAGTTGATCATGGGACATTTACTTTCAAGTGTCATGGAAGGTCATGGCAACTGAAGACTCCTGATCAGAAGGGAACCGTGGAGTTGCCTGGCAAAGTGATCACTGCCCTGAACGGATGCTTGAGCAAGGAAGTAGGGATGTAGGGAAGCTTGATGATGTCAAAAGCGGTTACAGCTGAATGGTCTTGTACTGTGATAAATCCAGGCCCTTATCTTTTTCACAGATAGGACAGGTGGGGAGGAAAGAGCTAAGACCCCCGTGAATCACCACTGGGGAGAGAGAGTCCAGGGTGTCTTTGTGAAGTTGTTTAGAGGCACAGAGAATGCAATGTGCTTTATAGGGAAAAGGAGGGGGTGTGAACAGAGCAATGGACTGCATAAGCTGGGTGTCTATTTCATATGTATTTTTATCTTTTTTGGTCCTATAATCTCTACCGTGGTCACGATGCAAAATCACACTCAGTGATCCACACCAGGCAGTATGAGCTCCGGAAGGGTCGCACTATCTTGCCCAAATTCTTGGTGTGCCAGTGCCAAGGCCTATCCAGATACACAAATTTTCAGGATCAACCTGAGCATTATTTTAATGAAGGTGTATTGTTTATTTTTCTGAGCTTACACAGCAACTTTTATTGTTTCTTGTAATGAAACATTTGGCAAGCACCTGAAGGGATGGGGATCTGGTTTTTCCAGGCAGTTAGATTTGCTTGAACAAACCAGGGTTGCAGGGTGGCTGTGTGTGTCAGAGAGCAGCACTGACTAGTCAATCCAGCACACACGCTTCCAGCCACTCCCTGGTCCCCAGTGTGATGTCTGGGAGACTGGAGAGTGATTAGGTTAGTTCTAGCCAGACTCCAAGCCGATCCCTGAGGTGCCGAGGTGTTAGAGCCTCTATGTAAATGTTAAGGTGATCCAAAGAGGCAATATCCAGCCCAAAGTGAAATACCACTGTTCTCATCTTACAAGTGGAAACTGACACTCAGTGCTAAGAGGGCTTTCTCAAGGTGAGGAAGTGACTGTACAGCTGCACCAGACATTGTAGGTGACCTCAGTCCCACTTATAATCTCTCCAATTTTTTTGCATTTTGGTGTACAAATTATATGCATTGAAAGGCCACGTGAGCAATTTACCAAGACCTTTCTCTAAGGTTTCACCTTAACCTGGTGAACACTGAACAGCTGCCTCCTGAATTTCCATTCTGCTTGTATACTCTTCACCTTCTGTGATGGAAGTGTAGAGTACTTCAAGAGGGGACCTTATTTCATATAGAGAGCTGCATTTTTTCCCCCTTCTTTTTTTTGCTTAGTTACTCCACAAGAATTAGTTCCAGTTACCACTTAGCTCTCAGTGGCATTTCCATATCACAGAGCTGTTGCTTCATTCCAGGTTTTCAACAACTGAAATATATAATGGGATTTTGCTGCAAAGCAGGAAATTGCCTTCACATTAACAATCTGCCACTTCTGTAAACAAGAAATCCACTGATGTGACATGTCAGCCAGCGCTCAACAGGAGTCGTCTTGACTACGTTAGCAAACTGATGAATTCTTCAATGGAAAACATTGGTGTTAGGCATACCTATGTAATGACACAATTGCTTTTGCTTATTTTTAGAGCAGGGGCTAGGTGTCTGCTCAGGATAGTTAGAGGCAAATGACATGTAGTGGAATCCCTCCAAGCCTGCTTTTTAAGCACACTTTGCTACCAAAGATTTCTGAGGTCATGGGGTTGCATGTGGGGATTTTTTTTCCCTTCCCTTTAATAGTGTATTAATAGCTGTATGTCTATTGTAGGTGATAATACAGGTTTTTTAGCTAAGCCCACTTGTCTCTCACATAGGCTGCTTGTTCTCCCCTGCTAGCACGTCTGCTTTGACTATGTAATGACAGCTGCATGGATATATGGACTGTGGCAATGGGCTGGCAGCCACTTCATTGTCAGCTCCCCTTTGTTCTCCCAGAAAAGAGAAGGCACAATAGGGAAAGCTTCATCCACATGTCAGACATATGAGGGACAAAGGGATGATGGGAACTGACTGAACTACACGATCCAAGTCACGCCGAGAAGTGCGATCTTTCAGCTCAGTTTAGCAGCGGTGTGGTGGCCGGCCATCGAGCCAGCTGTAGTTACCCAGCAAGCAATTAAGCTACAGTAAAGCCTCTGTGCTACCTTAGACCTTGTGAAAGGCCATTTCACACCCTGGGTTTTAGGGGATATATTAATCCTTTGCACGTGAGACACTTCTTGTGCTGGTGGTGGATATTTAGCATGGGAGCAAGATGGTTAGTTAGAGAGCTGGAACATTTCCTTGGGGTAGTTTGATCCTCTTGGAAGAAAGCAGCAGCTTTCTGATACACAAAAGTTCTTAATCAGGTCAAAACCAGAGAAGCAGCAAACATCAAAGTGAAATATAGGTTGAGAACAGTCGCTCTGAGATTAACTGAAAATGTTAATCAGCTAATCTGTCTGAGAGGAAATGCGCTTGACTCCTGTGGAACAGAGGGGATGCCAGTAAAGAAAGGCAGTGCTAAGGTGGTTGTTTCTATGGGAAAACCAGAGGAAAGAAGGAGTTTATAACCTGTGGGACAGTTTAGTGGGAGAAGAAAAATTATAATCTTATAAAACTTAGTATTTCTATTGAGTCTGCATTTTTTAATATTTGGTAAACATATAAGCCCCATTACAGGGTCTTCATTTGAAAATATTACACTTCACCTAGCGTACAGTATTTCCTGAGAGCCTTCACCTGCCACAGACAAATACAGGTCATGTTAAGGAAATCCCCTTCAGACCGTCTCCCAAGCCTGGATTACACAAGGTTTACATGGGCCGTTTCTGTCTAAAATAAGAAGATAAGATAACCAGAGATAAAGAAGAAAGACAAAAGAGGATGGTAAATGTGTTCAGGTTGGATTTTTCGGGAGTCTCACTTTTACTGCACTAGCCCTGTATAACTGTAGACCCTCAGAAAAGATGGATAGTAAACCTAAGAAGAACATGAGTAAAAATAATTAGCATATTGATTTTCATCAGAAAGTGCCTGTTTGTAAGCTGAAATTTTTTGTATGAAAGAGATAATAGAGAAGTTTAGGGTTTTTTAAGGAAGAACAAAATGTGGTTATAGTGTTTAAACTACTAAGATGAGTGTGGTTTTGCAATTGGATGTGAATTATGTAACATCTACCAGTGCAACCCTTAACAACTAGGCAAATCTACTTTTTTGTCTGAACCAAACAGAATTCAGAATATCCTACCACAGAAAATGTTTTGACAATGTGAAAAATCTCACAGGATGAGGAAACTGTATCCTGATGTTTTCAACCAAAGTGAAACCCTAAAGTGGGTTAAGTGAGGTGGGGGTTTTTGTTTGTTTGTTTGGGCTTTAGGGTTTTTTTTCTTGCTATCTTTTAAATTACTTTCTATAACTTTGAAAAAAAGATACGTATTTGGAATTTCAGAGCTTTGATCTGTGCTATTGTGTGTCTCCTACTGTTGTCAAATAAAAATATTTCGTACTTGTACTCAATTAGAGAAGTTCTATGTAGTTATACAGTTGGCCCTCTTGCACTTTTCTGCCCCCATATTGTGGCTTCAGATCTTAGTGGCATGTTTTTTTGGTGATGTAGGAGACCCGTTTCACAATGGCGCATGTGTGACCTGCCGCGGGAGCGGTGGTGGTGGAACGGGCAGTGGTGGTGGCACGGGGCGGCAGCCGGGGCGGCACAGCCGGCGACAGGGATGGGCGAGGTGGGGGTGGAGGCAACAGCGTGGCCGCTATTCAACGCGGAAGTAGGGCTACACTGATCCTGATTAAGACCGCAGATCCGCGTTATAGGAGACCCGACTGTATTTCAAATCTGTGTGATGGATTGCCAGTGGTTACAGCATGAACGAGTAGATCTCTCTATTGATGTCCCAGTATTTTGAGATATCACTCAGTTCTGTGCATAGAGTTTCTGTGAACGAAGGTAAAAGATTTAGTTCATGGGAGTTCACAGTTTCCAAGTTTCAAGCAAGATCTCAAGCATTATGTAGAGATTCCTGAGTTCATAGCCTTCTACAAGAAAAGAGTTTATTTAGGAGAAGGTGGAAAGCCTGATTCACTTGTCAAATCCAGAACCTTTGCTCTTAATTGTGTATGTTCAGCTACAAAATGATAAGTAAATTCCTCTATGAAAGTGATTTTTAATATGCATATACAGTTAAACCCCGTCCTTCGCGAGGAATGGGACAGGCTACGGCCCTCGTGAAACACTAAACTCACAAAGAAGTGCAGGTCATTAATATGCATGCAGGCCACGCCCATTGCCCCACCCCTCGGCACTCCGGAGTGCTGCAGGAACTTTTCTGCTTCTCCTCTTGGGCTCTCTGAGCACAGGAGAGCAAAGGGAACCATTTCTGAGCCCCCTCTGACTCGGGAGCCCCCCCTCCCAACCCCAAGAATCCACGGGGCCACCACGACCAAACCCCACGCCGCTGCTCCCATCCCCTCCCCAGCCCCGGTGCTCATGCCTGCTGCGTGCCACCCGCCGCCTGCCCTGCGCCCCGCCGGTCCCGCACATCGCCCGTTTCGGGCACCACTGGCAGTGCCACGTGGCGCGGGGTGGTTCAGCTACGGCAGCGGAGTGAGCATGTCCTGCTGGCTGCCACGGCCAGCCCCTTTCCTGGGGCACTTCCCTTGCCCGCCTGTAGCCATGAAAACAGTAACGCGCTCAGGGGGGGTCAGTTCCCCAGCTGCGCTCAGAGTAATAGGGGACAGCGGGACTCCCCACAGGGAGCTCTGGCACCGCCCCTCAGCGGAGCAGAGCGACTGCGCATGTGTGGGCCGCATAAATTCGCAAATGGTGGAATCAAAACTGCGATAAATTCACCTCGCAAATGAGCGGGGTCGTAATGCAGAAGTCGCAATGCAGCGGGGATTCACTGTAGTGGTAAATGCTGAAGATGCTGCAGTAGGGAGTAAACCTTATGTGCGTATTATAGATGTACTATGTTTTCTGATGTTTAATGTTAGGTTCTCTCTACCCCTTTCACCGGAAGCCAGAGGGATGTCTGCAAACAGATATCAAAAATACTGTGCCAGAAGCACCAGTTTCTCATGTTCCCGGACAGTAAGGTCTATCCAAGGTGGCATCCCAATGGTATGTGATTCCTATTCAACTTTTAAAAAAGGCATCACACAATTGAGTACTTCAGTTTTTGGAAATCAAATTCCCTAAGGGCTCTGCTGTTAGGTAAAATGCAGTCCAAGAAAAGGGCATAAATATAGTAATAATTGCGCTGCTATACTGTCTTATTGCAGGGAGCTAACATGAAACAAAAACAGAATATGCAGAAAGAGTGTTAATGGATATATTGCTCTCTCGTGGAAATTATTTTTTAATAAAATTACATTTCTGATGCTATTTACAGTGGTGTAATGCTAATGGCCTTACTCTGCTCTGGCATGAGATTTCCTCCAGTCTGTACCAAATCCCTATGTGGTGAGATACAAGTGACGTGCCAAAGAGGGGCTCAACCATTTTGAAATTGGTATTTGCATTTGTGGGTTCAAAAGTATTTGGTGCTCGTAAAGAAGAGAAAGTATTAATAAAAAATGACATTGCAAATAACTGAAAAGGTGCTGCAATCTAAAAGACGATATGAAAGTAGAGGAATTGGAAAAATAGTTTAAAAATTAAATCCTAATGAACAAATTGCATGTACCTAGATTCAGAG
>WEKX01013151.1:504265-570535 GCA_013390025.1 Pitta sordida
TAGAGGAATTGGAAAAATAGTTTAAAAATTAAATCTTAATGAACAAATTGCATGTACCTAGATTCAGAGGATGGCCCTGCAGATGGGGAATGGCATGAGCCAGAAGCACTGCGCTTCTTTCCTTAACCTCCAGGCACCTCTGGGACTGTAAGTCCATCTCTTGGTTTGTGAACGGTACACACCAGCACAGTTGTAGATGAGCAAGGGTGCAGCATCTACCCAGCAGGCACGGTGTTGTACCTTTGGGAAAGAGGACTGGTCGATGCCTGAGTATGACCTCAGAGGCTGATCTGAAAAACCACCTTTAGGTTAAACAAAATCTGTTTTCAGTATATTTTTCAGGCAGTATATTTTGACAGTGACAGGGATCCTACACACTGGCAGGCATTTGCTTCTGCCTACCCGAAACTGCAAAGAATTGCAGTGAACTAAGGAATTTGTTGCCTGCCTAATTGCTTTTTCACACTTAACCTATACATAGCAATGTTAGCTTGGGGTCCTTTAAGGCTCCTTCATATCACTGGCATGCTTTTTCCCCCCAGTGTTCACGAGGGTGACAATATGACAGGGTTGTCTCAGGTATTTTGCACCAAGACTTTAGGTACGTTTGCAAATGTGTTGCTGTTGAACCCTAATCCAAACAGGGCAGAACAGCAGCCCCTAGGCTTGTATTTAAACTCACCGAGCACAGCAACTCACGTGGGACTCTGGCCTCTTTCATTTCCCTCTGCTCATTCCTTGTAAAAGCCCAGTTAACTGAAGCATTTGAAATTGTACTTAAAAATTAACCTATGCCACAGTTCAGATATTGTAAGGATGTGCTTGAATCCGGGTACTTTAAGAAAAATTTATTTAGTTATTTGGCTAATTTAGACTGACTGAGTCAAACTGCACAGTCTCAGAACTAGATAGATGTGTCTTACAAAGGGTTTTGTTTTGTTGTTTTGTATTTTCTCCAACCAATATGAAAACAATAGATAAATCCTTGTTCTATCTTTGTACAAAAAAACCTCTTTAAATTTTGTGTGCATGCTTGCAATTTCTATAATTCTACTTAGAAGTTATAATTAAATTTAGACACCTAAAATAAGAAAACTTTTCTTTCTGAGTTTGTGATTATTGTTGAGATTCAGAAAGACATTTTTCAAATGTATTATTGATGACATGCTCATTTCATGTTCGTATTTAAAATGTTATGCTCATCTTTCTGCTGTACTTTAAATCACTTTTTAAGAACACTATATTGATAAAAAAATATTTCATTGCATGGAGAAATAATCCTTTCCAGAAATGAGAATTCTGATAACCTACAGAGAAAACTCCCATCAAGCAAAATTTTCTATAGATGAGTACTCAAAGAAAGCTACCCTGAAAATGTATTGTTTATGTTTGAACATATCTTCTAATTGCAATCTAATCTGAAGATATTAAAATAATACATTACATGGCCTGAAAATTACTGCATGAAGTAGGCAGCAAAACACTCATTTATATACCAAATGTAGTAACAGATTTTAAAAAAATAAATACTATTTAAATGAATATAAATAAAGGGCTAATTTGGTAAAATGTTTTCATGGAATTACAGCAGGTTCATTGCATATATCATTCTACAAATTTTAAATATGTCTTCTAAAAATGAATGGTTATAACCAAAATAATTCATTAAGAGTAAGTAGACTCAAAATATACGGCTCTGGTTTTTATCAGATCCATTACAAAACCCTCCCAAATATTTGCAAATTGAGTTTAATATTTAGAAGTATTGATAATCTGACACAGAAATGGCAATTTCTATGCAAAAAAATAATACCACCCTCTCTGCATCTATCCCAGTCTAGAAAAGCTTACCTTTACTTCAGGAATTTCATTCCTTTTCTAATTCCAAGTGAGCTGGGCAGACTTGGAATATTATGGATTTTTTCCACCTTGGTTGATCAACCTCATCCATTTTATTTGAATAATGTCTAAAAGCTCTAATTAGCAATGGCCAGTCTGCCCCCCAGATGCCTGCTATTGATTTTGCCTGCAGTAAATGAATCTAATTGTCCTCCTTGAGAGAGATAGGGTAAGTGTTGAAATAACCAACTTGCTCCTATGTCCGTGAGAGCCATCAGAGTAGCAGTGAGAAATAGAGTGACTCTATGGGGCACTGGAAACAAGCCAGGCCATAGATTTGGATAAAGGGATGATTTCCGCTGAGCTAGTGGTGAGGCAAGAACTGGAGCAAAAGCACTACTCTTGGAGTGAGCTTGGACACCATCCTGCTTCCATATGAAGACCAGAGTCAAACTCAAAAGGAAGATGAGAGACACAATGTGTTGATTATTGCGCAAAGAGAGAAGAGAGTGCTTATCCATCAACGGCTCACTTATTAAAATGCCTTTCAGGTCTTTGCCTGGGTCTCAGGGGCTTTAATGCCACCCTCAAAATGATAGTGTTCACATAATCGTAAGATGACATCTATTATTGCTTCCTTTGATAGCATTGTGTTTATGGAGGGTTTGATATTGTCTGTAAAAACTACTGCTACACTGAAACTTGGCTGTTAAAAAGCAAAAAGCAAGCTCTCAGCCTCAGTGTTTAATAAAATGTGAAGGCCCCTTAATATTTCGTTATATATTTGTAAAAATATGTAAAAATAGAAGTTCAAGAAGATTTATTTTGCATTCCAGTAGAGCAAAAATGCTTCTTTATTTTTTTGAAACTGCATTTCAGAAGTGATTAGTCAATAATGTGGACTTTTTCTGATATTTGAAAAAAAGATGTCAGTATGTGAGTTATTCTGTGATGCACTGGTTTTTGTTGATAGCTTGATGTGAATTGCAGTTCCTGGTTTTATTTAAGTTGTAGTAGGATATACTTAGCTATTTACTATCCCTGTAAAAATAATATCAATAAATTATCTTAAGTAGCTCAACCAAGCTTTTTTCCCTCAAATAGTCCCATTGTTGATTTGTCAGGGCAGTAGTCTACCATGTTCCTCTCAGTACTTATTTTTTTTCTTGCAGCTTTGTGCATTGAGTGTGTGTTTTGGCAACAAGCCAGCCTGATCCTGCAAATCCTGTTTTTCTGTGTAATTTGTTTTACAAGAGCACTCATATGAGATAGTGGTGCCGAGGGGGTGGGGTTACTTCGCCCTTTTTTGCTGGAAAAGTCAATAAATGATTGGCAGGTCCTGACTCACTTTTTGCTGCGTGTCCTTGGATTGCCATGTAGCTCAGTTGCCACAGTTACATCCATCCGACATCACGAATATTCTAACACACGTCTTTTCCACATCTTTTCTGTGTCTTCCAGCAAACTGCTTGGAAGAGGAAAAAGAAGGTTGGCTTTTTAGCATTACTGATGACACAGTGTGTTGTTAATGCTTTATGGTGGCTGTCTCCCTTGGGTTGGCAGTTAGTCCTCATTCAAAGATATTCTGTCATCTTTAGACATGTACATAGAGTAGCCTTTCTTGAAGGCTTGGTTTTCAGTGAGGTAAGAAGTTGCTTTTCTGGCTGGTTTGTGGTAGATTTAGGAAGATGCCTGTGCCTTCTGTCAGTTTTATTTTGGTAGGTAGTGCACTATTACTGCAATTTCTGTCAAGAAGTGCTGGTGGTATTAACATGTTTGTAAGGTCAAATATTCATTACATCATTAGATGCAGCAACAAGTAATTTGTGGACCAAGACAATGAGATGGGAGACACCATGAGAGTGACGTCTCCACTTGATAGCGACAATTTACATGGACCAAATCGACTGATGTATTGAAGCATGACTGAGGCAGGCCTTCAGGAAAATCTTAGGTAGGAAACTTCTTGTATTAGGAGTTTCTACAAAGCACAGTGCACTGCACTGATTGCCTGTCCAGGTGGAGGAGGAGTGCCAGAAGACTATATGGGGAGGTGAAGGAGAATCTCAGCTAGAAAGCTTTAAATTTAGAAATTAGGTATTTATGTTTGTTCCAACTATATGTGGGGAGTGAGCAGTGAGGTTTGGTGCAGGGAATTTTAACAGGGTCAAATGAAAAAGTTCTGTCAGTTTTCTGTAGCCTGGACTGAAATATGGCAGTACATGTGGAAGAGCCCCAAAGGTTCTCCAGAAGTAAGTTAGAAAAATGAGACACATTTGTGAGTATGAAACTCAGAGGTTGGCTTTTAGATGATGTTGAGAGTAAAGGAGCATTGAGGTTTGGAATATGGGCACGCTTTTTGGAGAAAAAGAGAGGAGTGAGTGAAAAATTACTTTGGAGAAGCTGGAGCAGAAAGGACTGAATGAAGGACAATGCTGAATGGGAAGATCACACAGAATCACACAGAATATTCTGAGTTGGAAGGGACCCACAAGGATCATCGAGTCCAACTCTTAACACTGTCTCCCTGGCGGGAATCGAACCCGGGTCTCCCACACGCCAGGTGGGGACACTTACCACAGATCTGTGATATAGAGGCAGGGCTGAGGATGGGGGACTATCGTAGTGGCAAAAGGCTGATTATATGAATCATCAGCCTAAAAAACAGTATGCAAACATCTGAGGGCAGGTGAGATTCACCAGAAAGGGATAATGAAACAAGGAGAGCAAAAATCCTGGAAAGACATGCATGGTGAAAAGGGCAGCTTTTCAGGAGCTATCATCAAGGCATTTAGCAACAAGCAAGGAAGAGGAGAACGTGGTTGCTATCTCCTGTTCTGAGCATAAGGAGGATTGCTAATGAGTAAAATATTTCGAAATGGAAGAAAATGTTGAAAGCAACAAAGTCAGTCATATTCTGAGTGAAGCCAGGGAGTCCTGCCAGAGAAACGGAGGAGCCAATAAAGTGAGTTGTCTCCTTGGTTATTCTTCTCTATCTTTGGCATTATGTGTGCTGTTTGTGAAGGCTCCTTCCAGGCTCTTTCCAGGCGAAGAGAGCAGGAGTTGAAGTAGGGTACTCTTGGATGTAAAACTTGGACAAGCTTGGAAAATTATGCAAACCCTAGAAATGGCACGGAGGCTGGAAGGGGCTGATGGTTGGCTGCAGTACTATGGAGTTATTTAAGGCCTCTAATGAGAATTTTCCCTCTTTCCAGAGTATATTAATAGCATAAACCTCTTCAGCTCTTTCAGGATCTCTGGAAATAGATGAGTAGTCGCTGTATATACTGACAGCATGTGTGCTGATTGAGTAGTGGTTTTGTGTGTTATGCATGTTTAATATTCAGCTTCCACTCTGTGATGGTGTGCCAGAGAAACAGAAAGAGCTGCCTCAGCTGGAGAGAGGGGGAAAAGAGAGGGAAAATGAGGTGGACAAGATGAAATGAGAGAGCACAAGGTAGAGAGTGAACAGGTAGGTTTGGATAGAAAGCAAAAAATCAGTCTAGAGAACCTCCAGTGTAAGAAACATTAAAAGACCAGCCAGTGGGAGCTAAGGGAATATAAATGAAAAGTATGAACTATGAGAGGTAAATACATAATAGCACTGCAGAGAAAATTGAATTTATTGCTGCTTGGTGTAGGTGGCTATATTTCCCAACCTCCTGTCTTCATGTGGATACAGTTCTTTTGAGTGATGAGGTGACCTCAGCTAATGAGGATAAATTCGAGACCTGTGGTATTGTTAGACCCTGTTCTTGAGGTGCATTTATTGCCTTGGTTTTGAGAATTAGGATAGTTGTTTTTAAATAATGGGAGTGAGATTTCACTATAAAATGCCACTTTAAATAAACTACAACTTTGTGTAGCAGATAGCTGTAAAGTAGCAGCCCAGGCAAGGAAAATGGTGTATGAGAGGAGAGGATAGCAAGGCGAGGGTGTTTCTTTTCCTAAGCTAATAAATGTTTCGCTGGTAACCATATTGCTTCTCTGTGTGGTCTGGTATGCCATTTGTTTTCTCTTCACATGCCATGCTGCAGAGAGTGCAGATTGAGCAGTGAAGTCAGTTCTGAATGGTGTAAGAAATGCATCTTGGCATGCTTCAGATATTTTCAAGTGCATTCATGTGTGTTCTCTTGGGGCTATGAGTTCTCCAGGACATGAACTGGGGCTTTTTCCCTGTTTAGACTATTTTGAGTGATCTGTTTGTACTGTCCATAAATAAAGCTCTGTGATTCCTAGTTCTGTAGAGGAAAAACAGGACACCTGGCATTTGGCAGTGAGTACCTTAATGTCTTGCCAGAACCGGCTGTAGTAGTTTGGGGCAGATTAGTGAACACACAGTTCCTCCTACCCTGAAGTAAAATCTAACTGTGTGAATTTTGATCACATCACTGTGGGCAGAGACAGTCTGAGTCCTGCAACCCTTCATACTGATGCCTTTATTGTCCCCTTTGGCCTCTTCAACTTCCACATTTCCTTCATGTAAAATACCACTGCAAAGATTTGTCTTCTGAAATCTGCGCTGGTCTCATGTTAATCTCCTCCTCAAGTCCCCCCAGAGTTTATGTACTTATTCAAGTGTCCTTTCTAATTGTTTTTTATTTCACTTCCCTTTCTTAATGCATTACACTGATCTACCTTAATTTCTTAGGAAATTATGTTACAACGATACATCTATATAAATTTTGGACCTATTTAATGATTTTAGCTGAATTTGACAGAACAGTGGGTGTCTCGAAGACCTGGTGCTTCTATGGGTGTTGCGCTAATAGATGTCCTAGTGAAGGAGAAAGATCGTGTTACTGATATTATGGAAGGAAAAGGGAATGAGTTGTACACCAGAGAATCTCTCATGTGACAGTTGTGACATCCTAGGCTTCCTCAGTTCCAGTGCCTGGTCATTAGCTTTTTCTTTTTCTGAGGTCTGACACCCCCTAGCCACCTGCATGCTACTTTCCCAAATTTCCAGACAAAGAGTCTCTGATGTGGCATCCTATCACATTCCTTGTCTTTCCTGAGCTGATTTGCTCCATGCTCCTCCAAACTATTGACTGCTGCTGGGGTGCTGTTTAAAACAAAACATTGGTGGCAGGTGAGAGGAGGATGCGGTGTATGTTTTGCCATCCCCTGCCAGCTTCTCCACACCTTCTTTCAGGTTTCTCACTTCTCCAGTTTATTCCTTTGGGTTTGTGCTTTATGTACAGGTACATAGCAATTCACATGCATTGATGTATGTGCTCAACAGATGAAGTCCCTTAGTGTGGATCCAATTTTACTGAAACACGTTCAGCTGCAATAGGTTTCCTAGGCCAGGCTACAATAGGAGGATTTTTACGGCACAGCTGTACACCTTTGCAGGCTTCACTTATTGTTTGTTCCTGCCACAGTACTTCCAGCATTATCCCAGCTATCTGTTTGCATACTTAGTGCTTGCCAAGTTGTCTACATCTGCTTTGCTGTATGGCTATCTTGGTAAAAAAAACCATAGCCTCAAACGAAGTAGTTTCACTACAGCAAATGCCGTCCTCTGGACTAGGGATGTTGTATCCATTCGGGAAAACTACTTATATGTTGTTGGAGGAAGACTGCTCTCTTGTCTCATATAAACATAACTAATGCTCCTGTGCCTCAGACAAGGGGGCCAGCTTGTAGCAAAGATGAACCCCCATATCTCCGGGTCTCCTGGAAAAATGCTCCCAAAAGAAAGGTCTAGTATACTGACCTGACTCATGTGCCTCATTGCCTTGTGCACATTTATTCATTTCAGTAATAGACACAAGAAAAGGAAAAACACTTAGATAGCTACTGTGAAAATGAGTGTATTAAGCCCCTCAATTGAAAGGAACATATGGAGAAAAGAGATGAAACAGATCCCCCTCCAAAATGCCATTATTTGGCTACACCTCAGAAAGAAATAGCGTGCCAGCTGCTGCTATAGCCCTGGAGGGAGAGGCAGGGGGGAGACTAATGGAGTTTCTTAATAAACATGGACTTGTCCGTAGCAAGGAGAGAAGAAATGGAGCACTGGGTTGAAATAAAATCACTGCAGCGTGAGAGGCTTGTGATCTTGCTCTTTGCTTGACTTCTTAGTCTCACAGCCATAGGAGCTTGGTGAGCTTTGTGGTAGGTATGCATTGTTCAGCACAGGAAAGAGTCCTCAGCACATATCCATGCTTATGGAAAGTTTGCAATGCCTCTGGAAGCCCAGCAAGATTCTTACTTCCGTTTTAGAAATATCTGAAGAGAGTTACCCAAAGTAACACAAAGCGTAGCTTTATTGCACAGCAGCTGAAGCAATATATGGCACACAGCTCAGAGCAGTGCCATGTGGTAACAGAGATCCAGAAAGCAGCCAAGCCAAGCCCGAGTGCCCAGGTGGGCTACTCACCAACAAGGCCACGTTGCTTCCAGTCCTGGGCACTTGCCTGGGCTTTTCTCCATCATTTTGCAACCTGCAAAGCCTCTGAGTTGCAGCTGCTTTGTAAGAGGACGCTGCCATTACCTATTTATACAGCCGCAGCATCAGGGACATCATTCCAGTGCCACTGGGTGTGCAAGAAATGGAGATTAAAGACATAATAGGATTTTTGAGAGGCAGCGATTAGATGGAATGAAACTCATTATCAGGGCAAGAGAGGAGAATCCTTCTGGTGATGAGAGAGGCTTCAGTGCATTTCCCTCCCCACTGGGTAAGGTTATGTTTCAATGCTACTGTAGCAAGATGTCAGACTGGATGATAATATCCACTGCTGTGCAATTTTGCAAAGCTTTGGCTTGGGAAGAAATACTTGTTTTTCTACAGCGAATCCATAGAGAATAAATTAACGAAGTTTCTTTAAAATTATAAACTGCCCAACATAAAAGTCTGCTCTGCAGGAGTAAAGAAGAGCCCTGGTACCACAATGAAAAGTGAAATTCAACTTTTGAAGTTTTTCTTCAAACATAATTTAATAGAATATGTGCTTGTTTCTTCAAAGATGTCAAAGATTTATATTTATGAGACAGAGTGCAGCAGATAATTCTCTATGAGATAGTTAAAAAAAATAAAAATCATAATAATTTTATGAATACTTCTATTAAAAACATTAACAAATGTGACACAAGCCCAAAGCAAACAGCCAAATACTGGAGCATATGTTTGTGTGTCTGTGAAAGTGTCAGTATTTTTCAGTTGCTATTAACTCTTTCAAATACTAAATGGCAGCAACAGACATACGTATTCCTTTTCTCCTTCATTCTTCAATAAGTGCTACTGCAATCTCTGCCTCTGCCAGGAACAGAAATTCTCTTGGTAGAAAATACAAAATGAAAAAGCCCCCCAAAAAACAACACCGAAAAAACCCTTGGCCAAAACATCTAGTGGAAAATTCATCTAATGCAGTGTATGCTGAGCAGTGGATAAAATCAGCCAGAATCTACCTATAAAAGCCAGGCAGCTGCAAGTCTACAGAAAGCTCTGCTAGCTTAGAAAACTAAAAGAAAAACATAAACAGAATGAGGTAGAGCAGAAGGTAGAAGAGACTGCAGCAATTCCACTTCCACTGCCCAAATGAATGGATGGACAGTGAAAGGACTTCCTCTTTTTTTTTTAACTTAAGAGGGCAGAGCTGCTTTAAGATGATTTGTCAGGTGACAGCTTTGAAGGGAGTCTGATAAGTTTATAAGTTTTTCTCCTTGCTCATAAATTCCAGTAATATCTTTCTCACCTGGAAGCACGTGGAGTGAAATTGTGTAGTTATTTGGTGTCATTCAGCTGTGAAGGGTCTTTAAGTGTCTTATTAGGCCAACCTACATTTTAAAATATTTATTTTAATAGAAGAGAATTTTTTCTGTATAAATTATTTATGTCTTTATTGGATGTGCTCTATTATAATGCATAAGGCTAGATAAGCCCCACCCCAACACACACCGAGCAATTACTACTCTGAATCTGAAACTATCTGAATTTGCCTGGTGTGAATGTGTCAGCTGAAGCCAGGTCCACTCTGATCAGTCTACAGGGTGGATTTAGGTGCATTCAAGACAAACTGTAGGGCTGCAGAGCTCCTGAGATTAAAACTCTGGACATTTCACATCAATGAAGTGTTTAATGAGCTTTGATTTTTGCCACTTGGGTCTAAAGTCAGGGTGACCCCATGGGCCAGTATCCTACAGAGCCATTACAATGTATTTATTCTGTAACCCCCAAACTAGGAAGAATTTATACAATGGACTAATGGCTTCAAAAGAGTCAGTTCAGCCTTCTGAGTGGAAAAAAAAATAAAATTATCGACTTTTTAACCCTTGCAGTACTGACTCCTTGATAGGTGCACCCACCTAAGCAGGTGGTGAAGCTCTTTTGGCTGGTGGGGAGGACACACAAGATTTGGTGTCCAGCATGGAGATACTAAAGAGGTGATGAAACCTGGGAAAAAATTAGGGATGAGGGTATGCCTTCTTTGGACCCATCCACACCTGAGCCATTCACACCTCTATTCCCAATGCTCAAGATGACTCTGTAGAAATCTGTTAAGAAAAATATTATCATACATAACTCTAAATACATTCTCAAAGTCCTGAAAAGCCAGAGGCATCACTTATTTTCCAGTTGGCATGGTGCACAGTCAGTCATGCTTTTCATAAAGCCTTTATGAAATGGCATTGGGTTTTGGGTTTTCATTTTTAACAAAAGGGACCAACAAGGTCAAGACAATACAGAAAATTTCCCTGGATCCAATTGATCTATATTTTGCCTGAGTAAGATTTCCAACATTTCTCCCACTTGCTTTCACAGAATGACAGAATCAGTCAGGTTGGAAGAGACCACAGTGGATCATCTGGTCCAAGCTCCCTGCTCAGGCAGGGTCATCCTAGAGCACATGGCACAGGATTGCATCCAGATGGTTCTTGAATGTCCCCAGTGAAGGAGACTCCACAGCCTCTCTGGAAAATCTGTTCCATGTGCAGTCACCTGCAAAGTAAAGAAGTTCTTCCTCATATTTAGACGGAACTTCCTGTTGCCTCTTGTCCTATTGCTAAGCACCACTGAGAAGAGCCTGTGTCCATCCTCTTGACACCTACCCATTAGATATTTGAACACATTAGTGACATCCCCTCGCTGTCATCTCTTCTTGAGGTTGAACATACCCAGCTCCCTCAGCTTTCCCTCACAACAGAAGTTCTCCAGACCCTTGACTAGCTTGGTAGCTCTCCACTGGATCTGCTTCAAGAGCTCCATGTCTCTGTTGTACTGTGAAGTCCAGGACTGCACACAGCGCTGCAAACATCACCTTACCTGGGCTGAGTAGGGCGGCAGGATCATCTCCCTCAACCAGCTTCTTGGCAGAAGAGAATGTTGAAAGCCTTGCTGAAGTCAAAGTAGACAACATCCACTGCTCTCCCTTCATCCAGGTAATTGTTTCATTGTAGAAGGCATTTGAGTTTGTCAAACATGATTAACCTTTAGTGTATCCATGCTGACTATTCCTGATCATGTTCTTGTCTTCCATGTGGGTAGAGATGGCGTCCAGAATGAGGCACTCCATCACCTTTCCAGGGATTGAGGTGAAGCTGACTTGCTGATAAGATAATTCCCTGCGTCCTCCTTCTTGCCTTTTTTGAATACTGGAATGACATTTGCTTTCTTTGAGTCCTCAGGCACCTCTCCTGATCTCTGTGAGCTCTCAAATATGATTTTGAGCAGCCTCACTATGATGTCCACCAGCTCTCTCAGCACCCATGTCAGACTGTCATGGTCCTCTCACCGGCAGATTTGTGGATGTGCCTTTACTAGGTAGATTTAATCATTATGAAAGCTGGGTTGGTACCTGAGAGGCTTCTATCCTGTATTAATCCGCTTATCAGGTGCAGTGAGTGGGAGAAAATATACAATACAATTCTAATAATAAATTTCTGTGTCTTTCCAAAAGATCCTCCTCTTCACATGAGTTTATTTCACATTGTCCTTGGTTCTTTAAGGAGATGTTCCATACATGAGGCATACCAGATGTGACTGGACATCTTGCAGTGTGGAGATCTTTCCCCGAAGCACTAACCTGAGACAAGAACCTGTACCCTTATTTTACTGATACTGCTGCAGAAGCACTAGCTGTTGCTGAGGTAAGAAAATGCCTTTTGAAAGGTTTTATTCTTCACATTTGGTAGTGGCTGAAATAGATGATATATTAACTATTGTGTGGCCCAAGTGAAATTAAAGGATGTAATCAGAGCCCTGGGTATACAGTGATCCTCCACATAGTTGCGATCTGTTATTTGCGAGATCCCACACTTGCTCTTGATCTTCCAGCGAGCTGTGGGACCTGGTGTGTGCGCAGAACCTACTGTGACCTCAGTCTTCTCAGCCCTGGCCCTGCTGCTCGCATGGCGCCGGCACCCCCGCTTGCCACCGGCACTCGCTGCTCACCGCCGGCAGCCCCCACTTGCTGCTTGCACCCCCCACTCACTGTGCGGCACCGGCCCCAGCCCCAGCGGAGCACAGCCAGACACCTGAAACAAGCCCTGCACTCAGGACCATCTTCCTGACTGTATTAGGGGAGGAGGATTGGCTACAGGCATGGTGTACTTGACTACTTAGTGCGTTTGCTATCTTCGCGGATTCCACGACTCACTTGAGGAGGACCAGACCCAACAGCCTGTGAGTAACGGGGGATTACTGCACTAGGAATGCAAGTTCCATGATTGTCAAGACACTTATGTAATAAAATCTTTATAAGCACCTTATTTTGAAAAAGATAAAGATAAATAAAAGGGAAATTGAAGGTTGAGGTGGTGTTCAACTTCTGGGTCTTTTTTCTTGCCCATCAGTCTTTCCACTTATAATTAGGGAATCATTTTCAGTGTGGACTCTTCTTTCAAAAGAACACTGTGTGTCTGCTTTATTCTGCAGGTTCTCCTACCAGTAAAAAGAATTGAAGACCTAAAGTATCAAATATGGTGTGCAAAGATCATATATGAAAGGGTTAACCAAGACAGCCAGAAGAGGGTCACCGGGCTTTATGGCTGACACTGGTAGGGTCCACACTTTGGAATTCTCCTAGGGCCTTCTTGGTAGTGATACCCAAGCAGCTGGAATAATTGTTGCTCAGGTTTTAATGTGCTTTGAGATAATACTTCTGGTGTGAAGTGACCCTTTTGATTTTTAACTTAATGTCTGAAATTAAAGTGCTTCGTCATGCAAATCATACAGCTGCATTTTGCTAGTTTGGCCGCAGTGATCTAGTAGGTAGATCCTTGGTGCTTCTGCCCTAGTGCTGGTGGTTTGCAGAAACACTGCTGCCTGTGACAGCAGCATTGCCGTATAACTATTACCAGGGGTGGTGTTTTGGTGTGAAGATATACTTTGGGCATAAACACTTCAGAAGGATAATGCACGGGGGTGCTGTTTTCCATTTGATTCTGTTTAGCAGTAGCATAATAGCTATTGCTGGATTACTTATTACAGTTTTAGGCTACTCACAGTCAGCTGTAACTGCAGCACAGGACTGTTTTTATTGAGAATCAAACCATAACACTGAATGGAGAATTTTATTACTTTACTGTAACTTTCAATAATGGACCAACACCCAATGTAATTTTTTTGAGATGCATGTCTAAAGAAATGTGACAACTTCTTTAAGTGCTCCTCCTGTCTTCATTAAAGACTGAGAAGCTTCAAGCATTTGGCAGCTGAGATCTTTGTAAATACCTAATTAATGATTTATGAGGAAAGCTTTTTACCAAAGTGCACCTCCCTCTACCAGCAGACATATGTAATCTGTGTAAGCAGTGGGCATAAAGTCTTGTCAACTACTTTTTTTAATTGTTGTTATGATACTGCCTTAAAGCTTCACCCAAGACTGGAGCCTAGCTGAGTCAGGTGCAGACATGGAAAAAAAAGGTATTTGCCTCAGGAAATGTACAGTCTAAAAGCCTAACTAAGGAAAGTATTGCCAGGAAAAAAACCAAACCCTTCAGTTCTCAGGGGGAAGTTGAAGTACAGACCTGGTGCAAAGCCACACAGGAAATCTCGTATGGGGAGAGTTATCAGATATTACTGTGCTACTTCAGGATTACTCCTAATGTACAAAGAAAAGAAATAATGACTGATCTCAGTTTGTGAGATTTCTCTGTATAAGTATCTCTAGGTAGTCCAGCAGATAAAATTAGGGTTGGGCTTCTGCCATCTTTTGGCAAAAGAAGAATTATTTCCATATGACATAGGACATATATCACCGTCATCTTTGATGTTAGTAATTGGTAGATGTGTAAAAATCTCTGACAACCGGGGAGAAAATGGTCTGTATGTTAGAGCACCTCTCTGAAGCTGGCAGCCTGGAGAGCCTAAGGTTGTGTTTCCCACCTGAGCTATGGACCAACCACCGTGTTTGGCATACCCATCTGTGCGGTCTCCTGGGAGCTGTCTGGCTACATGTCATTTTCTGTGTCCGCCAGCTACATTACAGATCCAAATGCAAAATCCACTACTTGGGGACATTATGTGGATTTGTGACACTACCCGTGGGACTTCGGATCCATAAACCAATGAATGGATTACAATGAGACATAAATATAGTATTTTCATGGATGACATATAATCCTGCTCAATTATTGTTCCTGTCATGTAAAGGGAAACTGTACCCATTTTTCTCATCCCAGCACACTGAAATTTCAAAAGAAAATAAATCCCCAGTGCAAAAGGTGCCATCTCCTAGTTCCCTTTCTTTTATCTGCAGTATCAGTAATTTTAAGGCTTATGCTTTCAGTTATTAGGTGTTTCCTATAATTAGTTATTTGCACCTATATAAGATTATTATATGGAAAATTTACTTGACAGAAGCATTTGTAGTTTTTGGACTGAGCAGACTGCTATGTTAGTCTCTGAACAGTGAAGTTCATGTCGCATCATGTGCTCTCATTTATGTCTGGATTGCTGTGTCCAGAAACAGCTCTGCCTTTTTTTTTTTTGTTTCCATGAACTCCTGTTTTTGAGGAAACGCTGCTTCTGTCCTTTGCTTGAAACTTGAATATCATAGTTGTTTCAGGATCCAGCCAAGATGTGAAGTGTCTTGTGCATAAAGACTTAGTCCTTTCTCTCAGTTCCAGGCAGTTTTATGGGCGTGGATGCTTCACAATAGGGGGAACAATAAGGAAAATTGAGCTTGTGTTTTGTTTCCTTTTAAGACTGAAATGCCATCTTAATTGTGGTTCTGTCCTCTTTCCCACCCCCCACCTTTTTTTTTTCCCCTCTTGATTGATTTTTTCGATTTTTCTTTTTTTTTAATCTTTTTAAAACTGTCCATGCAGTAAAAACCCTCTTGATATATAAAGTTAAAAATATAATGCCTCAAAATAATGTTTTATTAGAGAGTGGATATATATGGCGTTTGTAGAACAGGTATTTCTGATGCAATATGCTAAAGCTTTCTTCATACTGTTACAGGTGCTAAAGGGGTGCTAAAGACAAACCCCCTTTCTTGCATCAAGATCTATCATAGCTCCCCAACACTGAGTCCTACATGTTTTAAAGAGCAGAAACAGCTGTCCTGTAACATTCAGGTGACCGTTTGTAATGGGCAATGGTTTTCTCAGAATTCTTCCTTGCATTTGAAAGAAATCTTTCTGATTATACACAGAAATGTGGGTGTCTCAAGATGAATACACATATGTTGGCCACAGTCAATCCCACAGAGGAATTTAATCAGCACCCTTCCTTTATGGTTAGAAAAGTTTTAGGGCACCTACGGTATGCTCTGAAACTGAAGTCCATTTCCTTAGGGGACCAAATGCAACATCTATGCTTTCCTGTGTGGGCTGAGCTTTTTAGTTGAACATTACCCACTCCTGTTTTTTTCCCCCTCTCACCTCTGTATACCCTTGCCACAGCTACCGAATTTGCTCTGTGCTTTTGAAAGGGCCGGGTCAGACATGCACTGCTGTATTTATAACACGGCGATCACTGCAGTTTTCAGCACAAGTGCTTTAATCATCCTTTTATCTAAAGGCAAAGCATCTGGTCCTAAATGTGTGCTTTTTTGCCCCTTCTGCTACAGTGCTACACGGATGGTTGATTAAACCACCCCTCCTTTTTCCGGGCAGCAGGGATGCAATAGCTTGCTACCTTTGTTTCCACTTGGGGCCTCTAAATGGGGCCGTATAAAGGGAATAGTAATAAGGAAGACCCAAGTCTACTGTTGGACCCTCTCCCCAAATTTAATCTGTGCCCAGACACCACTGGCCAAACTGTTCTTATGTTCATTGTTGGGTCTCAATAAAAAATAAAAACAAAGCAGCATGTGAACAAGATGATGCTGAAAATGCCAGCAGGGAAGCCAAATGCTAGGTGCCCTTGTATTACAACACCTGGAATGGTTTAAGATGAAAGACTCAAATGCAAAAGGAGCCCCTTTACCCTTTGGGTTAGCTTAAGTTTACATAGATATGGGCATTTGCTATTTGCTTTACACAGATACACACATTTGCTAATTGCATTACACAGATACTGATATAGACATTTACTGTAGACCCATGCCAAGTAAGATTGTCCCTTTCCTCTTCCTCCTCAAAAAAGTTTCAAAGTCATTTCATTGCAGTTTTAGCATTTGGAAATTTAAAATTAAATGAAGTTGCATTTGGAAATGAAGTATCATTGCAAGATGTGAAATACTGAAACGTATGAATGTTGGCACCGTATATGATTTATTTTTATTTATGAATTGTGGTCAAAACAATTCATGAGTAATGAGATGAAACTACGAGGTAACCTAATCAATCTTTCTGTTTGTTTGGTTGTGGCCTTAGTGCCTTGCTTTTCACAGAATCATAGAATCGCATAATGTTAAGGGGTTGGAATGGACCTTAAAGAGCATCTAGTCTCAATCCCCCTGTCATGGCCAGGGACACCTCCCACTAGGCCATGTTATCAAAGGCCTTATTCAACCTGGCCTTGAACACTGCCAGGGCTGGGGCATCCACAACCTCCCCAGCAACCTGTTCCAGTGTCTTACCACCTTCACAGTGAACTATGTCTTCCTAATATCTAATCTAAATTTCCCCTCTTCCAATTCGTACCCATTACTACCTGTCCTGTCACTACAGCTCCTGAGGAAGTGTCCCTCTCCATCTTCCCTGTAGGCCCTCTTCAGATATTGGAAGGTTGCTATTGGAGGTCTCCACACAACCTTCTCTTCTTGAGGCTGAACAGCCTCAGCTTTCTTGACCGGTGTTTGTTTGGGATGTGCTCTAGTTCTCTTGTCAACTTTGTGGCCCTCCTCTGGGCTTGTTCCAATAGTTCCATGTCCTTACGTTGCGAGCACCAGAACTGATACTCCGGGTGGGGTCTCACAAAAGCAGAGCAGAGGCGCAGCATCCCTTCCCTCAACCTGCTGGCCAGGTTCCTTTGGATGCAGTTCAGGATTCCATTTGCTTTCTGGGCTATGAGCACACACTGCCGGCTCATGTTGAGTTTTTAATCAACCATCACCCCCTAGTCTTTCACCACAGGGCTGCTCTCAATCACTTCTCCACCCAACCTCTAGGTGTGCCTAGGACTGCCTAGATTCACTGTCTCATACACAAAAGCCATCAGCACTTCTGGAATTCCTTGTTTGTATTAGGTTGAAAGCAAGATAACAAGATGTAGATACCATCTTTTTACCATGACAATCCCTAGAGAGTTATTTTTCAAACTTTCTGAGTGTGCTGAACCCTCCAGTTTTTCAGTGAAGGTTCGAAGTGTTGTACAGACAATTTAAGGATGGTGACAGTGAGCTTTTTCAGAGGCTCTGTATGGAGCCCCAGAGTTTTGCAGGTGGCTTATCACTCCCCAGAGCTGACATGAAGAAGCAAGAAATGGTCCTAACAGCAATACAGCTGCAGGTAACATGGTTTCCTTTTGGGAGAAACTGTGTTTACTTTTTGGATTGGTGCCAAATCCGGGAGAGCTATTAATTTCCAAATCCTGCACCTGGCTCAAATTGCATTTGTGTGAGCAGCAAGAGGAAGCTGCTTTTCACCTCAACAGGCCAGCAGTCCTTCCAGCCCCCATCTAATGCCACCATGACTGAAAAGGAAGGAAGATCTGAAAGCCTTGTGTATTGGTTAATGTGAGGTTGAGGCTGGCGGTGCACTAAAAGAAGCTTTCAGCCAAGTGAAAGCACCACTCCTTAACCAGACCTCTCTGGCCACAATACGCCCTTCTTCCCTTCCCTGCAAGCTGCTTGAGATTTTCTAGTCTCTGCCCTGGCAGCTGCAGGGGATCTCAGTTCCGTTCTCACTGTAGATCCCCTGTCACTCCCTATGAGTGACATGGAGTGGCATCCTGTTCTGTCTGCTCCAGCCATAGGTAGCCAAAAGATCTCTTGAGAAAATCCTGCCTCCTTCGCTGGCAAAGTTCCTTGGATGTCATCCTTTCTCTGCTGCTCCTGGTGGCAATGTGCCTGGAGGACAAGGTCTACCTGTATCATGTTCCTGACAGCCCCTTCTCAGCCTGTGCATCCACGTGAAGTTGTACGTGTCCTGGGCTAGAAGAGACTATAACCTTGATGGTCCAATGTGCCAAAGGTCTGGCCCCTACCAGAAAATTCTGCAGCATTGCTCTATGAAAACCCCCTAACGTAGACATACTCTGCTAGAATAAGTCCTTTTGCTAGCCTGGCTTATTTGGCTCTGGAAATCCTTGGAAGATGGAAAATCAGCTGGGGAAAGACTTTCTGGTCCTTCACAAGACACGAGTTTTAAGCTCAACCTTCTTATTCAATACAGATATAGCAAGTTGTGCTCAAGAGTGCTTTATTTGGGATGGCTCCCTCTTAATTTTCACTAGTTTAAAAACAAACCCATTAAGGCAAGGGACTCCTCTGTATCATAGTATTTAAAAAAATAGCACAGAGATGAGAAGTTTGGTAACTCATTCACAACAGGTTTCTAGACCTGGAAGACGTTTCCTATGTTTGCCAGCACAAGTTAAGAGGATGCTTCCATGCCAATTTTGTGAATGCTGTACATATTGCATTCCTCCTTGTGTGGGGAACAAAAAACCAGATTAGGATGCAAACTTCTTCAGATTTCTCCCACTGCTGACCTTGCTGCCACTTGTGTTAAAATGAAGAAAACAAGTCCTTGGTAATCACCATGTGTGTGTTTCAATTTTTAAGTAAAACTTTAGCTGAGCTGAAAGTGGGGAAATGGAGGTGGTCAGAAGGGAGGGAGAGGGGAAAAACCAAAACAACACACTTCCCTCTGCTCTTGATGAAAAGAAACTAGAGCTATTAGATTCACTTCACTTGCCTCACCTGACCTGAAATGAACTCCCTCCCTCAGGCTTGTAAGAAAATTCAATTAAAAGGTCCATCTGTGAGGCAGCAGCTGAAGGAG
Organism: Pitta sordida; assembly: GCA_013390025.1. NCBI lineage: Eukaryota > Metazoa > Chordata > Aves > Passeriformes > Pittidae > Pitta > Pitta sordida. Next base: position 523,454 of record WEKX01013151.1, read on the forward strand.
AATTACTGTAGGGAGGTCCACATTTTCATAAAAAAAGGAGCCCCCTACCTCCCTCCCCTCCTTCCTCTTCTTCCTCTATCCCTGATTAGGCCTGTTCCTAACCACTAAACCACAAGTCCCCTCAATTAACCAGATCTGACCAAATAGCTTTTATTTGCTCCATTCTGATGTAGAAACACTATAGATTCGGTACATCCCTTAAACATTGTGAGGTGGGAGAGGGGGAAAGGAGCAGAGAACAGAGGCTGGAAATCAGAATGGCCTACCTCAATTAGGCCAGTTGATGCAATGGATTAAAGGTTGCTAATATGCAAAAGACTCTGCTGACAGTGAAAACAATCACCATAAGGCAACAACAGCATAGGGTGGCTTAAAAAATGCAGAGGTGACAGGGAGAAAAAAAGCTGGGTCCAAAGATGTTGTCTGGGAACTTGCTTGCAGCACCCTGCCCCTGGCTGTGCTCTTATGATCAGAGACTGGTCCTAGACGGTTTCCCAGCATCTGGCATGTTTGGTGTGTGGTGTCTAGTGTGTTACTCTATTGAAAGTATGACAGAGAACTGGGGTAAGACTGGGACAGCCTGCATGGGTGAGCCCCACAGCCCCTGTGGGCTTCCATGTGGCTTCCATGGAGGGTGAGTGCTGGCTCTGGTCCTGCAGGATGATGGTGATGTGGGGCTATGCCTTGCGTGGCCCAGCACCTCTGGGGCCACTTCTGTCCAAGGGGAGTACGATGAAGAATCAGAAACCAACATATCTTTTGTTTTCTTAATAACACTTTTTCAGGTGCATTGTGCTGGGGTTTGTAACAAATGAACATGAGCTTCCTTGAGATCCTGTGTGTTTTACAATACGCTAGCAGAAAACCTGAGTTAACCGTGCCTGAGAATACATGCTCTCCCTATGCACTGACTTCATTTGTGCTTGCACAGTGCATAATCAATCACTTTAAAATATCTAGCTCCCAGTGCTTGCTTCCTTGCCGTGATGTATATTGTCTTGAGTTACATCAGTTCAGGAGTATTCGTTCAAATATCGACGCTTTGTGCTCCCCTCAGGTAGGGTGCTCAGAGCAGAGCACAATTAAAATCTTCACGCTACCCTGCTAAGTATGCATATATTTCTGTTTGCTTAGAAACAGAAATGGAACAAATCCTTCTAATGTAGTTTGGGATAATAAGGGTGTAAACATATCAACAATTCACAACATGAAATTAATGTTAAGCATGCTATTAGATTTTGGTTAGGCTATTATTTTTTGGTTAGGCTTAAACCAATTTTTTTTGTTAGGTTTAAGCCTATGCATTTGGTTTGCAGATATTTGGCATGTAAGATATTTCAGCGTGCATGGAACAGTTTGGCAAATTGGTCCTTTGGTATCTTTATTGGCTTGTTTTCAGAATTTCATTAAATATGTAAAATGACCCTTGTTTTACTGTAATATCAACTGAAACTCTATTAAAAATTATAGACAGTTCAAGTAATAAAAGGCCTTGTAAATCAACCAGAGATTGGTTATCTACCCAACAAGATCATTAACTGTGCACAGAGGGAGACAGCTGAGGCAGGGCCACTGGAGAGAAGATGCTAAAAATCAATTTCACAAGGAAAGTTAGCCCTGCCAAGTTTGATTTGTTTTAGGGACACTCCCTTACTCCTTATTATTCATCTTTCAGGGCAGCCTTTGAAATCAGGCAGGCTTGTGATGAAGGGCTTGGGGTTTTTTTGTGATGCACATTTCAGTGAGACACCCAAAATCTCACTCATGCATATTGTCACAACTTGACAAACTTGGAATACTATCATGTTAAATGAAGTCCTAGTGGAGGTGCATAGGGGAGTGTGAAATAGTGTCACTGGCTGCTCCTATCCTGAATACTTTGCACCGGAAATGTTGAATATTGTCTTCCATAACATGTTTATAATTAATACTGTACATGGCACCCTCTGTGCAGCTGTTCTGTATGTGTGCAGCGTATGGGGTTTTTTTACAAACCTCTACAGCTGATTTCAAGCTTTCCTTTGAACCTGCCACAATATTCACATCCTTCTTTCCCCCCATGCTGAAGGATACTTGGCGATTAAGAGTCACTTCTTGTGACTCTTTATAGTCCAGATATCTCTCATGATTAATTGAGAGTCAAAACTGAATAGAGGTTGGGTGAAGAGAAAGAGGGCAGCAGGTCAGCCCTCAGTGGACCAGATCTGGAATAAGGGTCTCTCTGGAGAAAGGAGAGTCTTCATCCATTAGCACCCTTTGCCTAGGGTTGTTCAGGAAACCTTGGCCAGAACATTTAAAAACTCTCTACCCTTCTTTTTTCCACAGATGAGAGAGGTGGAAGGGATTATCAGAAAGGATGATGGAAAGATCCCTCAGAACTGATGTGAGAATCATTTGCTGAGCATAATAAAGGGATTTAGGTTCTTGAGAGGAAAGAAGTGTCACCAAACACTCTAAAAATAAGAGCAGGAACAGACAGCCTTATGTTACAAGACTTAAAATTGGTAGTTGAATTACTTGTTTCAGTGTTCTTTTGACCTCCTCTTTGCTTTTGTTTTTTTTTAAAGCCTTGTACCTGTGTGTATAATCATCTCGTAACTTTAAGAAATATTCTTTCTTTACCAATGATAAATTTGGGATGCATTCTTAATGCTAGGGATTAATGGAAAATCCTTCAGCTACAAGAGATGAGATCTTGAGGAACTGAGTGATAGAATGTAATGACACAGGCAGTCACTTAGGGGCTAATAAGAATTTATGTTAAAATGGGAATCCATCAATTGTAAATGACAGAGAAGGGGAAAGACAAGGCTGGAGTATTAGTCAATCACAGAATGCCTGTAAACCTCTGAAGAGATCTGTCCAGAAAAAAAAAAAAAAGAACAGGCAAAAAGTACAAAGATGTTTCTAATAGATGAGTTTCAGCAAAGAGTGAGAGAAGAGGAGTATCAGTCCACCGAGATCCCATTTAGAAGGTGTCATGGGGAGAGGCCTTTTGTTCTATTGTAAAACTTTTCTCCTTTTTACTGGAACAGACAATAGGTATCTCTTCTTATCTCCCTTTCCCTCCCCTGAAAGGAATGTGGCATGGAGGACCCTGTGTCTATCTTATCTCCCCTTCCTGGCAAGGCATATGGCAGGGGAGGGGTTTTATCTCCTTTCTACCAAGACAAGCAATGGAAGATTCNTTTTGTCTGGTTCTGGTCATCTCCACTGGCAAAAGCTAAACTCAGACCTGAGCAGGGACAGAGTACTTGGGCAATTGGGAAAACAGGGAGTTTATCTCCCAGGAGGAGATTAGAAAAGCTGGGCTTATTCAGCCTAGGGAAAGAAAATTTAATGCTATTTTTGTCTATAAATATACAGGGCTCAGCAGCAGGAATAGGAGTTAAATGACACTGCTGGCATGAGGATAAATGGATAAGGATAAACTGGACACAGATGAAATTTTGCAAAGGTTTTCCAACCATCCTGTAGAGAGAGTACATAGCAGCTGTCCTGTTGGAGTTAGATGGGGCAAATGGCCTCTGTGACTTTAACATGGCACCAGGTTGCTTAACCAAAAGTAGTTAAATATGTGAGGCAGTCACTTTGAGGTATCAGTGAACTGAGACATGGTGTTGAATGTTGCTTTCAGGATCAGTTTTTCTGTGCCAATAATTCGTGTTAAGTACTCTCAGATGTGCATGTGTACACACACAGCGGCCTCCATTTTCTCATCATTGTTTTTCCTGGTTTGCAGTGCTCAAGGACCTGCTGTTCTCTGCTCTTGACATCCTTCATCTTTCAACAACAGCGGCCAAACCACCTGCTTGATTTTGGGGTTATTTTCCTGTTCCCATTGCAACTCGAGAGCAAGCTGCTTGACACAGTATCTTGGCTTATATCACTTTTATCATTGAAATTCTTTCTCAACAAAGGCCTTTAGTGAAGATCCCACCTTGGGGTTTGGGCCAAGAGGAAACCCAAAGAAGAACATGCAGTCCCCTAGCCTTTCCTCATGTCAGTCTTTCACACTGAAGCCCTCTTCTCTCGTTCACAGAACACCAGAAACCCTGCAGGGTAAGTGGGCTTAGACGGCTGGATGAATGAGCACCCTGAGGAGCCAAAAGTTTGTTGTTACTACCTATTTTGTTCCTCTGTTGTATTTTACCATATGCTTATTTTCTAAGCAGAGATCTATGTCTTGATTACATGGATGTAGAATGCCAGCTATAACTTGAGCCCTGTCTGGTAAGGGCCCCTCCAGGCACTATCACTGCATAAATTATAAATGCTCTTTCCAAAGGACATTGTCACTTCCCTTTGCAACAGTTGCAAGGGCAAAGAGGTTTATGCAACAAGGCCAGCTCATGTTTTCTGCACCACATGTCCTTTCAGGAAGTGGCAACCTTTTCGGAAAATGAGAATTTTCCATTCTCTTGGAAGGGTAAAATAATAAGAATCCATAAAAACCCAAGCAAAGACACAAATACCCTGAGATACATAATCACCTAATGAGAGCTGGAAATGCCCTGGAAGGGATTACCTAAAAGCAGATTATTGATACTTGCATAGGGAAAATTAATGTTATTTCATTACTTCACAAAGTTTCTCTGATGTTTAGCAGATCATTTAAGGGTAGTTTCAAAATGTGGTTTTGATTGGGAAAGTTATATTTTAAATCTACCAAGATTTTTATGCATCTAGTTTTTAATACCTTTCCTGAGAATCCAGGGAATCTGAGCTCATGTGAGAAAGAGATGATAACTAGGGCTGAAAACATGGTTTGGCACCAGGTTTGACTTAGGTGAACCCAAAGGTGAAGTATCAGAAATTGCAAGTTAATTAAATAAATATAGACCTTGATTTGGCATAATATAACTGGGGCAGGTGCTAGTCTAAAATTATTGCTGTTGTATGTGATCATCTAAATCACACAGGGCTTTAGCACGCTCCTCCTCATCCCCTTTGCACATCTGAGCAAAATACACAGTATTGTGCTGTAGTGTGACAGTTTTCTGCTCAGAGAACCGAAGGGTAATGGGTGTGAGTTATACTGCACTATGGATCGACAACTTCTGTCATCTTTTATGAATATTTGCATGGCCATAAGCGTGTGTTTGCTTCTCTTTCCTTACCTGTAAAAGTGGGATCCCTGACTTCGCTGCCTCCTGCACATGGTATTTGTGAGGCTTACTTCACTATTGTTTGCAAAGCTTTTTGAATGTACAAAGCTCTATGCAAATGTCAAGTTCCTCACTTACGGATATCCAGTAATGTAGAAGCACTTTAGGCAGATAAGGTTTAATTAGAGATGTGGAATAGTGCAATAACAGTAGGATTTTATATGTTCCAGTATATCACTGCCTGTGCTATGTGTAAATGATGAGGTCAGAAATTACCATTGGAATTATCTCACAGGGCTGCCTGAATAATAAGCCGTAGTACTGTTGCACCTTTTTTCCCCCTCCCCATTTATTTACCCTTGGAGAAGATCTCTGTATAGGCACACGAACAGGAGATTTTAAGCTCTCTGGTAATTGATTGGCTTTTCTCATTTATCTCTCACTGACTGCACAGAGTTCACAGAGGTTTAAAACCATGTTAGTCCAACATGATATTCAGACGAATGCTCTGTCTTGATTTCCAAAGTAGACTTCTGCGGTGGAAACCAGTGTGCACCTTTCATGTCAGCAAGATTTAGCCCTGTATTTTTAATGAAAAGGTTTAGAAAGAAGAATCCATCCTTTTCAATGCCTGCATGAGTCTCCCACAATTATACTGGTTACACTGAAAGCCAGACCTTTTCTCTTGGAGTTTGTATATATAATATGGGCTTGCCTTTTTCAGTTGTTCCTCCTGTGTTTTAATACTTGGATTGTATTTATTTAATTTTGGGGTAGATTCACATAGGTGTATGAAGAGCTGCTGTAGATCTTGTTTGCCATAAATCATAGGGTCAAATTCTTGTCCCAGAGAAATCAATGACAAATACTATCTGTAGACTGGAAAGGACTTAAGATTTTACTGATCATGTTAGCATGAAAGTGACGTTAAAATGATGCTAAAATAAACTGTGGAAGCTGTTGTCTGATGTGGCTATTTGTTTGGATTCATGGTCCATTATTCAACTCTAATGACCACTATTTATTTGTTCAGTCCAATAGTCTAAATTTTTTTTGCACATTCTTATTTTCTTAATGCCCTAAGTCTGAATAAAGGTATGTGTGTGGTCTTCATTGCCTACATGCAGTCGTGTGGTCTTTTTGTGCTTATACCAATTTATCTGTTTACTGGATTAGGCCTATCATAAATATGTGAATTGAGCTAAGGAGCTTATATTTGGCTAGGTAAAACCTCATGGATCTGCAGACTGCTTGGTTTTTGGTATTATCTGAACCCACCCACCAGTTGTGAGATTCACAGAAAATGTCTGGGGTTTACCTCTTTTTTGTAAACAATTATCCTTTACAAGAATTAGTATGAGAAATATTAACAGCATGATAACTCTGGTTCCATATCTTCTGCTATGAAATGCCAGCCTCAATAGCATCACAGTCTATCTCTGTGGTCCAGAATATAAATGTTAAACACTCAAGATCAGAGCAGCTCTAGTATTTCGAGATTAATTAGAGCTTCGCTTTAAGCCCCTGTTAAGAAGCTCTGGGTTAGAGCACAATTTTAAGAGCCTGTTCCTGTTTTACCTCTTAGCAGTGTAAGAGGTAGTTTTGATAGCTTCAACAGGGTATCATTTTACCTTGATGTGCCGTATCGCAACGTAAGGGACAGTTTTTAGTCCTGCTTGAATACGATACTTTAAACCCTCAGTCCTCATACTAAGATCTGCTTATGCTTCCTTAAAATTACAATAGCAATATGGAAAAATGAAAAGACTCTCTTGGTCCACTTTGACATAGCGATCTGTCTTTTATTACATTGTAAGTGTTTCCAGTGGTGCGATGATTTGTATTTTATTTTATTCCATGCCTTGAGATATCTTTTTTGTGTATGTGACAGTTATTGAAAAAGAATAATTAAATCAAATGGAGGGAAATCTAGGCAAATCATCCTTTAATCAACCCAACTCCTTGGGTCAGCACTCCCAGTTTATGAACCGATTAGAAGCAAAAAACTCCATGCAAAATATTCAGGCTTGTTTTGCTTTGTTTTGTGTATGTGGATAATTCCCTGCAATAAATCTTCCTGTGCACCACCCCTTTCACTCTCTGATGTTAACAAGACTGAGATCTATGCGTATACATACACACATTGTCTGTCTTGAGCTGGCAACATCTTGATAAGAGATTCATTATAATCCACCACTGTCAGAAGCGATTCTGAAATGATCTGCAAGGCGAAACATCATGTATATATTGAGGATTTTTTTTTTTAATTAAATAGAAAAGGTGTCACCAAACTTTCTTCAAAGGTGCCATGGAGCTGTTTCTTCTGAGCCATGTTGTTCTCTTCTTAGGCAGTGGATCTTTGATAAGTGTCTCTCAGCACCCTCAGAAGTGTTTTCCAGGTTAGAAGGATGAGAGAGAGGAGATGGCAGCCGTGATGCCACCGGCTGATAAAGCCAGAATGCAGACTAAGCCTTCAGATCAATAGGCATGCAGACGGCTGTAACGCCAGACTGACTGCCCGGTGTCAGCTTTAATTTGGCTTCCTTTGCCGGCAGCACCCCACCTCCAACCCTTGGAGTCGGAGGTAACCTTCCCCTCTCACCAGGCGCCCGTTGCACAAGCCAACCGCTTGTGAGCACGGGAAGGGCAGGGAGGCAGGAAAGCCTCAAGAGTAGCCACTGAATACATGCAACTGTTTTCCTCCCTCTGGCCTTTATCCCAGGGGTACCCATGAGTGCTTTTGCCTTCATATCCACCATTGCTTCAGTGATCTAAGGCTTCCTCAAGAGCTCGTGCCCTGGCACAGAACACTGAGCTGCCTGGGCACCAGCCCCGCAAGGGTTTAGCCCTCTCTATCCTGATGTTTTATTCAGAATAAGATTTCATACTGGTGGATCTGTTGTAATTTTTGTGTGCAGTCAGTTTGGCCTGGCCACTTCAGCTGGTGGGAGAGTAGAGCAAGGCAGGCTGCCCTCCACACCCAGACATCTTGTTTTGGTGCCACCTGTAGGACTTAAAACTCCCCCTCACACAGTCGTAAGTTTTATGTTAAGGCATTGTAACTCAGGTGCTGCATGGAATATCTTGACTTCCCCTATGGCTGCAATGCTGAGTAAAGGCAGGGATGAAATTAAATTCCTTATTTCTCACACAAGGCTTTGTTTTGCTCTTTATGAAGCTGTTGGACTTTCAAATCAATAATGTAATCTAAGGTTATAAAGCAGCTAAACACTGAAATGCAAGTGCGGAAAAGATGAGGAAAATGAAAAGAAGGAAAGAAGTCTTTCTTTGAAGCCCCAAATTTCAATTTTCAGAAGTTCACAAAACACTTTATTTAACTGACTTTATTTATTGAGCATCAAGAAATGTGTGCAGGGAAAACATGTAACACTTGACCTTAACTTTTGGGGAAATGCAAAAAAGCAGAAGGAACTCTCCCAAATCTTCTTTATTAAATGCTGGAGATAAATACAATTTATATGCCTGCATCTCATTTCTTCCAAATTCTTAAGTGGGTGCAGGTGTAAGCAGTTTTTAGATCAATTCTAACTTTGCAACTGATGAGCCTGCTTGTAAACAGTTCAACAGAAGTCCAGCATTCAGGAATCATTCTTCCAGGCATGTCGGGAATTCTGAACCCGAGCGCAAAATTCTCAATGTTAGCAAATTTGTTTTTCCTGTTTTTCTTGTTTTTCTAATACAACAACTGTTGCTGTTGTATTGGACTCCTGGAAACACTTTGATTTGATATTCATACATATATATACATATATAGACACACATATAAAATATTGAATGGCACCTTGAGGAATTAAGGCTTCTTCCCAGACTTGCTCCATATTTTTCCATGTTCTCTAGAATATAAATTTTAATTATAAAAATCAAATGCAGTGCAAATATATATGCTGATGTATTTTGGACTCATCTGAACTAAAAAAAAAATGTTCCTGAAAGCTGAGTTGGCTAATATGAAAAAAGCATTCCATAATGGTGAAGTAAAACCAATGTGATAGCTAAGCTGTCTTGTGAGAGTAGTTGGGGTTGGAGGCAGCTGATCATACAAGAAGCTGATCCCTGTTTTTCGTTGTGGTAGGCCTCTCAAGAGATACTCATTGAGTCCCCATGCAGTCAAGAAACAGAAGTAACAGGAATGAGAAATTTTCTCACTTACTCGAATAGCTTTTAAAATGTAAAGCACAGTAAGGTATTTACAGGTCAGTATTGTTAACCATTTTATTGCTGATCATTTTACTAGGAGCTTTCAACAAATACGCGTATTCATTTTGGCCTGTCTTCCTCAAGACTGTTTGCTTTTCCAGTCTTGAGCCACAGAACTTGAACAGACAGAGTAATTCTTGCCCGTAGTTTTTGATTTAGTAAACCGAAGTATTTGCAGTTGCTAATTAAAAAGATTAAGGAATAGTTTTCTCTGCCATCACTACAAATTGTCGCTATAGCACAGGCTCTTTGGTTTTTGTGGGCACTCTGTAAAACTTGGTCCAGCAGGAGCAAGGGTAATTTGATTTAATAAGCTAATAAATATTTTTGAAATATGCTTCCTGCAGGTTATAAAAACAGAAGGGTAGAGCCACAACACAGGAAAAGGGAGAAATTATACACATTGAAAAATACTGACTTGGGAAAGAAATCCCTATTCTACATGACCAGAATTCACTAGGAATTTCTATAAGCTAAAATAACATTTTCCCTTTATCTGGTGGCAAAATACCTTCTGCAGCAAGGTCCAGGGATCAGGTGTCCTCTACTACAGCAGATAATAAGCTGTGTGGCTTCCTTTACTGAATGAGCAGAGAACAGAGCAAAACAAATGGTATAGCTTTCCTTGTTGTTTAATTTGACACTCATTTTATGCCGCCTCTAAACCAATGATTTCCAGTAGGCTGGCAAATAGATATAGAAATAAATTTAAATGTATCATGGATTGTTGCCAAAGTCAGAAGTGGAAGTTAGAAATTTTGGCAGCTGAAATTGTCTCGTCTGTCTTCTAGGACCAAAGACAAAATGAGAGACGTACAGTCCACAATTCCAATATCACAGAGGCTGGATGCTTCTGTTAAAATAACAAGCAGTGACATCATTAACAATGTTGACATTTAAATTGACATAATTAAGTTCTTGAAGTTAATAACCCATCTGTGCAAATACATGGGTGATGCTTACCTCTGACGCTGTGGTTCCATCCGTAGTGCAGGCTTCTGCTCAGCTCCCGTTTGGAGCCGTGGTTTGTATATATGGAGTCCTTTAATTTCATCTAATAAAACCTGAGGAGTCAAAGTGTTGTTCAGCTGCTTTGGTTGGGATCCAAAGCAAATTCTTGGGCAAAAATATGGTATGACACACATAAGAGCCTGAGGATACATCTACCATAAGAAGCACTTGGGTATGACTTTGGAAGAGCTCAGTTTTACTCATCTCTTGCCTCCTCTTGTGTATCTTTGTAGATCCTTGCTGCTCTTCCAAGCACAGGTCAAAACTGTGGACCTTAGATATCAAAACAACAGCATGAGAAAAATCTGGAAGTTATTTGGTCCAAATCCTACTGTTTCATTTGTAGTTGTGAAAAGTTACTCTATTTAAGTTATTCATTTTGGGTAAGGACAAAATTCACCATGACAGTGTAATTCAGCACCAAGCAGTACCTTGAAAACCTTTAACAGAGTGATTATTTGGGGCAGAACTATTTGAAATAAGTACAGTGCTCTTGGCTGTCTCTGTCTGACTTTGAGTCTGCCTGCCAGAAGGGACTGACATGTTGCACTACTGAGAGGGGAGGGGAGAGGAGGGAAGGGGAANCCTAATAATAACATAAAAATTTTAATTTTAACTGCTTAAAAATGAAATGTTTCCTACCCATATATTTATTATATATTTATTAATAGAAGCATTTATTTTTTCATTTTGAGGTCATCATTTTTGTTGTAAAATAAGCACTTTCTTTTTAAAAAAAGTTGAGCCAAAAAATGTAGCAAAATTTGTTTAGGTTTGAGTGAAATGATTGAAGTCAAATTAACTGGTTTTTTTTTTCATTAATAAAAAGTTCAACCCTAGGCCCTAGCTATGTCTTCACTGTGTTTTCACCATCTTCCTCAAGTTTAAAATATATTTTTTAGTATATTTCCCTAGTACCCTTCTCTGCATCCTATTGGCAAAATAGGTGCAAGATCCTAGTATGCACCACATCTAATTTGAGAAATTATCTTCCAATAGTCTAGATTAAAGTATCAAGAAGAACCACCCAGGCAGCCAGCCACTGACATTTTTTATTTGAATTTTGGACTAGGCCTCTGTTTTAAACTGGTACAGGTAATTTCACTGCAGTTTTCCTTCTGCTGTCAGCAGTTCACACTGGCTAGGGAATGTCACTCTGATTTGGAATTTTATATGAAAAAACGAAATGTTTGTTGATCAGATTTCTGGATGAAATTATGAAATCTGCTTGCTTTGAGAAACAGTCTGTGACTAACTGATGAACAGAAAGGTTTTGTGTGCGTACTTGTGTTAGCACTCCCTTTCAAATGAAACGCCTTTTGCAAGCTAGATCAAGTTTGGGAGATTACACCTCAGGGGAGACAGTAATAATAAGAGATACTTTCCAATATTTGCTACATCTGGCAAATTGCTAGACTAATAACCGCAAGTGCAGAAGATGAGCAGTAAATAATTTCACATACTTTTTGATTTAGTTTAGCTGGAAACAAAGCTGAAATGCAACTGCTCCGCACGCACCTATTTCAAGCATTGCTTTACCTGATAAAGACATACTATTATATGAAATGCTCCTGTCTATTAGAAATTAATTAGGTAATAACATCTTACAAGGGTAAAGGCACCACTTAACCCTGAAATCTTTTAACACGTGGACTATCAAAAGGGTTTGCTCCTCTTATCTCATTTGTTGAGGAGGTAATTTTGTATGGAATCAATATTTTCATTTGCTCTGGGTGTGAGCACATTTTTTTGTAAAAACCAGTGTCTGTGTGATGATAGAATTTATTTCATTTATTATTATTGCCAGATATTGAAGGATTTTATTTCTAATCAGTAGACTATTTTTGTTCCCATAAATTATCCAGTCTGTTTCTCACATAAATGATAGGGTAGAAGCCTCTGGTGTTAAAGATATAAAAAGGGAATGAAAGATATATTTGAGATTACCTTTAGTGTCATGCAAGTTATTACCTGGAAGTCTGAGAAGAATTTACAGAAGTGTCTGATAAATATGTTTCGAACAAGCCTGAACTGGAACTAGCAGGGCAGAGAGCAAAGTTACATATCCAGCTTTTGATTTTATCTGTTTTCTCAAAATGAAGATGCATCACTTAGGGCAGAAATCCACCCTTTCATGGTCACTTTCTTAGTTTAATTGGTGTTGAGCAGACAAAAGTGTTATCTTTTCTGCATAACGTTTAATGTCCTCGATCACAGCTTGGTGTATTGGGCTTGCTCCATGTTTCATCTACAAGTTGATGAATTGATTGTCTCCATCCATACCATTGTGAAAAGAGGGTGTCACCCACGTTAGAGGAATTCACAAGTAGCAATAGAGAAGATAAAGTCTGCCTTTTTGTTTTGGTGGAATACATGATCAAGCGAGTGGGAAGAACTCTCCTTGAGAAGACCTCAGTGATGTGAGAAAGAAACTTCGCATGTGCGAGACTTAGAGGCTGTTTTGATGTCATTCTTCAAGAGAGAGTAGTACCAGGAGGTTATAGGCCAAGTGCTCTGAACCTGCCCTTCTCTATGGGAGGCCATGTCCCTTTTGCACCAGTTCAGAACAGGTTATCATGAAAACCAAAATGAGTGCCATTCCTGGGAAATGAAACAGAGCATTAACGGGGACAGAAACTACCAGTAAATTTGAGATAGGCATAAATGGGTGTTTTTTACATGATTCCCTCTTCTTCGGAATCCTGGTACTAACCTAATGATTCCAGGTACTGGAATATTTGGCCAATTCTGAACGAAAGTTAGTTTGACGATTATAAGTAAAACATGAAACTTCTGGAGCATCTCCAGTGTTGGTTGGACTAGGTAAAAGATTTAAAACCCAGGACACTCTTGGGTTTTAAATTAAGACTGAATAAATCTTTACATTTGTAGTACAAACAGAACCTGAAACAGAATTCTTACTAAAAAGACAATGCTTTTGTAAAATTTGGCCGTAACTTGGTGGTCATGTTCTTTCTGAAATCTAGTCCTGAGTGCAAACATATTGCCTGTTATTCCTTTCCTTAAATGAGTGGCCATTTTTTTCCTTGAAGGAAAGAGGAAGACCACTCTTCCTTTAATTTACCTGAAAGTACTTGTGAAACCAAACTTTTCTATTCTGCTGAGGCATAGCTGGTGTTTGAGGGATTCTTTACTGGGTTTTTGAGACACAAGAACTCCGTTGTGAATAGGAGGAGACAATCTTACCAATAAGGTAAAAGTGACATACTTTAGGAAGGCAGGCACATCTGGTGGTACGTGGAGCAAACTGCATTAACAACCATCTAAATTATGTAACTATTAGAATTTGATGTTTGTACATATGCATGAAAATTGTATATTTTTCATTTGTAAAAGGGACATTGCCAAGAGTGATAGGCCTAAAATTAGCTCTCCAGCTGTGTTTTACTTTGCAGGCACGTGCATGTCTGTTCTGTTCCTGTAAGCAGCTGAGTGTTGAAATCCACAAGAAACCTGCTCTGTGTGAATTGCAAAAAGAATATGTGATTTTCCAAGATTCCCTCCCTTTTGTTTGTTTTTCCTTACTTCTTCCACCTCTTGATGATGATGACCTTTACTGGCTGGAGACCAGAAATCTCATCAAAGTTTCTGAGTGGTTTCTTTTGCTTGAGAGGCGAGAGCCTGAATGCTGAGGCTAGGTTTTCACCCATCACTTCAACATGTAAACTACACAACCTCCTCAAAACACGCTTGACATTAATCTCCAGCTTGGATTCCTACTTCTTCTTGGCAAATTCATGACAGTATCTTCCAATTGAATGCTTGATACTGAAAAGGGTACATGCAATTGGAAGAATGAGGCACGTGTATTTTATGGTTACAGAGGAATTTACCAGAAAACGATTTTTGTCTAGCCTACAGCTTTTCTTTAGAGATGAGACAAATAGATTTCTCATACTCAAGTGAGCTGTTTTTTTAATGGAAGGTTTAGACAAGAGCAAACTAATTTTTTGCTTCTGAATTTTGACTCCATAGTGCTTGAGCTGCTTTTACTCATATTTAGAAATAAGCAATTCCCTTTTCAGTGTGGAAGCAAGATTTTGATACATTCTAAGCAGCATCCCAGCAGTGTCTGTCTCTTGGATGAGCACAGCAGGTAAGGCCTCCTTCATACATGCACATTAGTGAGTCTGAGTGCAGGTGGAGGGCTGCATCTGAGAGAGCTGGAGAAGATCTCTTATCCCACTGTCACCTCATGATGTATTTTCAATTCTTTGTATGTTCAGAAGGCACTTGGAAATTATCTTAAGCACTGAAGTGTTACGTAAGACCCCAAGGCTCTCAAGGAGCTCGTGTGAAGGATTTTTCTTTCTTCATTTCTTTCTTCATAAAATAACTGTGAAGTATCTAAGATACAGAAGGAAAATGTTTTTTCTTTTAATGGTAGAAGTTATTCAGACTTTGTTCATAATAGAGATGGGACAGGCATAACTGTCACTGGACTTTGCAAAATTAGGCATGATCCAGATTTTGGCTGCTAACAGAAATAGCATAAAGGTAGACAGCTCAAGGTAGATTTTCCATAGACCTATTTGCTCATTGTGTAGCCAAATAAGAGTCAAAGTGCATCCCTAACAAAATCTTATGGTAACTGAATCACCGTGGAGCCAACTGCAAAGTTCGGTTACAATTTTGTGGAAGAGAATAAACACTACACACCCATAGACAAAGCACATAGGAGGATTTTTTTCTATACTACTCCTGAGTTCACTAAAAGCTTATCATCTGTTTGCTTAGCTGCTGGTTCAATTTAGGATAATATTTAACTCTCACAGAACCTAAACACTGATGAAACTTTAACTTGAAAACCAGCAATTCCTATTACTTTCAGGCAGAAATGGAAGAAGATGGCCATCATACATCGCTCTTCAACAACTTTACCAATAAATATCTTTTATGAAAGGCTTGATAAAGTATCCGTTATTAACATTGTCAAGATGGAGAAAGTGAAGTCGGGGAAATGGTAAATAGCCTGCCCATATCTACAGGGAGTGTCAGGCTGTGCTTCTGCAATATTGTATGGTTATCTACTGCTAGATCAAAACCACAGGAGCACTATGATAAAAATTGCTGAACTGAGGTTTGTGTTTGTTCCTGGTTAAATTATTGAAAATATCCTGAAGGAGGTAATTTTCCTCTGGACTTTGTGTAATCTCTCCTCTCTTGGCTCTGCTGTCTCTTTGCTTGTCCTCCACTAAGAACCTTCCACAGCCAGCTCAGTGTCCATTCTTGCCTCCCCTTTTCCTCTATAGATTCAAAGAAAGATCTGTGTTCCTGAATTCCCCACATGTGCCATCTTTATATGTCAGATCAAGTCCCTGTGACAGTCTCTTTTTCATAAAAGCGCAATACCTGTGAGCATCCTACTTGGTTTTCGCCCCACATATCTAGGAATTTGAACAGCCTTGTGTTGTTACAGAGCTGAGGAAGCTCCAAGTCAGAGAGTATCTGAGAAGTCGCTGGTTTCCCCTTGCCTTGTCTATCACAATCTATACTGGGCTTGCATGAAAATAAAAGACCTCATAGAAAAAGGAGCTTCTGCAGAAGATTTAGATTGTCAGTGCCTGAAGTTATGTGATTGATCCCATTTCTTCTGTGCAGACACCAGTGGGATTCATGGCTGTTTATAGCCTGAGCAATCTCGAAAGGAAGCGGAGAGCAGTGGCGATGACTTTGGGGCTGCCTCTCTCTGCCAGAATCTTCCTTGTACCCCAGGACAACAGGCAGGTGCCTTCTGAAAGATGATCCTGCAGGCAAACGTCTCCTTTGCGTGGACATGTTTTGCAACTTACAGCACAGATGAGTAGTCTGAGGATGACGGCAGAGGCTTTTTGTGAGAGGTGTTCCCTGAAGGGCTGAAAGTTGTGGGCAAAGGCAAACTGAGACTAGGCAAGCAACAAGCTCTTGGATATAGTCTGTGCTTTCTCTGTCTCCTTTCTGGGGTTTTTATCTTTTCTTTGGTATGCTGTCAGGATCCAATCACTTCCTCAAATATCAGATGTAGCGTCACAGGCTAGGAGGCATCTCGCACTAGCCCTTCTTGGTGACAGAAATCTCCTTACAGTGCTTTGCCAGGCAAAGGATTGCTGCTCTATAGCCATGTCTCAAGCTGAGAACCACATTTTAGCCAGAAATGTATGGGTACAGTTTCAGAAAAATAAATGTAGATGCAGTAGCAAAGCAGAAGAGTAGTTGTTGCTTATTCTGATTTCACAGTAGGTTCAAGCTCACAACATTTCCATTGTATGTACTTCTAGTACTCATCAGTTGAACCTTAACTAGTGCCTTTGGTAGTGAGCTGTAGCTGAGAATCATGAATTGTCATCCCTAGATATTGACAGGGATGCTGGGAATCTCTTCTGACCTGTCATAGTCTATCATTCTTGTTCAGGACCTCTATTTGTCTAAACACATAGTGTAGTAGTGGGGCCAGGCCATGTGGGCTTGGATGCCCTGTTTTGCACTTGGAGATACTTTTGCAGACTTGGTGTGCCACAGATATCATATGGAAGAGTTAGAGCAGTAGGCAGCAGGGTTTGACATTAGTTTGACATTATCCACACATTAGTGGGGATAAGGGGAGGGTCAGCATAACCAGTGACCACTGCCCTAGTTCATCCCAGCAGAGCCTGGTGGGGAGCATTCAGGACTGGGGTGAAAGCAGTTAGGCTGTTGAACAGGTTGCCAACTTCTTACTCTACATCAGACACGAGTGTGCACTCTGAGCCTGTTGGTTCCTAGTTGTAAGCCAGAGATTCTAATTTTGACAGCAGTGCCACCACTGTCTTCGGTACCAGTTTTCCTGTATCAGTCCTGATGCCTACTCCAGTGCCGGATGGGAGTGCTTGGCCAGGGCTATACCAGGTGTGTTTAGGTTCTCAGGCGCACTGTGCAGCTACAGGGCTGGGACCTGGTGCCTGCTGCCACTGATGGCCAGGATGCACTGCCAGAGAAATGCATCAGTACCACCATGACGCACAGTCACAAGAGTGCTGACTCCTCCTTGGAAGGCTGGGAGGATGCCCTTTTCAGGGAAAGGCAACTTCAAAGTCCCAATTCTGCTCTCTGCTTGTTTCCATACCTATGTATTTCCAGTGCTTTCAAAGGAGGCAGAACTAGCCCAAAACTCAGTGTTTTGCCTTGGTTTGTTTGTTTCCTCTCTTCCAAAGCTACGTTCCTCCTGTGTTGTCTGGTTCAGCATTTTGCCAGCCTGGCTAAGTATCTTGTAAGGAAATCATTTATAATAAAGCTAGTATGCTGGGGTTTATAATTTATAAGTGTGGGTCAGGGTTTAGTTCACTGTGTTAAACTCTCCATGCTGCATGTGATTTTTCAAGCTTTGTCAGGAACAAAAAGTTCTGGGGATGTGCAAAGCATGACTGCATGGTTTCCATGGAGACTCTGCTAGTTAGGTTGTGGAAATCCTGAAAAGGCCAGAGGATGACTGACAATACAAGGTCTTAGCGGCTGATCTGAAGAGCCAGACTGAATTAATGAGATTTTTCACAGAGAGTTATTAGCAAGGCTAGCATGGTATGGCACTTAGGCCTCTTTCGTTTTCTCAGCTGCAGTCTTGGATAACAGAAATGGAAATATTTAATTGCTGTTTTTTAAGCCCTTTTAAGATTATTTCAACCTATAACACTTTAAGCATGTAGTAAAAAGCAGGTTTGTTTGCTTTTATTATAATTCAGTTACTGTTATTACTGTGTTTTTTGGTGACAGTTGCCCTTTATCTGTACAGAGATGGGAAATTCAATAATACTTATAACACTGAGCAGTTAATTCCCACATACTGTGAACACATTACTGTTCAGAGTAGGTTATCTTGAGTTCCATTTAGAGCCAAGCATGAGATATCATGGCTTTATATCTCCTAGGGCTATATTAATTATTTATTACTGACTGCTAATACAAACTGTTAACTCTGGCTAGTAATAGTTTGTTCATTT
The DNA here is from genome assembly GCA_013390025.1 of Pitta sordida. Lineage (NCBI taxonomy): Eukaryota > Metazoa > Chordata > Aves > Passeriformes > Pittidae > Pitta > Pitta sordida. The sequence goes on from WEKX01013151.1 coordinate 541,764, forward strand.
ATCCATGACTTACTGCTTCCTCCCTGTGTTTCTGCCCACCCCCTTCCAACAGTCTGCTCAGGCTATGAATTCAGATATATTTTTTGACTCAATCAAAAAAAAAAACCCAAACTGTTATCAGTCTGAGATGCTGAGTTTTGATCAGGACCTAACTTCCCTAAAAGTTTTGCAGTGTCTGAACCACAGGATTTGAATGTGCCATTGACAGGTGGATGATAAATAGATGGAGATGTCTTTGCCTGTGAATTAACTGGATGCGTCTCCCTATTTCTGGTAGGAATCACTTATTTCCTGATTAATTTTCAACCAACACAACAAAAAAAAAGTGTTTGGATGCTCTCCTTCTTTCCTTGGAAAATGCTGTGTCTGCTGAAATCAGCAGAGCCAGTACAGTGAAGCAGCATGCTGGGGACTGCTATTTCTTGTTGGTTTGCACAAGTGCACATGCCCATATGTTTCTGGGAGACGTAAAACCATAATGTTGCTGCTGAGTAATCCTCGACAAAAGCACATGCAGGCTGCATTCCTTGGATTCCTGTACAGTAGGCTAATCCACTTAATCTCACTGTTCGCTTCTCTGGCTAGAATTTCACAGTCTCTTTTGATTTACTGGTTTGTAAATCCCTGATTAAGTGCTTGGAGGATGGGGAATGGGGGCAGCATATCATCTCTGAAGCCCCCTCTTTCCTCCCAGATGATTTTATGGGAAGAAAATGTGAAAGTTGAAGTGAGGGTTAGCTGGTCTTATTTGGTGATTTTGTCATAAGCTTGTGGGTGTTTTTTTTTAAGGTTTATCAATAGTGTTCTCTGTTCTCAGCTGTTCAATGCATAGCAATGCCTTTTTGCCACATGGCAAGATTTTCACTCCCCGAGCTTTACAATTGTCTTAGAATTTTTTTCTTTTCTAATTGTGTTTTCAAAGAAAATGCTAATCGAAATGTCTGGAAGTTCTCTTTTCTCTTAGTTCGCCAATAGTTATTGACAAGCACAGAATCCAGGAGCTAGATGCTGATTGTGAAGCAAATTGCCAAAACCCTGCTGTTTTGGTGAAGACGTGTATATAGTATGTGTATGAATACAGGATAAATGAGAGCTTGGCCTCAGAAGATAGAAACATTGATTTAGGACCCATCCTTGAAATACAGAAGTATGAGTAAATAAGAGAGGTGGCTCACCTGACTTAATGAGTCATAAATGATAGGAAGTAAAACACTGAATTTCTGAAAAAAACCCTTCATTTAAAGTAATAAATTACCACAACGCGTTACATCCTCAGCCACCACAAGTCCCAGCTTTAGTGAGTGATGTGACGCGGTGCGTGGCTGTGAGCAAGGCTGGCCTCGGGCAGGCTCACACGGACACGCAGGGTCCTGCGTAAAGCACACAGCTGCTCTGCTCTGCGCAGCTCTGACTCAAATCCAGTCCTCCCGCTGCGTGGTACATGCTGCTGGGATGACTCCAAACCGAAGCGTGGGGACACTTTCCAGCTCATCAGAAAATTCCTCCGCAGCCCCACGCTGTCTTCAACAGCCTCGAAGAAGGAAGAGCTTTAGGTCATTGCCTTCCTCCCCTTCCTGCAGTCACACATCCCACAGAGCAGCTTACGGATGTCCCCCAACAGTTTTGCTGGTGGGAAGGATCTGTCACTGAAGCCAGAAGTAACTATCCATCAAGAAGTTAATTCGAATGAGTCTGAGGAAGAGAGCAGGCAAATAAACACGTGGGCTACCTGACAATGCAGTGTTTGGAGTAGCTTTTCTCAAGCAGAAAGAATAAAATCTCCCACGCTCTCCAGGACCGTCCAGAGACATTTACAGTTAGATCCAAACTGGATTTAGAGAACAGATTTAGGTCTGATTTGAATTGTCTAAACTTGGGTCCAAACATGCCAATTCCCGTGAAATAACCTCTGCCCGAAGTGCTGAGAACTGCAGAAGAACAGACTCTCTCACAGCGCTTCTGCCATCTGGGCTGGTGCCAGATCCCAAGGCGTGGAGACACAGCCTTGCTCCCAGGATGGACCATGCTAGTGGGATTTCAGCTGCATCTGAGTGGGAAGTGGAAAACACATTTCTCTCAACTTTGGCTGCATACCAGAGATAAAACCACTGGGGCAAAATCAGGCACTTGGGTATCAGACTGATTTCATTTGAAAGCTTAGAAGTTTTTTCTCAGTATTTTGGCTTTAGCATGCCTTAAATGTTCAGAAGAAGCATTGGGAGTGCTGTGAATCTCACCACCCGTAGTAATAACATCCTACAGCCAACACAACCAGAGTCATCTTTTTGAAAGGGCTCCCTGGTATGATTGTTGTAGCTGAAAGAGAAAGTCAGATAGGAAGAGATGGGCAGTCAGTAGAAAGAAATAAGGTCTCACCAGGGTATTCTCGAGGTGAATTGATAAGAACGGTAATAACTAAATGCCACCTGAACTTTGGGTTCAAGATGTAGAGCAGATAAGTGAACCACAGTGACTCAACAGCAATAAATCACCCGTTCCAGACAAAATCAAGCCAAGCCCGTCACAGGAGGCAAGAGAAGAAGTTTGGAAAGCCCTTTGGAGTGAATGTCTGCCAAAGCGGAAAGATATACATTATGCTACAACCTGTCAGCCCGCATGGGCCCATGCTGCTGGGGTGCAAGCCATGTCCTTTAGGTTTTCGTCCCTCAGTGCAGACAGTGCTGCTACGAAGGGATGAGAGCTCACAGGGAAGCTTTTTCTATGTGGGCACGTGGCTACTTTTAAATAAACTTAGGTACAAGTGGGCAAGAGATAACATACGCACCAGCAGGCTAAGACTTAGTGTGATGCCAGCTGGTTTAATCAAGCCCTCCCTCAGGTGTGCCAACACTGAGAAATGAGCGCTTGCTTTCGCAAGGCTGGGGCTGACCTGTGCTAGCAAACTATCATGCTGATTCTGTGAGTGTTTTACAGCATCCCAGCTTGCTGTCCATCTGGTGGTCTCCCTTATTAGGATTAGAGAAGTCTTTGAGCCCTTTTTATATCAAGGCAGCTGAATGGTTTGATGCCACTCTTTCATGACATGCTGTGCTTGGTGGCACTGCGAGCTTGGCTGGCCCCTGCAGCGTGACCTGCTGGTTCTTGAGGAGATTGTGAGTGGGTGTCTGTAGACTGCAACCAGCTTCCCACCACCTCCCTTAACCTCTCTCTGCCCAGCTGGACCCACCCCTGCAGGGCCCGGGAGGTGACTCAGGGCAGGAAGGTTATCTTTGTCACTATCATGGCTACAGGCTTTGTTTATTTTTAGATTACTCTGTGAAGTCTGTACAGAGAGATGAAAAGAGCCAGCCTAAAGGGGTCTGTGCATGCCAGAAGGTCTTGCTTGTCCTCTGACTATGAAAACAGGATAGGAAAAATGTGAAGGAATGGGCTCAATCTAGCCAAATTCATTAAAAATAGTTCTGCCCCCATGTTTTGAGTGGCAGATGTAATACTGGGGGGTGGGCTCTGAATCATTTTGGTGCAAAAGCAGCAAGACTCTGGCAAATCTTCTACTTGAGCCAAGTCGAGGGGTATTGTGCTGAAGAGGATGAGACCAATCAACACAGCTTATTGTTCTGGCATTTCCTCCTAAGCAAGGATTTCCACCCAGGAAGTGCTAAAAACACCTTGGGGGAAGTTCCAGTTATCTTGAAGTGCCCTTCGGTGTGGGCAGTGAGGAGCTGCAAAATGGGGGTGGGCCTGAGCCCTAGTCTATCTAATGAAGAGGGAAAACCTTTTTCCATCATCCTGCATTACACATTACAAGGAATATTTTTAAAGTGTGCGGTTCATTGTAATTCAAAGGCCAAACTTAAAAGTGATCTGGAAAGATTGTCGCTGTCTGCCAGCTCCTGGCATTTCAGAGCTCATTGGAGGCGAGGAGCCTGTTAGCTCTGAGCCCTTTTGGGTCCTGCCCTGAAGCATAAAAAAGTGCAGCGCGAGGAGGTGAGAAAAGTCACCCTCCTTGCCATCCCCTCAGGTATGGTGACAGCAGCTCTATAAGTGAATTTACTGACTGCTAACAAAGTGGAGGAAGAAGTGGCTTTCAGTGACATCCATACTAAAATGGATGTGTGAAACCGCTGGCTATTTTTGGAGAATTCTGCTCTGCCTCCTCCTTCAACCCCTATATTTATGCATCATCCTGAATGAGACTTTTTTTTATGACTATATATGGTTGTTGTTGTTTTGCAGCAGTGAACTTAATAAAGATGGATATCAGCAACAAACTGTCAAGTCCAGAGCTGGAGAGATTTTTCACAGAGTGAAATAAACCAGGGAAAATAAATAATCCAAGAAGTGGTAGAGCTTGTAAATATTGACATGTACAAGCAAGGGAAGAGAAGTTGGGCAAAATAAAAAATGGGTTGGGGATTGCTATTTTTCAGGTTATTGCTTGAAAAAAATTTCTACATTTACCTGGGGTCCTGTCTGGGGAAGAGGTAATATTTTTCTGTTAGAATAGAAGGTTTTAAGGGTTTGAAGGGGTGTGCTGTTGTTTCTCCAAGCCAGCATCTCTATTTGAAGGTCAGTCTTCCTTCCCAGCCTTTGGCACCAGAGAATGCAATGTTCTTTGCCTCAGTGATGTCTATAGGAATATCCATGGCTGAGAAGATTAAGGAAGGAGGAAAGAAATGCAGGGTTAGAAGCAGAAGGCATCAGAAGGAGACCACTATTTTAGCAGGTTTTATCAGGTTTGCCCACCAGAAATGGGATCTCTAAGATCTCTGCAAGAATACCTTTTCTCCTCAGCTGAAGCCCAGGCCTACTGCCCAGTCACTTTGTCAGTGCCTTGTCTCAGTCTCAGCTCATACAGAGGGAGGTATGGGACTGCACAGGTCTCATTACCCGTTGTTCCCTCTCCCATACAGGTGATACTTTTGGCTCCCTAGGGTCTGCCACCATGACACACAGTTGCCACACACCAGATAACTAGCTAAAAACATCTTTAAAATGCTTCCTACTTTGTTTTGTTTCCTCTGTCTTCTTAAAATCTCTAAGAAGCCTTCTAGGTTTAGCATCTCTAGTTCACCCATCCACTGGTTGATTGGCTGTTTAACTGGTTGATTGCCCAAGTCCTCCTTTCTTCCAGCCAGTTTGTTGTCTTCCTTGACTGGAGAAGGGTTTGCAGTGCAGCCCTGCCTGTACACACTCTGGAAAGGCTCCAGATTTTTGAATGTTGTGATCATATGAAAAGCAAGCCAGTGATGTAACCTTAAATATGAGCTTTTGTGCGCTCTTTTTGAGATGGGAAATCTTTTTGTTCCATCCCATTGTAACCTAAGAGAGTGCCGGTGAGAGGCCATGGCAGTGATGCAGTGTTTCAGCCTCTCATTGTACCTTAGTGTTCAAGTTGCTATAATTGTGGTAGGTGGAAAGGAGGTTATTGAGGATGGTGTTCTTACAAGGGAGGCATAAAATTCTAAATAAAAACAAGTGTTTCCTGATACTCAGTGAAATTAATGGAAGGCAAAGAATAGGGGTCTTTAATTATTTCGAACATGGAGAGTTAAATGAGATGTACACCATCAGTCTTCTAAGAATGTCCTGGGGACATAGCCAAGACAGTATTTTTTCTCCTATCATTGCTGATTTAATATCTGCACTAGTGCACATGCAGGAGCGTGGCATGAAACTAGTGTTTTTCAGTTCAAGTCCCTGTAAATGATACCCCCTTGGTGGTTGTTAGAAATGGAATGAGGTTATTGTAGCACATGGGAATCAGTGCTTCAATGCATGTGCCAGGAAGGCAAAGGTGGGTTGACCCTGTCTGTGTTAAGTCAGGGAAACTGTGGGGTTGAGCTGAGCAGCTAGTGGAAATAAAAAGAAAAACTAATTCCAAGCAGGCCCCAGTGAGCATGTTTTTATCCGAAAAGCAATCAGAGAGAGGAATATGACCTACCAGATGGAATTGCTGAGGCAGAGGTGAGAGTCAGAAACAACAATAACGAAACCCGATCAAGTATCATTTTGAGAATGAAGACATTAGACAGAAAAGACCCCAGCAGGCAAGTCTGGCTCATCCTAAACCCAATATTTTATCCACGTTCAGAAGACCCCTGGAGAAAGCCATGTCACAGCACTATAAGATGTCGAGGCTGAACCAGGCTGAATGATGCAATGAAACCATGTGGTGGGACTAAGCCTTGCTGGCAGCAACCTTCCCAGGCTGATGGGAAGGGCTGCTGTGCCTCTCCTCCTTACCGAGGGACTGGGAGTGCTGGGACCTGAGTCACACTACAGTTTTGCCTATACATATTAGCTATTCCACGGAGAGACACTGGACACAGACTTAACTCTCAACCCTCCTTCTGTTGTAAAAAGGATTTTGTGTGCCAGGTGAAACTTTGCCACACTTTAAGACTCTCAGTGCTTCCAACAGGTATAAGAGAGCTTTAACGTGAAAGAGGATAAGACCCACTGTGCCTATAAATTTTGGTCTGTCACTCAGAGCCATTAACGGCCAATAAATTCACTAGGAGATCTAGAGAAAACAACTAGAGCTGCTGTGAGGAAAGTGTACTGAAAATAGAGGAGCATGTTTTCAAAATTCGCCAAATGTTTAGTTTGCTGTTTGGCACTGCATGGCTGGCTATGGGTGCCCAGATGGCCACTGGCAGGGCTGTGGGAGCACAGAAGTGGAGTGAGGAAGTGCTGGTTGAGCTAGAGGTGGCAGGAAGTAGAAGAGTGAAGCCACAGCAATGTGCAGAGCTCTATCAGCTCTGTAATAATGGGGTTGTCTGCTTGGGTTTGGCTAGATACCAAGTCAAGGTTTTATGATCTGAGTTCATCTGCTGGCTTTTCCCTTTACGTGATGTAATGCTCTCTGCGTGTGCAATATTTATTACACTCAGCTCTGTACCGGGTACGTGTAGTCATAGCCAACCTCACAAAGTTTGGAAACTGCTCCTCAATCTTATTTGTATAGTTCTGGCTGACCTATGACATAATCTATCGGCATTGTGGCCCCCTCCTCCCCTCCCTCCCTCCTTACCCCCTCCTTCTTCCTCCCTCTCACAACGGTTTGTCAAACTGTCTTGCCTTTATCTCCTCTCACAGGCTTCTCAACAAGTCACAGGATGATTTATGCCCTGATAACTTCTGCTTTTAAATGCCAGGCTAAGAAAAGCAGCCTTTGCAAAAACAACTTGTGTGGAGGTGTGGGGAAACCCGCCCATCATCACATTCAGCAGGCGAAAGCACCACCTCAGCAGAGACTCCAGAAGAGAAAGGCCAAGGGCCGCCTCCCTCCCCATCCTCATATGGCACCCAAAGGGATGTGGTGGTGGGAGGATGGGTGGGAAGAAAGCTTCCCTGAGCCTGGTCTGGTGAGTTCCAGCTGGTGAAAGAGCACAGGGTGTGTGTGCATTGCCCATTTCCCTTGTATCTCTGTCCCGATACTCCCTGCTCAGCATCTTGCAGAACTGGAAGCTGATGTTCACATTGGTGACTGGGAGGGGACCAGGGCTGTGTGTGTGGGTTGTTGGTGGCAAAGTCTGTGCTTTGCTAAAGGAGGAAAATATTTTAACTATAATACATGTACTGCTTTTACAAACGTCCTCAGTGCTGGGGCTACAAGAAGGCCAGGGATAAGGCAGGCAGCTAGAGGTGTGATCCTGCTGCACTGACCACAGCAACTGTCATGACAGACCTGCAAAGACACATGGCTCCCTGCCCTTCATTAATTTCTGGCTGTGAGGTTTACCCCAGACCTTCCCAAAGGCACTGCAGCTGCACTGGGGAGTCAGGTAGTAACGTGCTCATATGCAGCGGAGCCAGCAGCGCAGCGGGGCTGCACCTCTGCTGTGCTGGGGGCATCTCCGCTGGCATTACGGACCTGCCTGGATAAATGCTGCTGGTATTTCAGCCTAATGGAGATCTACCCTGGAATTTCTGATGTGGGCACATCTGTGGACACCGACTGTGTTTTGTGTTTTAAGTATCACGGAGTTAAACCTTTAAAACATTTCCTACTTCAAAGCACCCCCAACTGTAATTATAAGACCAGAAAGGTGAGGTGGGCACTGGCAAACACAGAAAACATAGGAATATGTTTTCAAGGTCTAAGATATTTTTATTGTTCTTACAAGGTGATTTTATAATTTTATTTTTATTTTGCAACAAGGAGAGAGAAGATTTTCCTCTGACAGCTTGACTAACATGTCTGAAACCATTATCCCTTACTAAGCAAACATGAGAAAGCCATGCTGCGACTAAGACCAGCCCACCAAGTTTCCTGAGGGGCAAAAGTCATGAACAAATAATAATCCTTATGTTAACTGGAACCTTTGCAAGTAATACAATGAACACAGAGCAGGGAACAATTTGGATTTAAGTAAAGACTTTCTGTAATTCCTTTTTGTGTGATGTATTTGATTTCTCAGAACACTTTTTTTTTACTCCTGAAGAACACAGTTGTACTTGTCTAAACTACTAAACATACTGGTTAGACCTGAGCAAAATGTTCACAGCAAATATGACATTAGTTGAAACTTGCTTGGCTTCAGGTTTCTTTGCAATCACTAAGCTCAGCCCTGGTTGACCGAGGAGTTTGCAAAAGACCATGAACTTCAAGAGGGAACATGGATTGATTTATGAGTCTGCATGAAAATCTATGTGAAATGTGCCTTTTCACATGACCATGATGCAAAAATATCTCCTCTCCCCCCCAGTCCCTTCCTGCGGTAGTAGATAAACACTGGTGTGTTTTATCTCCTGTTTCTTCATTGAGTCTGCCCAGCACAAGCAACATTTTGCTTGTTTCTTTATAAATCACCAATGGTGCTAACAACAAAATGTTCACAGCTTTGGGATTAGTACTTGCTAGTTTGTTGCTGCTACCATGAGCCGGGCAGAATGAAAATGATGCTGATTTTGATTTATTTTTACTTGACGTGAATGCTGTTGCGCACATTATACTCTGCGTCATAACAGCCGAAGACAGACTGGGCCTGCAGAAAGGCATCTCAACGTCTTGTGACACATGCCAGGTTGTAAGAGGGCATGTTGCTGTTGCATCTGCTTGCACGCTTGGGAAAGTGCCCTGGGATGGAAACGGCCAGCCACGTGGGGCTCATCACAGTGCAGACCCACAGTCCACTGCAATGTCAACCAAGGCACAGCCAGTGTGTGGAGCACCTGAGAAGGGTCTAAGGGGGGAAGAGCCACTGGTGATGTGCTCCTCAGGTTGCTTTTGCAGTTAGTATCCACCACAGCGGCAGGTCTCTCTATGCTCTCATCACAGGAATAGTTTAATCTTTTGCTGGGAATAAGGGATTCCACAGCCTTTCTTGGGTCCTACACACATGTGAATGATGGTTATTGGCCTCACATCTAGATGTCCTGTTTCTCCATTTGCAAGCTCTGTGAAAGACTTTTTCAGGCATCCACAGGCACCAAGATTGACCCTGGGCTCAGGACAATCCATCCTCTTTCATGCTAAGGAAAAACTTTCCTTCTCTGTATGCACAAGCTGCTCCCTCCCTGAAACAATCTTTGAAAACTCAGTCACTTCTCAGGTCAGAGAAGTAGCTATGTAGTGGCCACTGTCTATTTGTATGTGTATATGTGTATGTGTATGTATATGTGTATGTATACGTATACATAGTGGCCATTCTCATTTGACAGCAATCTGCAGTGCCAGCCACAAGTAGTTCATTTTTAGAATATCGTAGATGGCCCATGGAAAGTTCCCATCTGGCCCATGTTTCCAGAGAGGAAAGGGCAACATGATGCAACAGAAGGGACAGCAGACTAAAATGGCTTCAAGACCTCTTGAAAGGTATTTGACATTGGAAATTCATTGTAAAATAACCTTCTTACAAGAACAGTCTAGCCAAGTCTAGGCCAAATACACACCTGAATTCACCTTATCATAGGGATTGCATTCCCCTTATTGTAGGGAAAATACTAGATTAAAAAAAGTTGTATTATTTTTTTGATCACCAATGCCTCACTTGAAAACTAAGTTGAAAATTACTTCTCCAACCATGAAATGCCTTTTGATTTCACATTTCAAATTCATTTACAGTAAAACAAAAGTGTCCATCTATAATACTTCAAGGGAAACATATAAAAATCTCCCAAGCCTTTTGATTCAGCAGATCTGACTTCTCTCTCTCCCTTTTCCCTATCTTCTGTATTTTGCTTGTTGATTTGGTTTTTTCCATTCCTTTATGAAGTGGGATAAATATTAAGTATGACAGCAATTCCAACGGGACCAACAAAATGATTGTCACTCAGCTCTGCTCAAGAGCTACTCCTCCAGCTCATATATCAGCCAGAAGGATCACTGCAGAGTTGCCTGGCTCGTTTCCCTCTGTGATTTGTCCCTGCAGATGATGTGGGTTAACCTGAGTCAAGAAATTGGAGCTGACTTAGGTCCCTCCTCCTCTTCTGAAGAGCGCAGATGTGCCAAGCTTTATAGGCCAGCTCATGGGTCATTTCCCTTATTGGGGATCTTTAATTAGGCTGGTCTTACTCTTGATATACAGTATGTATTTCTTCTGCTTCAGAGTTACTTATATTACTCCACTGTTCATCACTTTGTGAGTTTATTTTATACATTATCCCTGGCCCATGATGACTTATAAGGCTGTGAACACCTATCATGAAACTTAAGCTGCAATTTTTCTGGCACGGCTGCAAACAGAGCTCAGTTCACAAAATTTCCTAATCCTGTGTGCTTCATAAAGGTGCGAGTCAACAATTTAAACCAACATCTCACTTGATCTTGTTGTCAGATGAAGTTAAAAACCCACAAAAAAGGTTCACAGCAACAATGGGTTGGTCTTGAAACCATGACAACTGGGTGCCAGAGTATGGTGTAGTGAAGAGTCCTCAGAAACAGAATATTACAAATCCTTATTTAATTGACAACTAATTGTTCAAATATATTCAAGCAGGATTTGTAATAGAGTATAAGGCTAAATAATAACTTTGTGATAGCTGGTAGGATGAAAATATAGCCTAGAGTTACCTTAGATGATTATAACACTACAAATGACACTTCCATGAATTGCACAAAGATCAACGTATACATTAGGAATTTTGTCACACTGGGTGAAAGAACCCTTCTTTTAAGGACAACACTCTGAAAGTACAGTTGCTTTAAGGACAAGCCTGGCTTCAGAAATAAAGCCTTGTAAGATTACTGGGGGAAAAAAAGAGCAATTTCAGGCCAGGGTAAGCTGTTGTTTTATTTGTGTCTACCCAAAATATAGAAGTGTTTTATGTCAAAGGAGATTTTCCTAGTGGAAATGAATGAGACACTCTAATGGATAATAAATGGTGTGGGTCAGGAGGTTTTCAAACTTCTTTTACAGTGTGCACTGGCTTTGAATGGCTCACAGTCCTTTACCCTTTTTGTTCCAGGGAGCATGTATCTCTTTCCTACCTGTCTCATAAATGAGATATAGTAGCAGGGTGCTCAAAATGAGACCCAGAGAGTCTAAACTGGGGGTTCAAATCTTACTTTGGACTTCAGATGAAGACCTGGAGATGATCTGGCTGTATGTAGGTGTCTGATTGTTTGGACTTGGAGTCTAAGGGCCTGGTAGGGATGTGGACTGAAAAGACCATAAATCCTGATGATCCGAGAAGCTCACTGGTTTAGGAGAACCCTTCATCTTTAAGACACTTCTCCCCTCTGGCTGTCACAGGTGTTACTTGCTGTGAAGACACGAGAAGGGATTTTGAGAACAGTGTTCCCAGCCATTTGCATGGGGAGTTTGGATATGGGAACAAGGTGGGACATCCTCACTTATGCAATTCTTTAGGCCCTCTACAGTGTCCAGCAAGGTCCCTGATGGAGACCTCTGTCAGACTATAAGCAGTTTAGGAATGCCTGTCCTACAGAATTGATAGACTGTCATAAATCTTCCCCACTGACCTCAGCATTTGCTACAATGCCATAATGACCTTCCCTTACACCAGGTGAAATAAATCCTCCTGGATGGATACACACATGCAAGGGATCTCCAAGGGACTAGAGGATGATGGAGAGCTTTTGGCCATGTCCAGTACCCACCTGAAGGCCAGAAAGTGAATGACCATGAGGGAGCCCAGGTAGATGTGCCAGTACTCCTGTCTGCCTTGGGTGTGATGCTTTCCCTTTTCCTTTCCCTCTTCCCTTTCTCTTGCCTTTAGGGGGTACCATAATAGATAGGACAGCTGGCTGAAGTCAGGCCCTCAGAAATGGAGATGACCAAAAGAAATAGTCACTTAAAAATAATTCATAAATTTACAAAAAAAATAATTAAGAAAACAAAAGCAAAAGAACACAACTTTTGCTTCCTCCAGCTCCTGACTGTTAAGTGAGGATAATAAATGTTTTCTCACTTTATAGAATAGCATGATGCTAAATATGTTTTCAAAGGTGTCTCATGGAACAAGGATGACTGCCACATTGAGGAGAAAAAAAAAAAAAGGCTTCCTCATCAGTTTGTATCCCCTTTTTGTAAACTCCCTTAACACTACTGGAAAAGAGCCATCACTTCGCACACCAGCTATCAAATAGGAAGAAGAAGAACCTTCTCCTTTCTGGGGATTCAGGTGTGTTTCCCTTGCAGCTTGAGCCCTGATCCTGGCCCCAGCCTCTCTTCTCCCTGGGGCCAAGAGTGACTCAGCAAGAGCTACCCTTCCAAGATTCGTGAGGCGGTCAGCCACGAGCTCTGTGATCCTTTTGGGTGGGGGCATGGGTTAAACAGGTCATCTCTTAGTTGACCTCTGGTTCTTCCCATATTGCATAAAGCTGGGTAGGTCCTTCTGCAGTTTTGGGGAGGGCTTTGACAGCAGCATACTGAGCACAAAATCCTACGAGGTAACCAAATAGATCCCTCCCTTGGCATCAGTTAAATATCACGGGAGATTTCTTAAATCTGTGCGTAGTTTTTCCTCTTATGGAGAAGTGCTCAGCCTCACTCTCCTTTCTGTAGGTGCAAAAGCTTCTCACCTCAGCGGGGTGGTGCCAGGTGGGCAAGTGATGCCAGGTGGGCAGCAGGCGTGGGCGCAGTCCGTGCCTGACTCAGTCTAATGCGTGTGAGCAACCACACTTCCTCTCACATGCCCTCAGTGTGTGTGAGGGAGGAAGGGAGAAGCGGTGGCAGGATGATAATGTCTTACTAATGTCTTACTAACTGTTGTTTTCCTCATCAGATGGCCTCGTGAGCCATCATTCAGGACTGGAAATTTAGATCAAGAGAAAGTTGCTACAACAAAGAATGAAAAAATAATTAAATAACCCTTGCTGGCTCCCTGTACAGTGTTGGCAACCCCAGATCTTGAAGCATCTCAGAGCTGCAGAGTCAAGTGAGAGTAATTTTCCTTGTTTAAGAGAGGAGCTAATAAAGGCAGGGGGAGATGTGCTTCTGCTATCACTGTAGATGTTACCTAGAGAGAGAAAAGGTGCAGAGATGGCTGGCCAAGACCTGGCAGCAGCCTTCTGATTGCAAATTCAGTTGGAGAACAACTTTGTCCTGAAACAGTGATGTTCCTTTTTACAGACAGCTTTATGGGCTGCATGAAAAGGCAGAGGCTGGTGTGCCTGTAGTGGATCAGAGACAGGGATGAGACACTCTATGCACACTGCAGCTTCCTGAAAGTGCTCTTTGGGGCAGAATGGACACACTAAGAGACACAAATCGCCATACCACATATATCATAGGGCTCACTGCTCAGACCTGACAAGAGTTTGGACTCCTGCTGCCGTGAAATACTAACAGGTATCCAGAATGAGGGGCAACAACCCAAGATACTGCTCTCTGAAAACCTGCTGCTGCCACCACTCATTTTCATAGTCCTTTCCCTTATGATAGTATAAACAAGCTGTCATCTATTTTTCAATGAAAAATACTTTTGCTTGGCTCAGTTTCACATTGCGCTGTTACCATTTGCTGTCACGGAAGCTGCTGCAGCTATAAATAACTTCACCACAAGCTCCTCTTATCTGTAAGCTCAAGCACTCACTTCAGGGGAGGCAGACAAGGCTAGGATCTTGTTTTGAAGGGCCAAGTCTCCTGGCAGGGGTGATGAGTGGATGCCATCACTGGGGCACTTGCACCCCATGTGCTTGAGTCTCCATTTGGCTTCCCAGTAGAGAATGCAGGGTTCCAGATGCCCAAAACCACCTTGCTTGCCACCCAGGATGTGATGCTCATGCCATGAGCAGAGGATAAAGACCACCAGCAGTGGAAGCAGAGCCATACTGCCTTCCATTGCCCTCTTATTCCTGTTAGATCCCCTTCCCCAGAAAGATTCTCCAGCACACTTTGGGGAAAATATCTACATCTGGCACACGGAGGGAAGGGGAAGACAGGCTCCCATTTTGGGATGGAACGGTGCAAAATTGATATGCTCCCCACACACGCTTGCATCTCACTAGGTGGTTGCATAGCCCCCAGTCTGCTGAGAAAGGCTGCAGCAACCGCAGGCGTGTGCTACATTGGTGGCTTGCTCAACCTCTGGTGCCAACCAAGCGTGAGACAAACCAGACAGGTTTCATACACTCCCCTCTTACTGCAAGCATTTGCTTTTTGTCCAAGGCTGTTGTTCTCTTTGTCTGCTCTGCTCACTCTGCAGTCCTGCCTCGGCCCTTTCTGTGGTGACAGCTGCATTTTCCTTGGTGTGCTGCCACTCATGGTAAACGTGTGCCTTGGGCAGGGTCTATGGTGTGATTTGCCCCAATGTGGTTAAGCTCATAGGGATCATTGCCTATGCCAGAGTAAGTGCTCTGAGCTGATGATGCCATAGAGTGAGCTGGAAGTGAACTTCAGAAAGGCAAACTGATTTTGCCTGTAGGCTGAATGAATATGGTGACTCATCTCGGTTCCTAAAAGCAGAGAAGTGTTTGTTTCCATACAACATGAAGATGCTTTAACTTAACGTTCAAGGTGTCTGGCTGCGGTTTCACATATGTAGCTGGCTGCTGCTGTGCAGGATTGGTTCCCCGCCCTGTCCTGTTCCCTTGCAAAGTCCTGTCTCTGCCCTAGCACATATCTGAGCATCACAGCGAGCTGACACAGAGAATTTGACTAGAGAAATTTCTTCGTCCTTATTTTCCACAGTCTTAGTTTTCTGTTTGTTTAGCTCTGGTATTATGAGTGAGATTAAGGGGAATGAGGTCTGTCCTGGGTGACAGACAGCTTTTGGTTGGCTTAGCCATAACATGTATTCCCTGTCCCTAAACACTGAACCGGCACCATGTCGCTGCCGCCTGCCCCTGCATGGTATACACAATGTGGGCAAAGCTGGTAGACAGCTCTGCTCCTGCACTGCCCAGGTCTTGGGCACAAGACCAGAGAGAAATGGGCCTGCAGATTTATTCCTGAGCCCTTTTGTTTTTGTGATACTTTACTTTCCCAGCCAGACAGGATGAGAAACAAATACCACCAAAATACTATGAGAGAGTCTATTCTTGAAGTGTTTATAGCCCAGCCTCGCTGGAGAATGTTTGGCTGCCTCCCAAGACAGCCTATTCTCACTGTGTTTTCAAGTCAGTTCTGAACTTTTGGGCAGTTACCCAAACAGAATCTGGACTTTTTGAAGTTTACTTATCTCTGTTTACAAGGGCCTCCTCTGAGGGTGAGTCAGGGAAGGGCAGCCGAGGTCAGCGGTGTGAGGAGCAAGCAGAGCAGGGAAGCTCTGATGACCTATGCATGTATATACTGCACGTGAGAGCGGTACCCCCAACTACTCTAAATACCTGGCTCTGACCTGCCTGAGTCAACGGTCAGCCTGACTGTGCCTAGCAGATCTCTTCATTGAAAAAGATTTTTAAAAGCCCTTAAGTTCCTCAAAGTGTTTTTGATTTATGATAATGGAAGTCAAACTGATGGGGTTTGTGTGCTTGATGGTGCGTGTGTGCGCCTGATTGAATGAGTGGGGGACAGCTGGAACTGGAGCTTCAGACCAGCACTCTCCTGCCAATGCAAAGGCGTTAAGGTGAGAACTGTAAGTTCTTGCACACTTCTGCAAAATATTTGTTGGCCTCAGACTGATTAAGAAAAGGAGCGACTTGCCTCCACCTTTTTCTTCCCTCTTCTCTGCCAGACAATCAACCATTACTTATTAATTTTGAGAAGATTCTCCCTCATTAGTGTTGGAGTTAGAATTGATAGAATTTAGCAAGTGTTTGCTAAATTCGCCTAGTTTTCTTCTTATTCCAGGTTGTTTCCTTTGATGGTATCCTGGGATTTCTCTGTTTGCTTACAGATACAGCGTGTGAGAGCTGTATCAGTTTAGAAGGAATAATATCTAAGCCAAAATATGGGTAAGAAATGAGCTGTATGTTTTAGTGAATGCTCAGGAGTTTGCAGTCTGCAGAAGTACTTTAAAATAATAGTAGCCAAAAACCTATTTTGCATGTTTATGGTGAAATACAAACCAGCCAGAGTAGGATAAAATGAAATATATGCTACTATTGATAAAATTCTGATATATTAAAAAGTTATTTAATTGCATATGACTATCCAATATCCTCAGATGCCACTCTCAATTACTGACATTATTAGTCTAGCTTTATTGTATTCAAAATGTAATAAAATATTTCCATTAGTTCGGGAGCAACCTCATCACTGAGAAAAAAAGATATTCAATAATGCACTGAGTAATCAGGGGAACACATTTTATTAATTGGTTATTAAGGCAAACTTCAACATTTTATAAGTAGCAAGTGATGTCAATGCTACATTTGTTTAAACTCATTCCTGTTTAAACTGACTGAGCAACAACAATAAACTCCTTTGTTTTTAGGTAAATATTTTTTCTTTCTCTTACAAGGAGCTCATTTTGTTTAGCATGTGCCACGAACGAAATTCACTGTGTTGATCCTAGTAAAGCATGTCTGTTTAAATCAAGTAAATTAAACGTAATTCCTGAGATTAAGGAGAAAGCTGTATTTTCATTTGGAGCAGCTTATTTTTTCTAGTTGATTTTGCTGCAGTTTTTCAGTGTTATGTAAACAAATAGTTTAATCAGGAACAACAGAGGAGGGAATCTCAACTTTCTTTTTTCCTCTACCGGTGAAAATAAAAGCCATATGTAGTAAAGATACTGTAATTATGAAACAATACCGTGCTAAAGATAACACAGTGATTATTTTCAATTTTAGCAATGTGGTATGAGCCACAAAGTTCAGAAGCCATGTTGCAATTTCACAAAGACTTAAGTGTGGTAACCTGCTCCACTGAAGTCAGAACAGTAATAAACAGGCCCACAGCTTCCTCTGTGCAAAACCTCCAGTTAAGTCCTTGACATGGTTGAGCTGTGTAATATCACAGCTGATATTACAGTCTGCTCCTCACTTCTTAGATTTCAGTGTCTCACATCAGAAGCATTGGTTAGCTATACCCAGGCACGAGTGCAAGTGCGTGCAGATGCACACATCGTCCAAAATGAAGAAGTCTCCTATGAGCACTTCTTCCTCAGGGAAAAGATGATGGGAGTAGATATGTGACTGATGTTAGTCATGTTGCTTCATACATTGGTGGAAGGCAAAAAGATGCTTCTCAGATAAGTTGCATGCATGGATTTGAGCAATTCCCCAAGTTCTGCTCTCAGGGTTTCTCACGAACCTTGAAAGAAGATTTAGTCAATGTGGTCACTCGTGACAGTGGGAATAGAGATGCGTCATACTGAAACTCTTAAAAAATCTGAAGCCTATATCCTAGTTGCTGCCTAAAATTAGCATGGTGCATTGTGTGACAAGATACTGACTCAGAGTAGTTACTCATATACTTGAGTCTTTGTGAAGTTGATTTGTGTGTATCCTTTTTGAGAAGGTCTTGCTGAAAGAAATTGGAATAGAAAGTGCTGTTAACGTACCCAGCCCTAAAACTTCATTTCTTAGTATACTTCATTGCCACTTAAACACTGTGTCTAACTCACAGCTTTATCTGCACATTCTTGAATAAGTCAATTCCTAAATTAAGTAACCTTTTGTTACGGTGTCTTGAATGGGAGGAATTAAATGTTGTGCTTTTTATACCTTCTGCATAAACGGTAAGCAGGGCCAGAAACTTCACGTATGCTCCAAAACAACACCACCACAAAAAACACAACGAAAACCCACCAACCAACCAACCAACCAACCAACCAACCAAAAAATAACCCCAAAACAAAAGCCACAAACAAAAAAACCACTCATGGAGACAGGAGTAAAGTTTTTTCCCCCAAAGTTTTCCTGTGCTTTATTTAAACTTGAAAAATATCTGTGTCGATTCTGATGTCCTCTGGTTTTGCATTAAGATTTCAGAATTGACCTCCAGGGTTTTTTGTCTCATAATTAAGTGAAGTGCAAATTCTGTTATGTGGATGGTTTTATGGATAGGTGTTTTCCTAAACAAAATAGTAAATTAAATTGTAAACAAAGATGCAGGCTGATGAAAAAATCACTTTCCCTCTGACTCTCATGGTACAGCCTGTTCTCTAGCTATCCATGGAGTCTTCTGGGAAATCAGAAAATCTGATTTGCAAAGCAATAAAAATGCAGTACATCCCCTTTTTTTTTTTTTAACCCTGGCCTATCAAATCTCTGAAAGAAGTAAGAATTTGGATTTTCTTTATTACATCGAGCAAGATGTTTTGTTTGTGGTTATGTTATTGATTGTAAGTGTCCCCACCTGGCGTGTGGGAGACCCGGGTTCGATTCCCGCCAGGGAGACAGTGTTGAGTTGGACTCGATGATCCTTGTGGGTCCCTTCCAACTCAGAATATTCTGTGATTCTGTAATTCTGTGATACTGTATCAGAGAGGATGGTGTTATGTTTTATTCGAGTTAAAGCTTTCCATTTAACTGAGGTGTCCTAAAACAGAGACACCCTGTGTCCATCCAGAGTAGCCCAGGGCACCAGACCTCCCTTGCAGTAGGGCACAGCAATTGTTTTGTCTTGTATGCATTAACTCTGCCTTTGAAAGACATACGCCGTGTCAGCACTCTGCTGTTGCCTTCCATCAATTCGTTTAGAGATTAATCTTCCCTTCTGACAAAGGTAATTTTTAAACTTCGGAGTCAGGCAAACCCTCTGCTCTGTGATGCGATGCAGAGCTGAAACCGAGCAGCAGTGGCGACAAGGAGTCGCTGCTGGTGCTCAGGGGACAAAGGAGGAGAGTGGCATTGCCTAGGCACAACAGAGCTGTCAGGGGTCCCCTGAGCAAGGGAAGTCAGGAGGGAGCCAGCTCAGAGGGCCTGGGTGGAGCTGAGCTGATGGGAGAGAAGGCAGTGTGCTGGCAATAATGTCCGAGTCCTGCTTGAAGCTGCATTTTCACCACAGAGAAATGATGGGCCTGTTTCCTTCAGGACACTGGTTAATTGGTTTTGCTTAAAAAGAATAAAAAGCAAAGTGCTGACAGGGTATTGTTGGCTGGTGTAATCAGGTTTTAAATATGTTTTAAATCAGCTAGCGGAGCAATATAAATACTAGGTTCGTTCCCTTCCACTTCGTGTGCCCAGGGAAGGAGGGAAAGATAAAGAGCAGAGCCAAACTTACTGATAGATTTTAATCCTTCCTGGAGTTACTATCAGTTAGACTCCTGCTACTGTTTACCCAGCTGAGGAGTCTTTAAATGGATGTCTCGGTTTGCAAGGATCTCTTCCCATTGTGAATAAGGCAATGACTAGACAATGAGGCTGTTACAGAAGAAAGATGAGCTGGCTGCAGCCAAGAAATCTTGCAGGCTCCATTTACAGGGCTATAATTATCCAAAGTTTTAAAACACAATGCTATCTGCTGAAAGGGACCATCTGGGTGAAGACCAAGGCATCCCAATTAACTGACTGATAATTGATAAGCAGCTCATGTACTGGAGGAGCACACACCACCCATATACAGCGCAGTTCTAGTAATGCCATTTGCGTTAATAAAGTCTTTAAGGAGTTTGAATGTAGCTGCACTATGGGAGGGACGGGATCAAGTGTGTTTGTGTGATTCAAAGTAAGGCAGAATAAATAAGTCAGCCTCTGGGACACGGTTGAAAGTATCACAGAATCACGGAATCACAGAATCAGTAAGGTTGGAAAAGACCTTAGAGATCATCAAGTCCAACCTATCCCCTATTACCAATCTAATCCAGTCAAACCTGTTACCTAACCTAACCTAACTTGTTGCCATCCTACTACCAACACACCATCCTACCTATAACACACTACCCTAATATCTAGGTCATGTCACCAAGTACATCATCCAACCTTTTCTTAAACACCTCTAGGGACGGTGACTCCACCACCTCCTTGGGCAGCCCATTCCACTGAGAGATCACCCTCTCTGTGAAAACGTTCCTTCTAATGTCGAGTCTAAATCTCCCCTGACGCAGTTTAAGACTGTGCCCTCTTGTTCTGTAACTTGCAGCCAGAGAGAAAAGACTGGCACCCAGCTGGCTACAATTCCCTTTCAGGTAGTTGTAGAGAGCGATAAGGTCTCCCCTCAGCCTCCTCTTCTCCAGACTGAACAATCCCAGCTCTCTCAGTTGCTCCTCATAGGGCTTGTGTTCCAGCCTCTTCACTGAGGTGCAGTGGCAGAGCAGTGCCCACCTGTGCTTTGCAGCGTCTGTGTGAGGGCAGTGTTGCTGCATCCTGGGGCATGTTGCAGGGAATCACAGCGTATTCTGAGTTGGAAGGGACCCATAAGGATCATCGAGTCCAACTCTTAAACAGCACCACTGCCTCCCTGGTGGGAATCAAACCCCTGGTCTCCTGCATGAGAGGCAGGTTCACTCACCACTGTGCTGAAGTGGATTTTCAAGTGTTGGCATCAGAGAGGGAAGGAAGGACAAACCTGTGTTCATTAGAGGCCTTTGCTTGCTAGGCATGAGAACAAGTTGTCCATCAGCCTGCAGTATGGTTCATGAGTTGATGAAGGCGAGACAGGAAAGAAATCTGTGCTGCTTTCTTCATCCACCACACATTTTACCTTTGTCCTTGCCCTGCAGTTCTCTTTTCCATCTGCAGTGACAGGAAGTCCATCTGCCCTCCTATTCTTGATACACGCATCTTTCTTAACTTGTAGACTCAGCTCAGCTCTTGTAGAAAACATACATGACGCCTGACTCATTAGGGTCAGTGTCTTGTTTGGCACTTTGTCATACTACAGCAACAGAAAATGCAATTTTTCCCCATGACACTTTCCCAGTGTGTATCAATAGTCCTTCGCATCTCTTCAAAGCAGTAACTAGAGCCCTGAGCATGTATATGGTCAGAAGTTTGACGTAGAGTGCCTGCAGTAAAATAACATAACCGACCACAGCTGATTAGCTCTTCAACAATTGCCCACTGTTGCCATCTCCCATTATAAAGCCAGAGAGACATTTGTGTGATAATCTAAGATGACCGTAAGCCCTGCCTTGATTAGTTCTTTTAACTTGCAAAACGGTCCGTCTCATGTGTAAGATATTACATATCTATACAGGGATACAAATTTTTGCCTCTGAAGCTTGGATCTTAGTTTTAGTGATGCATCCTTGAGACTTTGATCTGGCCTGTGATCTCTTGTTAAACTTCTCTTTAGCTATTGACTGTTCTCACCTCCTCCACCTATTTTACGCTAAATTGATTGAGCCACATGTATCTTTTAACTAGATTTATTTTGTAATGCTTTTCTCTGAACCCATCTTCTTTTACCAGCAAATCTACCTACATATGAGCATTCAAATGGGATATGGCCTTTAGATGCCTAGGGAATATATCTCATGGCATTTTTCATGATATTTAAATGCTATTTTGCGGGGGGTACTGTCTGAGTGACTTGTCAGTTTCATTTATACACCACTATCCATAAGTCTTTCCCTTATCTGCAAGGTTTTAATGTATTTTATTGTCATCTTTTGCTATCTTGCCTGTCTGCCCAAGTCAAATAGAACAATGACAGGAATGCAGCTGGGTCTCAGTGGAAGCAAAGCCACTTGCTCATGTTTTCCCAGTGAAAAGGACATGAGGATATCGGTCCACAGACAGCTGAACATAAGCCAGCAGTGTGCCCAGGTGGCTAAGAAGGACAATGGCATCCAGGCTTGTATCAGAAATAGTGTGGCCAGCAAGACTAGGGAAGTGATTCTTGCCTTGTACTTGTAACTGGAGAGACTACATCTCAAATTCTGAGTTCAGTTTTGGATCCTTTGCTACAAGAAGAACACTGAGGTGCTGGAGAGTGTCCAGAGAAGGGCAATAAAGCTGGTGAAGGTCTGAAGCACAAGTCTTGTAAGAAGCGACTGAGGGAACTGGGGTTGTTTGGTCTGGAGAAAAGGAGGTTCATGAGAGACCATATTGCTCCCCTACAGCTACCTGAAAGGAGGCTGTAGTGAGGTGGGAGTAGGTCTCTTCTGCCAGCTAACAAGTGACAGGACAAGAGGAAATGGCATCAAGTTGCGCTATGGAAGATTTAGGTTGGATATTAGGGAAAAAAAATGTTCACAGAAAAGGTTATAAAGCATTGGAGCAGACTGCCGAGGAAAGTGGTGGAGTTACCAGCCCTAGAATTGTTAAAAAACCATGTGGATATGGCACTTGAGGTTGAATGGTGAACATGGTGATGGTGATGGTGCTGGGTAGACTTGATCATCTTGAAAGGTTTTTTCTAACCCTAATGATTCTGTGTTGGTGACTACATGCTTCTATGGTTCCCCATTTATTGCCATTCATGAGTGTTCTCCATTATTTTATTTGGGCTACCGGTATTATAGTTACCTGAGTCATTTAATTTGCCCCCTTGCAGTACTAGCGCAGCTTTAGCTTTCTTTCAGTCTAACTTCTTTCAATGTAAGAAAATGTTCATTACATAAATATTTTGAAAATAACCAGTCAAATCCCCTTTGTATCATCTCACCACAGGTCATCTGTAAAAGTGAACATTCTCTGATGGATCAATGAGTCTACTTTGCTCTAGAGTCGCCAGCATCTTTTTAAAAATTATGAGATTAAGCCGCCTTGAACAAAGAGATCTGCAAGTGTAAACATCCCCAGAACCTATATTGCTAAAACAACCAGTGAGCAAGCCCGTGCGGTGTAACTCTCTACAAGACAGTGCCCAGATGTATTTCAGGGCTCTAGGACTGTTCTCAATACGTATACAGATTGTATGGGTGAGGCTGTGCAGGGTTGGCTCTCTCTGTCACACAAGTTCTTCAGTTCACATCTGGTGGGCCCTGCATCTTAAAACTTAGCACTGACATGCTTTCATGCCCCACTGTGGCATAGGCAGCACACAACCATGCTGTGAAAAAGTTGCAGTGGGAGGCAGCGACATTCCCAGCACTACTGACATTTCTGAAATAATCCTGCTCCTTGTACACACGTCGCAAAGTAATTACTTCCCAGTGTCATAGGTGGTCCACAAGGTGTCTAGAAGTTCCATGGGGCCAATTCACGTCACTGAGGTCCTTGGCCTGTTCATATGTACCAGCAGAGGTGACAGCTGCTATAGCAGCAAACGAAATTTAGAGAAGGCAAGTTCTTTGACAGCCGTGTCTCAAATCACTTAAGGGTTTGTACGTCACTGTACTCGATGCCGTTTTACCCTAGGAACTGCCAGAAACTTGGCCTCAGACCATGAGTGTACAATACACTCCTTGTGTGAAACAAGACCTAATGTAAATATCAGGTGCTAAAAGATGTTTCTGAAGGATGACTGCATTTAACTGCCTTTTATGATGCACTGCAATAGCTTAATCTGCAAGTGACAAAGGTATTGGTGAAGTGCTATGAGACCAATAAAAAAAGATCACACCTGCTC
Organism: Pitta sordida; assembly: GCA_013390025.1. Taxonomy (NCBI): domain Eukaryota; kingdom Metazoa; phylum Chordata; class Aves; order Passeriformes; family Pittidae; genus Pitta; species Pitta sordida. The sequence continues at coordinate 565,484 of WEKX01013151.1, forward strand.
ATGAAGTCAGGTGTGAAAATGAATCTCAACCGGAGCTGAGGCTCCAATGTTTGAATCAGCTTTAGGAAAACCCCTGTGTAACAATCTTAAAAAACAATGTAAGAGCTTCCCCCAAGGAAATGCACAGGCTGCTGCAGCCTCTCTTAGAAGCTGCTTTCTCCAGCTACAGACACGTGCAAGATACAGCTATTCCTGTCCTCCTACCAGATTTTCCTCTTAGCCTTGCTGAGCTGTAGGGATGTCAAGACCATGATTTCCTCAGATGATGGAGTAGGCAGGAGCTGCTTCACACCCCTTTCATCTTCATCTCCAGGTCTGTATGTCTTCATGGTAGGTAAGCTGTACCCAGGTACAGGTTACTTTGCTCTTTAAGAAGATACTAAGTGGTACTTCATGGCACTTCTGTTACAGCAAGTGAGGCTTGATTTTTTTCACCCCTAAAACTCCTCTGCCTCTAAAACGGATGGGAGAAAAGCTACTGTAAAGTCAAATAAAATGCCAGCTATACTTCACTGAGATATTAACGTCTTTGTTTCCCGCTTCATCTAAAATAAACTTAATTTTCTTAATTTAATACCAGAAGTAGAATGGTTGATCCAATTGGCTTATACTGTTATGGAGGAAATAGTATTTTTCATGTTGATTCAATTGTTGGACCTTTCAGTCTTCCAGTGGTGAAAATGTTTGAAAACAGAGAATTTTCCTTATAGTGAAATGTGGACTTAGGTCCAAAGTCAAAAATATTTTCCAAATTCAAGTTCTGGGGGGTTAATAGTGGGAGTTGGTTATATCCTCCTAGAGAAACTGGAGTTTAAGGTATTTTAAAGATTAATTTCATGTAGCAGTCGTAGTATTTGCATTTACTCCATTTGCATCGCTAGAGATTCAGTGATGAGAAAGGGAGAAGTATTTGGGTGTCAGACTTCAGGTTTGTCTACGTTAATTTGTTTTCAGCTCAGAATAACTAAAGCATTTTCTAGAGGCTTGTCTGTGATCTGCCCATTCTTTATGCATTTAGGGCAATTGCAAGGCAATTTCCTTCTCTGTAAAATACTTTTCTGTGCAGATAGAGCAGAGCTGGACTGGAACTTGGTTTTTTCTAGGCTGTTTTCCCAGACGTGCCTCAGATCCTCTCTTTTCTCCAGCAGCCCATGATCCAGCCTGTTTTATCTAATCTGATCTGTCTTGGCCTCTACACCATGCTCATCTCATGATGCTTGAATGTCCCAACAACCTGCCTTTGTTGCCTTTCTTGCCCATGAGTCCCACTCCTTCAGTCAAAAAGAACCTGGGACAGCTATCACATAAAACCAACAAATCTGTCTTTGCCTGGTAATTCCCACGTACTCTGCCTGTTCTTCAGTTTGATGGAGAAAAATACCTTCCAAACTGTGTCCAGGAAAAAAGTACAAGTTTTTGTGTCCTCTATCTCCTTTGAGGAAGTTCTTAGATGACTTGGTTACCTCCAGAGACGAAGGGAGCAAGCAGACTGTGAGAACTGTTTCTGTGGCATCCTCTTTTCTACCCTGTTAAAAATTTGCCATCAACTAGGTTTGAAAGTGGACCTTGAGAATCTAGCAAGCGCTAGTGTTGACCAAGCATTTGTTCTTGTTTCCATCTCATGGTGTGCCAGATCTGGGCTTATTCTGGAGTCATTTTACTTGTGACAAGGGTGAGGGCTGGGCCAGCTGCTCCAAGGTTTCAACTGGATCTGAGAGGGTCTCTCTGAAGAGCTGGCAGCTGCTGGGTTTCTTGCTGGACGTGAAGTGAGGTAGAGGTTGTGGGTGAATCTCTGGCATCCAGCCAGGGCCAAACCACAACATTGGCACTGGAGCTCATGGGGACTTCAAGTGCTTGGATCCATATAGTTGTGACTATGCAATGCTTTAATGCAATGTAGGAATGATGTCCCAAGTGATCAGTCTCAGAAAGATTAAGGCTTTTCTGAATTTCTGCTTGGAAATGGCACCTGGTTAGAAGTGGTCCATATGTGACCTTACTGACAAATGGCTGCTAAATATGTCAGTCAAAAAAGGTTCATACTCAATGAACATGCCAATCTGACAGCCTGGAAATCATGTGAATCATGATGTGTGTGCTACTAAGAAAGAGCTTGAGCATGTTTCCACCTAGGAAATCCCTTGTACTTTTGAGGCTGAAGGTCCACATTACATATTTGTAATAAATGAAAAAGCTACACAAACATTTCTGTGAGTCAAGGGCAAGAGCTGAAATGACAGTCTTGTATTTCCCAGGTAATTTTGTCATTTAATGAGGCAAAGATACTCTTTAATCTTTTAAGAAGGAAAATGTTTGGCAAACCTCCCCAGTTAATCTCCTTCTCTTTCCTTTCCTATACCCTGCAGCACACATATGTGACTGCGAAAGTGAGGGACTCAGCAGTTCCTGCATGGAAAGGGTAATATCCATACTAGTTATTTTAAAGGCTAATCACTGTTAGCAGGAGTATACTCCGGACAGCTTAAAATATTTTTATTTCACTGAGCAAAGGTAGGAACTGGTGGACGGGCTATACAGTTCAAGGCAGGGCTGTCAGAGCTGAGCATCTTCCTGTTTGTCACTGAAATCATATCCAACCATCCACTAAAAATGCAATTGCCAGAAGAAATGCTAGCACAAGATGCTGTAGAAAGCAACCTTCCTATTGTTATTTCACCAATTATTATTTCAGAGAGGGGACCACATAACTATGGGTCCTCAAGAATAAAAAGTAACAGATGCACACTGGAGCAGAAGCATTAATGTTTGATTTATCACACAGAAGCATTTTCCTCTGCTGCCAGGTGTCTCTTAAGTCTGAGCGCTTCTTGCTTTGTTAGATGTATTCTCCTGTAAACACTTTGTTGCTGCTATTACATTTTCCCATGCTGAAAGTCTATCGCAAAGACTTTTTTTCTGAGGCATTGGCAGATGGCAATTAGCACCCTTCATATTCTTTCCCCATAACTTCAGCAGTTTTTTGCCGGCATCCACTTAACAGCTCCAGGCATGTCAAATCGCACACTTTTGGAGGACTTGTTGCTAGTAGCAGATCTTTGATTCTAAATGCCTAAGTAGTGTCTGAACTATATTTAGAGCAAATACACGCCTGCCTATTCATGATCTTTTGTGTATAGCCTGGACAGCTCAGTGCCAGCGTGCAGCATAATCAGCTTCTCCTTTAGTGCTGAAATTCCACAGCTCTTCAGAGAGGAAGGGAGGGGAGAAAGAGTGGTGGGCAAGGAAACAAGGATAGTAATTAAATATGACTTAGGAAAAAATCCCTGAATAGCAAATTAGCCTTTCTGTTTTACTAATGTTATTGCTCTCTTCATAAAGTCCCAGCCATGTAATTATTGCACACTCCTGACTCATATAGACTTTCTAGAGAGTTGTACTGTACTGAGTGAGACTGTGAACATCAAGAAATTGTCCTCATTTTCTTGGACTGCTGAGAAAAGAAAGAACTGACTACAGTTCCTGCTTAACAGGATTTCCATTAACTTAGAAGGCAGGCACCTCTTAAAAAATTCTAGGTAGTTGTCCTACAGTCCTGCAGTGTAAAGACATCTCGAGTAACGAGGCCAATCCTACAGCAGATGTAAGATTATATTGGAGTTCTTGGAGTTAAGTTTAACCTCAAAAAGTCTGATCATTAAGCTTATTTTAATCCAAACCCATTGGTGGGCCAAAATATGTAGGTAAAGCCTGAAGAGTTGGGACTTGAGTGATCCCCTACAGATAAAAGAATTCCAATTTATTGATTTGGCTTTGAAGTTTACTGACTTGTATAAACACTCAAAATTTACGTGTTCCAAGCATCTGATTTTTCTAGGTTATGTTCATAAATACAGTGATACCTCAATTATTCATGCTTCGACTTCTGCTGCCTCAGATCTTTGCAGAGTGTTTTACCCACAGTGTTTCCGCATCTGCGCATGCACAGTACCTCTGACACCCTGAGGGGTGGTGCTGTCGCTCCCTGTGGGGCAGGACTGGCACACCCCCACGGGGTGGCGGAGCGGTGCCTCTTGCTTGCTGGGGTCTCTTATGAGTGCTTCGGAGGTTACATGGTGAGGAAGGTTTATACGGAGCACGCGGTTTATAGTCCTGTAGCACTGTGGCATGGCACGGTCCCATTCCACAGTGGCAGGCATCCCATGGCACAGTGCTGTGCCCACTCTGTACCAGGGAAGGTTTGTAACACGTGGTTTACAGTCCCATGGTGCCACGGCACTGCATGGTCTTGTTCTGCAGTGGCAGGTGGCCCGTGCCACAGTCCCATGCCTGCCCTGCAGCAAGACCCTGCAGCAGGAGGGTTGGAGGATGGCAATGGTGCTGGGCATGGTGGCAGTGAGGGTGTGGCACTCTGGTGAGACCCTAGCAAGGTCTTTTTCCAAGTGCCGCCAGTTTCGCCGGAGCGCCTGAGCCTCACTGTTGACCCTGCATCCTCACACATATTAACACAGTTCACTCCAGTCCTGCAACCTCCAGGGTTGCGGACGTGCTTCCCTGGCCCATACACACTGGGAATGAAGTGGCCTCTCCCCCCCCAGGCCACTCCCGCAGTGCTTGCTTGCACCACCTCCGCGGTCAGGAAGCTTTATCACACTGTGTCAAGCTCACTCTGGGGCTGGAGGAGGGAGGGGCTCAGCAGCTGCTCAGCCCAGGACCGTGGGGGGATGGGGTCTTGGTGGCTGTTTGCCCCATGACCCCGGAGGAGGCTGCAGTCCGACAGGGAGGACCCCAGCGTTCCTGGGTTCGGGTCAGCGCGGGTCCATGCTGCCAGCACTCTTGGAACTTGGGAACTCTCAAGTTTGCAACACCATGCAACACCCCAGGGCCCCTCACAGCGAAAGGTGGCATTGGTGTCAGAGGTTTTTTTCCCTTTAGCTGTAGTGGCTACGATATTCCAGGTGTGGGAGCAGCAGCCTCTCCAGCCCCAGGACAGAAAGGGAGGGCATGGGAGAACGGGACCCTGTCATGCCGGTGGAGGGCATGAGACAACAGAAGCTTCCTCGTGGCGTGGCAGTGGGGACATGTTCTGCCGCT
>WEKX01013152.1:0-23468 GCA_013390025.1 Pitta sordida
TTGTCAAGTCATATAGGAGGAAAATTAAGGAGGCAAAGGCCCAGATGGAACTCACAGAATTTCACAGAATATTCTGAGTTGGAAGGGACCCACAAGGATCATTGAGTCCAACTCTTAACACTGTGTCCCTGGCGNAACACTGTGTCCCTGGCGGGAACCGAACCCATGTCTCCCACATGCCAGGTGGGGACACTCACCACTGCACTAAGGTGGATTTTACTCAAACTAGCCATTTCTGTAAAGGACAAGAAGAAGTGTTTTTTTAAATACATCAACAGCAAAAACAGAGGCCACAACAACCCTCTCTCCTTATTGGATGCAGAGGGGAATATAACAACAAGAGATGAGGAAATGGTAGAGATACTCAATGCCTTCTTTGCCTCTGCTTTTAACAGCAAGACACATTGCCTACAGGACAATTGGACTTGTGAACTGGTGGATGGGGTAGGGATGCAGCATAACCCCCTTGTAATCCAGGAGGAGGTAGTTAGAGACTTCCTGAGTGGCTTGGATCCTCAAAAATCCATGGGACCAGATGGGATCCATCCGAGGGTGATGAAAGAGCTGGCAGACAAACTCACTAAGCCACTCTTCATAATTTACCAAGAGTCCTGGCACACCGATGACATAACAGAAGCCTAACAGCTTAATACAGCAGAAGATAGAACTGGTGTCTTTCCTTACATAATGCTATTGGGGGCAGACAGACTTTGTCTTCTCAGTATTTTTTTAAAAACACACCTATTATAAAGAGCCTTACAGTTTAACAAGGTGTATTCATTAACATTTGACACATCCCAAGAGCACTTGAATGTTCCCAATCTGCAAAATCATTTTTCTTGCTTGTTACTGGAATTTACACGTTATATTTGTTCAGATGTAGCATATTATTTGCCTCTGAAAACTTTGATTCTGCTGTGACTATCTTCTCCAAATCATATGCCCCAGCCATATGGCATGTTTGATTGATGCAGTGTTTGCTGGATTATGTGCTTTGAGCTGTGACATAGGAGTTTATAGAATACACTTTGGTTGGGTTCATTACTTACACTGTTGATTCGTGATTTCAAAACTGTCTCAAATCCATTCACGCAACTCTGATTTCAGTTTGTTGAAATGTGAGATTATGTATCATCCTTTCCACTGGCAGAGTTTAGTCTGATGTTGCTGTATTTTGCTAATGTATTCTTTGTTAATGTTAATAAAGTGAGAACACGGGCTACCACTGTGACAACCTTGAGGTTTTACCACTTCACAGAAGCCAGTAGCCCTGTTGGCTACCATATCACCAAGGTCTTGGTGCACACAGTTGAGAAACAGTGGCTTCATTAGTTATCACTACTCAGGTGAATTGCGCAGACTGTCCAGACAATTGCTTATCTCCAGATACATGGAACTTCAATGCAACCTTAATGCTCTTGTATCAAAGTTTCAGATAAAAGACTTGACCTCATCATCAGGTCAAGAGCATATGCTCTGAGGGTTGTGGACAGCTACATCAGCTCAGCCCAGTCCCTAAGTTTCAGCAGATTTAATTGCCACATCTCTGTTGCACATTTGAGCCCTATGTATGCTTGATTTAAGCTGATTGACACGATTGCCTGAGATCTCCGTGCAATCCAGGGATCTAGATCTCCACAACTTTCAGCATACCTGTGCAAAAAGAAGAATACCAGCTTTGACTTTATAGGAACCTGTAAACATAATCGAAAAAAACCTGGGACATTCCAATAAAATTATATTGTGCCACTGTTTAAGCTAATGACAATCTGCAGTCATGGATCTGCAAAAAGCAGAGCAGCAATTAGAGCCACCACTCTTCCTCTACCCCTGAGCATCAGAAAACACATCAGATATGCAATAGGAAGCAACAATTTCCAGCAATTTCCACATCAGTATATCATATAATGAGCACATTCATGTAGAGCAGACCAATGACCAAACCACAGGAGGAGAATGGAACACTGGCAGGTCCAACTTGACCAACCTGTTCTCCTCTATGACAAGGTGGTCAACTTGGATGATGATGGAAAGACTGAATGTGCCTACTTGGACTTTACTAAAGCCTTTAACAACATTTTCCACAGTATTTTCCTGGAGAAACCAGCTTCCCATGGTGTGGAAAAGTTCAGTCTTTGTTAGGTAAAATCTGGGCATGGTCAGGTCCAGACAGTGGTGGTGACTGGAGTTAAGTCCCGCTGGTGGCCAGTCACCAGTGGTGTTCCCCAGGTCTCTGAATTGGTGCCAGTTCTGTTTAATATCTTTATCAATGATCTGGATTAGAGGATTTCAGGCACCCTCAGTTTCCAGACAACACAAAGTTGGGTGGGAGTGTTGATCTGCTAGAGGATAAGAAGGCTCTGCAAAGAGATTTGGAGAGGCTACATCAATGCATTGAGGCCAACGGTGTAAAGTTTAACAAGGCAAAGTGCTGAGTTCTGCCCTTGGGTCACAGCAACCCCATGCAGCACTGCATGCTGGGAGAAGAGTGGTTGGAAAGTGGCCCAGCAGAAAAGGACTCATGGAGTTCTGATTGACAGCAGCTGAACATGAGTCAGCATGTGTCCTGGTGGTCAAGAAGGTCAATAGCATCTTGGCCTTTATCTGCAATAGTGTGGCCAGCAGGACTAGGGCAGTGGCTGTTCTCCTCTACTGGGAACTGATGAGGCCACACCTTGAATCTTGTGTTCAATTCAGGAAGGACATTGAGGTGCTGGAATGATTCCAGAGAAGAGTAATGGAGCTGGGGAAGGGGTTGGAGCACAAGTCTGATGAGGACGAGCTGAGGGAGCTGGTTTAGCCTGGAGAGGAGGAAGCTCAGTGGAGACCTTATTGCTCCTTAGTACTGTCGGAAAGGAGGTTGTAGTGAGGTGGGGAATTGGTCTTCTCTCCCAATTAACAAGGTATAGGATAAGAGGAAATGACATCAAGTTGTGACAGGATGGTGTAGATTGGATATTAAGAAAAGTTTTTTCACCCAAACTTAGCAGTACTGAGTTAATGGTTGGATCGGTGATCTTAAAGGTATTTTCCACTCTAAATGATTCTATATTGATTCCATGCTTAAAACAAATTAACAAAGTAATAACAATGTCATAAATAATTACTAATAACATGATAATAAGAGGCAATATTAAAAAGTAATCTTTAAAGGTGAAAACTCAACTTAACTATGCTTATACTTCAACTTGGGCCATCACAACTTTCCAAGGTGAAAGATAATTTGAGTCAAAGCAATGTTAAGATTCACATGTGTCCCTTAAAGTCTGTGGAATAGGAATGCTTCCCGGGACACACCAGAGGAAGCGACAATATAACCTCGATCTTGCAAAGAAAGTACAGTTTACTGTAACCGATAAACCTATGGAAGGGTTAAGGTACTTCTAGGAAATTCAGTGGAGACTTTGCACAAATGTCAGCAAGAAACTAGCTGTGGCCCAAGTAAAAAAATATCATTAGCCTCATGGGGTTTTTTTACATCAGTTAAGTCTACAGTCAGGGTATGATGAACAGAAATATCAACGTATTAGAATCTACTCAGAAATGGCAGCATTGACATGTGGCAGATGGAGTGCAACAAGTCTTTGATTCTGGCAGGTAGTTTCTTTTCAGAGTCTCGAAGGTTATGTAGACAACTGTTTTTATATTCAGTCAGGACTCCAGGGATTTTGTTTTGTTTTGCTTTAAAGTCTTTGGAACATTACATTTTACAGACACAGAATCACATCTGCTTCCACAGTTCTAAGATATTTACAGGTGATCTGACCTCTTTTCAGCCTCATTAGGCTTACCAAATAATTGCAAGCGAACAATTAGACCCCTCTGAAGGATAAAAGCATCCAAACTGTGCAAGTAGGATGCACTCTTAATTGGCAAATCCATGCACCACTGAGCATTGCTTGGCTCATTGCTGCTGTGTGATTTAACACAGTAGTCTGTGCTTCCCCCTGTGTCTGATAGTAACGTGACAAGGGGTTTTAAAATGTATGTGTCTGGGAAACATAATAAAGTAAAAATACTAGGGAGAAAACAAGGGAGTAACTGTATAGTTATAGCTGGTTTTGTATAAACAGTGCCAAATCACCCTTCTACCAAAGTTTGAAGTTGGGGAGAAATTGTTGTGAAGGGAGATTTGAATAAAAGTACATGGCTAAGTAGTAACAGAACCTTTGAATGCTTTCATTCACTGAAAATTGTAGAATCATAGAATGCTTTGGGTTGGAAGGTACCCTTTAGTCCTATCTCCCTCCTATGGACAGGGACATCTTCCACTAAATAAGGTTGCTCAAAAACCTGTGCAACCAGTCCTTAAAAACTTAGGGGGAAATAAAACTTAAGTCCCTCAAAGAGGGAACCTAAAATGGAGGAATATAAAAACTGAGACTCATTAAAGACAAACACAGAAAATTCACTGCATGAAACTTGACATAGCCACAAGAATTTTCACAAAGAGGTGAAATCCAGGGTTCTGTAAGTGTTTCAAATTCAAGTCAGTAACATTTCCATAGTCATGTTTTACTCCCATGTCATACATAGTTCAGGAGGTAATATCGAAGGAAGCACTGTGCCAGTTCTTGATTTCTTCTGTTCTTCATTTCTTCTGGTCCCCAAAATATCCACCGCATCCCTAGAAGGAAGAACAAAGAGCTTAAAGAAATGACACCTGAGCAATCAAAAAGTACTGTGTGAAAGGAAGCCCGGGCAGTGCCTCTCCTCTCACTATGACTCATGACCATAAGGACCAAGAGAAGAATATGTTCAAGTTATTTCAATTCACCAAACTTTCTCCTTCTTCAGGGGAGAATTTTTCATCAGTTCATTAAGCAGGCTTTTGTGGCAGTGCCTGAACAAAATGCTTAGTGTGAGAGAGTACTTAACTATTTTTTCACAGGCATAAATGTTGATTTATAAGATACAGTGGGCTTACAATTCAGAAGTGGTTCAAAGGGTAAAGAACAGAATGTGCTTCGTGGGAACTAAAGATACAGGGAATACCCTGGGAAAGTCTAGTTACACTCAGGTGTAACATGGGTTGCACATGCTTTTTAAGTGGTCATGCCCAATTTGTACAGGTTGCACTTGTTTTTTCATGTGTTTTGAGTTCTCTCTAGAAAAGCAAGCAAGCTCAGCTCTTTAAGAAACAAACACACCTTTAACTTTTTCCCCAAGTAGCTAATTTAGAATGTTGATTACCCACAACTGGTCCAACAAAACTGCATCTGTGGTCATTTACTTCCTACCCCTAGAAAGACCACAGTGGTTGAAGGAGGAGTTCACATTCCACAATCAAGACACATCAAGATTACTGCTGAAAACACAAGCAATATTGCTAATGTAGATCCAGAGTACTGTTGTACCCTACGGTGGAAACAGGTATGATCACTGAAAGGTGAGCAAACCCCACCATCTCATTTCACTTTCCATGTCTACTTTCCAAGAGAAAATTTGGTCACTGCCTGAAAGGGGTTGGTGCAGGCTGGAAATAAAGAGATATCCACCCAATTCTAATTCTTTGTGTCAGCTTGCTCAGGGGTCACCTTTGAGATGGCAGGGACACTTACAGACACCATCATCAACCAGGAGCAGCAGTTCAGTGTCACAAAAAAGAGTGGAAACGTAGGCAATTTGGGGTCATTGTAACAAAGATCTGGGGTGTGCTGAAGTGTACATTCCCCCATATCTCAAAATTTCCTTCCACTTTTATCAGCACAAGCAAAGTTAACAGTAAAATTCTGGGGAGTCCACATCCAGCACTACAAGTTTCAGTAACTTCCAGCCTGGAGCAATAAGACGATAGAAAGAGCTTTCTCTGTTTCACATGGAAAGGGGGAGGTGGAATATTTCTTTGAGACATGATCTTGTGTCCCATCTTGGACAGCAGCTAGAAGCTGTAGTCTGAGAAGAAAGTAGGAGAAACAAGCTGGTCCTTGGATGTGGACAAATGTGCTGCCTGAGGAATACTTGGTCCTCCACTTACAGCAACTGCACTGCAAATCAAACCCTGTCCTGTCTTCCTAGAGCAGCAAAACTCATTCTTGAGTCAACCTCACCCTTTTTACTGATATTACTTCTAATTCTTCAGGGGTATGGAGCAGAGATACTATTTTTTTTTATTTTCCCTTTTTCAAAGAAAAATATTCAAATATCACCAAAGTCAAAAGGAGTTTTCAGCCCTGTACAAAATCTGTACAGTGAGCAACAGAGGAAAGCTTTATTTCAGGCAACATCCAGCAAACACTCACTGACAGTGATCAATGGGTCCCAAAGCAGACAAGAGGGAAGACTGGGAATACTGATCTCATTTGGCATGCAGATAGCAACTCTGGTTCCCTGCATATCCAGCTCAGTGGCAGAGCGATGAGTAAAGGTCGCCCTGGTGACCCCAGTCTGGGTAATGTCCCTATAAGGTGCACTGACACACAGATTCGTACAATGAGCTGTCAGAGGAGAAAAGACTGGACACTTCTTCACATTCAATTGCACTGTCAAAAACTCAAGACAGAAACATGTATTTTCAGTCTTAATATACACAGCTCAGCACGGACTAAAAAGAAGTTAGTTCTTTGAAGACTTTTCAGTTTCCTTTCAGTAAAACAATTCTGCACCAATTCCCCCATTAAAAAATATCGTTGCTGATACAATAAGATTAACTGGATGAGACTATGCAGAAGTCTAATATCATTTATGAAGATTTCTCTTAATAACTATGGAGTTACTTCAAGAATGCGATTCTTAATAGGGGTTGCTGGAAGCATGCTGTAGAAGTCAATAACAATACAAATATTAATTTTTCAGTCATGTACCATAGTCAGGAGAACAACACAGACTTTAAAATTGCTCTCCTTGGCTCCAACGATTGCCTGAGTAGAAGTTTTTCATGATCTTTTGATCTGGTAGGTCCAGTCTGAGAGAGAGACCAGAGATTTTGCAGACTGTGTGCAGCCACTCTGAGCACTAGAGAGCAAGGCTTTGTGATCCAGACTTTGCTTTCCCATCCAGTTCCTTACACTCCAGACCAGACAAATTCTACTTTGCAAACTGGACCTGCTCTTCACCCCATCACTACAGAATTACAGAATGGGTAAGGTAAGATGGGACTGCAGTGGGTCATCAGGTCCAACCTCCCTGCTCAGGGCACCTGGCACAGGGTGTTGTCCAGAACATTCTTTGATATCTCCAGTGATGGAGACTCTGTATTCCCTCTGGGCAATTATTTACTGTGTGGATGACCAAGCACTGGAACAAAGTTCTTGGTTATACTCAGGTAGAACTTCCCATGCATCAGCTTCTACCTGTTGTCTTTTATCCTATTACTTGGATCTATCAAGCAGAGCCTGGCTCCATCCTTTTGACACCCTCCCTTCAGATATTTATAGATATGGATGAGGTCCTCTCTCAGTTGTCTTGTGGCTGAACAGGCACAGTTCCCTCATCCTTTCCTCACAAGAGGGATGCTCCAGTCCCTTAATCATTCTTTGCTGCTCTCTGCTGTACCTGTTCCAGGAGCTCCATGCCTCTTGTGCTGAGCAACCCAGAACTGGACACAGCACTCCAGGTGAGGTCTCATCAGGACTGAGCAGAGGGGCAATGTCACCTCCCTCAACCTGCTGGCAATGCTCTTCCTAAAGCACTACTGGTGTTCTTGGCCACAGGAGCACACTGCTGGCTATTGGACTACTTGTTGTCCACCAGGAATCTCAGAGCCTTCTCCACAGAGCTGTTTTCCAGCAGGTCAGCCCCCAGCTTGCACTGGTGCCTGGGGTTATTCCTTCCCAGGTCCAGGACCTTGTATTTGCCTTTGTTGAATTTCAGTCTGTTCTTCTTTGCCCACCAGCCCCCATGCCATTTCCAGCACCAGATAACCCATCACATGAGTGTCTTTGTTACCTGTGAAACACTTCTGCAAATGGAAAATTGGGCACATGCATAAGTGCCCTCTGCCCTGGCTCATTTTTACTGTTACTAGTCGCTGTCACTGAGAGCAGTGGCTGAGCTCAGGTGCTAGGGGAAGTATTGGCCTGAGAGTCACGCTGATGCTTGACACAGACCTTATGCACATCCCCTTGGCTAAACACAAGGAGGAGTATGTGACCATTTGATGGTATTGTTCATTTTGCCTGTACTCCAGGCTTTGAGACAGTCCTTGCTGCATGACCTCATAAAATGCTCTGTGGTAGGTCACACTAAATAGGATCTCCTGTCCTAGAAAGTACATGGATCGAGGAGAGGGCCTTTGGATAGTGAGATATGATAATGAGAGGAGAGGAGCAATGGGGAATTCAGGGTAAACCCAGACTCCTCCTTCCAGATGTACCAAGGAACTCTCTGATTCAGCAGGATCTAAAGACTTGAATAAAGACAGCAAGATTCCGTTAGGGTAGGAATGCAAAACTGCAGTATGGAACCAGAGCTGATTGGTTGGAGGCTTAAAGCAAACTATAACTCTGGGAGGTAATGATGTTGGGATGAATATTCATTAGGTATCTATGCATATGTATTAAGGAATTGCACTTAAGCAGGTAATAGAACTGGGGCGGGGCCTTTTGGCACTTAGGAGGCAGAGGGAACTCTTTGCTGGTCCAAAGATGTTTTTTCCTTGTTCCCCAGTACAAAAATAAATCTTTCTATGGCTTGCAAGTGCCCTTGAGTCTTGACTACTGATTTTCCACAAATCAATTACCTAGCCCCATCTTGAAGTCCTGCCTGGCAGACACAAGCATGGCAGAAGCAATGCCTCCATCTCCCACAGGCTGGAGCAGAGTTGCACTCCTGGTGAGACCAGCCAGGACATTTCTGCTAGGAGAGGAACACCATATAGGAATATAGTACCCGGGAGGGACTAAGGATGAGCAGCATCTACCAGACTCCCATACACAGGTACCTAAAACACCCTCTAAAATGTAACTAACCTGTACCAGATCCATCTGCTGGCACAAAATGGAGAACATGGTACCTTTGGTGTCTTTCTAAACCACTGGCAAAGGCTCTTTGTGAACCGGACCACAGCATGTTCCTTGGAAGAGCAGGCTAGAGCCACTTGACTTACATGTTCACTTCTCATCATGATTAACTTCTCCATCACAGAAGGACACAAGCATCCATCTCCGTTTGGCCAACTGGAATCACTGTTTAGCACACCCCATGCCATTTATCACCAGTATTTACATGGGAGAGGATGACAGCAGGTGCCATTTGTGTCAGCCTCATTATGTGAGTCAACTGATTAATTAAAGCCATGCAGCCCCCAGGCTGCCCAAAGGGCAAGGAGGAGCAGGCAGGATCATTTGTTAGCTCTGCCTTAGCCCTTGCTGTCTCCTTCAAAGGCCTTTTGAGTAGATGAACAAAAGACCCACGGCTCCTTAGGGCATGGAGATGGGAAAGGTGAGTTCTTCAGGGAATGATTCTTGAAGGTCGTTGGTGGAGGTCCATACCCCAAGGAGGGGCATGAGGGCTCCACAGACTCACTTCATCTCCTGCAATCTTGTTTTTAAACATATTGCTTTAAAAGATGTGGCAAAAAAGAAAAATGCCAGCAAACACTGAGATAATTAATTAATTGTTCCACATCCTGTAAACAAGGAATCTCTATTATTCATAGACCAGAGTTGACGGGTACAACACCATTTCTTTTTTGTTTTCACATTACAGTTGCGTCCATTCAGCTTCATTAGCCCCCACATGACCCTCAGTCCAACCAATTCCAGTAAGTCTGGACAGATACTGATGTGAGAGCAACACCCAGTACTGTCATGCAAGTCCCCAAGCTGTTACAGAAGGATTGCAATGACAGACCCCAGAGTTCTCCTTGCCCATCTTCAGCTGAGCTGACTTTTGTAACTGCATGAATCTCAGTGACATAATATGCCATTTAAGGGTTGCCCAAGGGAAATTTGGGTATGAAGCACATCTGACTCACAGGGGATGAGGCTACACATTGCACTGGAACAACCATTTGGGATTGCCATCCATCTCTGGTACAGAGATGCCAACCTATATCCCAGAGCACTGCCATTGCTCATTCACCCCCAGCGAGGCATTTTCTTTATTGCTCTGAAGTAAAAAACTCTTCCTGATCCTGTTTACTGGCCAAAACACTTCCCCATACTTTGAGACAGGGAAGCTGAAGATGCATTTCACTGTGGAGAGATCACAGTATCACAGTATTTGCAAGGTTGGAAGAGACCTTGGAGATCATCGAGTCCAACCTGTAACCTAACACCAACCCATTGTCTAAACCATGGAAAGATAGTCTTGTGCGCTATTATGCAGCAACTGCAAAACGACCATGACATTAGAACTAGTCAGCATGGATTTAGGAGAGGCAGGTCTTGCCTGACCAAGCTAATCTCCTTTTATGATCTGGGGACTGGACAGGTTGACGAAAAAATGGCCGTGGATGTTGTGTACTTGGACCTTAGCAAAGCCTTTGACACAGTTTCCCATAATAAGCTTCAGCAGAAACTCATGGAACATGGACTGGACAGAAGCATTTTATGTTGGGCTAGGAATTGGTTGGATGGATGAGCTCAGAGAGTGTTGGTGAATGGTGCCACATCCAGCTGGCAGCCAGTCATGAGTGGAGTCCTACAGGGGTCAGTGTTAGGCCTGGCACTGTTCAACATCTTTATTGACGATATGGATGACGGAATCGAATCCATCATCAGCAAGTTTGCAGATGATACCAAGCTGGGGGCAAATGTTGAACTGCTGGAGGGTTGGAGGGCCCTTCAGAGGGACCTTGACAGTCTAGAGAAATGGGCAGACTCCAACAGTATGAGATTTAACAAGACTAAGTGCCAGATTCTTCACTTTGGACATAACAATCCCATGCATTGCTATTGACTGGGGGATGAGTGGCTGGAGAGTGGTGAAATGGAGAGGGATTTAGGAGTTATGATTGACAGAAAACTGAATATGAGCCAGCAGTGTGCCCAGGTGGCTAAGAAGGCAAATGGTATCCTGGCCTGTATTAGGAACGGTGTGGTCAGTCGGACTAGGGAGGTTGTCCTTGCCCTGTACTCGGCGCTGGTCAGACCACATCTTGAGTACTGTGTCCAGTTCTGGGCTCCCCAGTTTAAGAAGGATGTTGAGCTGCTTGAGCGGGTCCAGAGAAGCGCAACAAGGATGGTGAAAGGACTGGAGGACAAGCCCTATGGGGAGCGGC
Source organism: Pitta sordida (assembly GCA_013390025.1). Classification (NCBI taxonomy): domain Eukaryota; kingdom Metazoa; phylum Chordata; class Aves; order Passeriformes; family Pittidae; genus Pitta; species Pitta sordida. The sequence continues at coordinate 11,165 of WEKX01013152.1, forward strand.
TACAGGAACTGGGGTTGTTCAGCCTGGAGAAGAGGAGGCTCAGAGGCGACCTGATTGCTGTTTACAACTACCTGAGGGGAGGCTGCCTCCAGATGGGTGAGGATCTCTTCTCTCAGGTTGACGACGAGAGGACATGGCCTTAAGCTACGCCAGGGGAGTTTTAGACTGAATGTTAGGAAGAGGTTTTTCACAGAGAGAGTGATTGCTTGTTGGAGTGTTCTGCCCAGGGAGGTGGAGGAGTCGCCATCCTTGGAGGTGTTTAAGAGTAGGCTGGATGAGACAAATACCAATCAGGACCCTGCTACTTCTCAACACTTGCTTACATCTTGCTGGAGCAAAGGGCATTGCCTTCTCTATTATGTACTGCAATCAAGTAAGTAATACTGGTGAACTTAAAGCACGCTAGAAATATTACCTGCTTCCCAGACTCAAAATAACCAGTTGGCACAGCTTAAAGATGGCTTGCACTCAGATTTTTAGCCTGCCAAGCAACATTACTTCTGCAAACAGCACTGCATCCCACTCCCCAGGAGTTGTGCATACCCCCTGCCCTAGTCTTACATCACCCAAAGTTAGGAGCCCCAAAGAAAAGATTTATGCCATTTTGCTGAAGTCTAAACATGGATTTTTCACTGGACTGTCCAAGAGAAAAATACAGCTTGTCATATTACCAAATACATGTGCTGATCCCTGATCAGTTTTCCAGGGCATTGCAACTGAGAGCTCAGGGAAGAGTTTGTAAAGTAGCAGTCAAGTGGGTAAATTCCCCCTGCTCTCTAGCAGCAGTGCCAGGAACACCACAGTCCAGGTCAGGCTAAAAGGCCAATTTCTGAGTTCATTATCTGGATATATTTTCTTGTACCTGCATCTCTCAACACTCTGAGTTTAAATGATAAGATGGCTTCCAGCTTTGTTACCCTTCAGGGAAGGTGTAGTATGAGATCAAGGCGTCAGATGCTCCATCAGTCAAGAGAGCCAGCAGTTTACCCATAAACCAGGATGGTCATGAGCACTGCTCCCTGAAGTTTTGTGCAGCTTCATGTGCCAGATGTGACAGAATGATCACTAGCCCCAGTTCAATTAGGAAACCCATTATTTCTAGGAGCAAATATCCAGGAGGTCAGCCCAGGGCATTATGGCCCACCCATTGGCTCTTTGTCCAGCTGAGAAGACAAGGGTCAAGCAGCCACAGAGGCTGTGGTTCTACAGGTACAGATCAGGGGAGATTCCAGAACTTTCAGCCAAATTCAGATGTTTAACACCAATGTATCCAGCCGGGCACTATAATTGAAGCAGAGGGGGGAAAGTAATTTAGCAGCCATCAAAACAGAGCAGTACAAAAGATGACTTGCTTTGCCTCCTTCACTGTCCCCTCCTGTCCCTGAACAGTGAGCAGGTCCCTTTGCACCCGGGGAGGAAACAAAGCTCTCTGGCCACTGACTGCAGCACCAGAGTGGCTGACAGCAGCAAAGCACAGGCGGGATTTGGACAGTCTGGACAGGGTAGTCAAACACACACCACTGCAGAGAACTCTCTTGTAACACTCCTCCTGTCTACGGACAGATCCTCTCCTTTTCAGCACCAACAGCGGGAGGAGCACCCTTCCTCTTGCCCTCTGCCGTGCAAAGCTAGACATCATGCATGCCTACACTGCCTCCCTGGGAGTCCATGAAACTGCGTTCCCATCCCACAGGCTTTGCTGCCATCTACAGCCCCATGGCTCCCCAGGGGGATGGGATGGGGACTGGCATGGGATACCCAGAACGGAGGAACCCCCCGCCCCGAGAGCCATGACAAATGCTGGCCTCCGCCTGTTCTCCTGCAGAGCTCCACACGAGTGGCTGAATAATACATGGGCAGTAATTTCGCTCAGGGAACTCACCATTTTTTTCTGCAGGTTTAATCATTACGAGATAAATCGCCTGCATCCCTGGCTTCCCGGACAAGGAATCGTTAGGGGCCAGACCTGTAATTTATTATATTTTGGCAGAGAGAAGATTTAAATGCTCTGGGGTGGCGTGAGGAAGGAAGGAGCTCTCACAAAGATCATGGATTAATGCTGCTAAATAATTACCTCTAATCCCACACCTTCATAGGCAGAATGACTGCTGTTATTTGAGGAACAAGGAGAAAGTGAGGCAGTAGGAACTTGCATGAGACCCTGTACAGTCAAGACCAGGCATCCCTTGTAACACTCCAAATTACTTCAGGCTGCAAATGGGTGCACTCTGACACCATCCTCTCTTCTTTCAGAACCCAAAAGCATCTTTTCACAGCACCACCCCAATATAAAAATAATAAACATTGATTCCTATAGAAAGGATTTTCTCAGTAAGTTTCCATGAGTTTCAGGATAGCAGCAAATATGATAAATAAGAAGTCAGAGAAATTTCTGTTTGCAGTGAAAATCATCCCATCTCCTTTTAACATTTTTATTTCCACTTCTCTTTCCTTTACTTTACCCTTTTTCTTTTACCTTCCTTTCTGCATTTTCCCCCTTTCGTCTCCCCATCCCTTCTTCTGGATGTTCATTGCCTATTTAATTTGGGCATCAAGGCAAATCAGGAGTGAAAAGAAAATAAATCTCTATACTTCCATGCCAAGTTTCACAGAACACCCTACAGCATTCAAACACAGCTCAAGACCAGCATATTTCAACAAACTGCACCAACCTGGCAACAAAAAAAAAAAAAAAAAAAAAAGCACAGTTAGTCATAGAGCCAGAAAAATCTCTTCACAGGAAAAGTCCTTGACCACTCAAAAGAGCTTTAGATCTCAAATTCGTGAGCAGTCTTTTCAGTGATTGCATCATGGACATCTTGAAAAACTTCCATGAAAGTACTGCAAAGATACCAATGAAATGCATTTAGCAGGCAGATTAAACAAATCAGAGAGATGAGGAAACTATATGTTCATGCAAACATAGTTACCCCAAAGTGTTGCTGAGGAAATGTAAAACTAAACAGGTGAGTATGTGTTAAAGAGGGAGGAGGTTACATTGCTGATATCTACAGAATGAAATGAATGCAACCCAGTCTCATTGCCCCAGATGCCCATGGTCACACTTCTTATTATCCTTAACAGAAGTGGCCAGTCTGAGCTCAAGGTGGGCTTTTGCCTCTCTAATTTTCTTCCTACACGACCTAACAATACCTCGGTNGTAGCACACTCCAGTCATGATTGCTCACACAATGATGCTGAACAATTTCTCCCAATCTCCAGCCAAAATTGAGAATAGCTTGTGCAGCCATTGGACCTTGGGAGATACCCACCATAGGGAGCCAAACTCCAGCAAGAACAATTTAGTTCAACCCTTGTCTTGATTTGGCCCAAGATGGGCTCCTGGTCCAGGCTTTTGCTCATGCTTGTCTTTCCCCTACAAACACAAGAGGAGGAGAGTTTCTTACCAGGCTCTCCCAGTCTCTCTTTATGGCAGTCAGCAAGGTACTTGTCCCCATCCGATCCAACAAACTCCATCTTGACACCAGGAGTGTCTCGCCTTTGTGAAAAAAGAGTTTCTTAGAGTGAATTAGAGAGAGGGCAAGTGGGTGCTTTCTCAGGTGCCATTGTGAAGTGAATACATTTCAAAGGACACAAGTCCTGGTTGTGTGAATTAACTCCAGTGCCCTTCACCACACTTGCCTCAGAGCCCAACCACCATATCACCAAGGATTGTCACCACAGAAGTGGACTGATGAGCCCCACATGAGCCAAAGAACACTTGAGGCATGGCCAAGGAAGCTGAAGAATTCAAGGTAAAGGAAAACAACAGGATACTTAGCTCTGAGTTACTTCATGGCAGTATAGAACTAAAAATTAGGAACACTGACATTTAGAAAAAACAAGGTTGTCTTCAAAAGGGAGTCTAGGCAAATGTAGTTGCTTTCACTGTGGAGGGAGACCTACAACTGCTATTTGTTCTGTCAATCCAAAGTGTGAACCTTGAACCTTCACTGGTAATACAACCGCTGTGAGATGACAGGGTATACCTTATCAGTTAGGTGTTTGCACACCAGCATTAGATCCAGAATCAAAAACCTTGTGCATGTCCTTCCTCAGACTCAGAGAAACAAACCCAAAACAAACAAAGACACACAAAAAAAAAAAAACAACAAAAACCTCAAACCCAAAAACATAAAGTGTGAACACAGAGTAATGCAAGAGTTCAGGTCTTGCTTCATGTCCTGCAAAGGGGCAAGTCTGTGCTGGTACCTCTCACCTGCAAAACCCCCAAATGGTTCTTGATAAGCCAACCCTTGTTCCTCGTGTCCGCAACATAAGAGATAAACATTATTGTTTTGTGACAGCATGAGTGAGTTCCATAAAGCCACTGCAGGCTTTACTGGTTCTTAAGAGTGTGTTAAGTCATTAACAACACAAGATGGGTGACCATGCTGGCTTGGAAAGATCACACAATTGCATAGAGCCACCTACCACTGTGTCACAGACATGTCTTTTGCTGACACCAGGGGGCCAGAAAGGCAATTCTCAGGATGATTCTCAGTCATGCTAAGTTCAAATCAGGGTCAGATCTAGGCGTTAAGGGAACAGAGAAGCAGATGTGGCTTTGGGCTCAAGCCAGCAGTCAATATAATTTTTGATACAGATCTAGCTGCTTTTGTCCCAAATCTATCATTTCTACTGTTTATAGTAGGGGGTTTGCACATGCACAGAGCAAATAGCCAGCACCGGGAACGCTTCTCCAAGGGAATTTAACAGCAGACCTTTCAAATAAATATGAAGGTCTTACTTTTGATTGCTCCTAGATTACTGAAAATGTAAAAAAACACATCAAAAAACTATTCCATCTCCCATTTTCCTATGAAATCGTGATGAATAATGACTTGCTTATTGAGAGTGAGTCTAAATTCTGGAGCCAGGATGGGGATCTTATAAGGAGCCTGCAATAAGTAGCTTCATTCCCCTATCCCTTTCAGTTACCTGTTGGATTAGAGGCAGCTTTTGTGTCTGTTTCAGGGATGAAGAGCCTGATATAACAAACCAGAAGTTCATAGTCCTTCTGTCTTTTAAACCACTAATCCAAGGCAAAAGTAAAAAGTTCAAAACCTTTAATTGTTTTCTGAATATTAAAGACATGGTCTTATTTTGTTATTGCACCCTTGGGTATAATATTAGCATCATTCTGGAACCAAGACATAGTCTTTGTCTGGACCTTGAGTGAAGACTTCCCTGGGACAAAAAAAATACGTCATAAAACCTAAGTACTTACCTACTTAAGCAAGCACTTGAACATAGGCACCAATGCTGAATAAATGCAATGCCCAAGTCCTACCCATTGCCCAAAATCCATGTTCGTAGTTAGCAAACCTACACTGATACTGGCAAATGAAAACTGCTTAGGGAAGAGACATGGCCACTAACCATGACTGTTCTCACCATGGAATTGCTGAAGGGCTCCCTGACATGGTTTGACCTGGGCCAACCATCTTTCCTGCAGGTGACATTTGGGCATGTTCAGGGAACAGTATTTTCCAGAACTGTTTGGATATGCCCTCTCTGCTTGGCAGAAGACAAGAAGAAAATGTTTAATCATGATGTCTTATGTGTCATGAAAGTGTTTAATCATGACATTGGCCGTGCTTATTAATGCAGGAGGAGTCACTGTCTCCTGAACAGGCTTAATTAGAGTACAGGTAGCACTGGGTCTTTATCTCACAGCCTACCTCCATGCTCTCCTTCTCTTCCAACGATTGCTTTACACAGACACTGCCTACATCAATAGTATGAACACAAATCCAGGTGCTTTTTAAACACATCACAAAAGAATTGGGAATATTTTGCAACAGCAACATTCCACATCAACCACCCATACGATTGAAAAAATTAATAATTGCTGAGTACATATCTCAGGAATGTTATTTCTGGGACTCAGGTTTTCCTGAGTAGATTCACAATGACAGCACAGGTTCTTCAAAGTCTCATTTAACCTATAAGACAGATGTCAGGCTATAAGAATTACCTCTGACTTCCAGTTGTTACAGTGAAATAAAGTCTTCAGGGTGAGTGAAGAAAAGGAAGAGGATTCATTGGCCCATTTGGTCCGATGCATATTGACACTTGACTAATCTATAGCAGATGCAAAGATAGAGGAGGAAAACATTAGGGATACCAGAATACCTTTTCATTGCACACAATGAAAAGCTGATGCATAAAGTTCCTAGATTTCTAAGATCATCAATTAGCATGATTTTTTCTCAGGTAATCATTTCTCCTTATTGGAGGAACAAAATAAGCATATTTTGAACTAAAGAGAGAAAAGTACCTCTTTTTCATGTTTATTCTCTACCAGTTTACCTATAAAGTGTCAGAATTAAGACTTCAAGTCTTGGATTATCAACAATGGTTTGCATTTATGGAACCATAAATACCTTTAATTCAGCAGTAAGACTGTGCAAGATACTGTGATAAATTTCCTTGCTGATGTAAATTTTCATAATTTCATTAATTCCATGTTTAAAAGGATTACCCGATTTTTGCTAAGAAGAGTGTCTGGTCATAGCTGCTGGAAAGCTGATAGGTCAATCGCAGGAAATTTGTCATGCCAGATAATAAGGAGAAGTTAGGAAGGCAGAGAAATCTTTCTGCACCTGCAGTAGCACTCCAGTCTATTCTGTGATTTAACTTATAACAGCAAAGAATCTATTTTTTACAACCCCTAGTAATTAGAGAAAAAAATTATTTCAAGCAACAGGTCTGAGACTTAGAGAAATAAAACTCCAATATTGTAAAGTGTGAGTAGGGGAAAATCTATCAGGCAAGAAAAATGTTTATCTAACATTATGTAACCCTACTTATATTTTCCAACTCATATAAGATCAAATCAAAGCATCTGGTGCTTTGGCTTTGTAAAAGAATTCTCTCCTCCAAGCCTAAGACCAAAGATTCCGATTGGAAAAGCTATTGGAGACACAGCCACATATCCTTTGGCATTTTGGAGTCATGCTGCACAGAAGCCTCACAGCTGCAGGTGACAGGGCCAAATATGTCAGCCAAACATTTTACCTTGGGTACAGGCTTTTGAACTTGTCCCATGTGTTGCTGAGGATATCAAGTCAGAATTTCATTTTATGTGCACTTTTCTCTATAAAACACAGTAAAATCAGGGTAATTTCATTACTGCTGTAGCATTAAGAAATCTTCATTATAATCCCAAAAAACACTGGGCAAGTTTCCATTACATGGAAAGACAACACAGGAATTTGTATGCACTGAATTTTTGTTTTCCATAGAGAAAAAAGGTTTTTTTATTCCAAAAGAGAAAGTGTTTCTGTACAGGTTGCTATTCTTGCTCAGTGGGAATTGCTGTGATTACAGCAACAGAATGATGCTTTCATGCAGTATTAGGAACAGGAAGGGACCAATCAACATCCCCTGGAAAATAATAAATTCTACAGAATATTCTGGAAATGATAAATCCATTTGTATGTGCAATGAACATGCATTTTCCACTACTTGTGTTCAGTAAGACAAAGCAGATCAACAGCTGCTGCCCTGGCTGCACCCATGAAAAACACACACCTACAGCAAAACCAGACAGTAGGTTTGTTATTATCATAGACTACTTGAGAGCGTGCTATTCTTTCCCACAGCTGTTACAGATGTCAATAGCAAATGTTCAGCTCTTGCTGGGAAGCTCTTGATGGCATCTTGAGAAGTTTAGGAACCAGCCTCTGCCAGACTCAGTGATGTAAGGTGCTACACACCCCACACTCCTTTGAGATCTTCATCCAGAGATTTCCAGCCAGCCAGCTGTCACTTCAGACCTCCAGCAGCCCACGGACCAAACAACTTCACCCAGTCATCTTTGAATCAAGCCCATCACTTCTGGGTTTCTGTAAACGCGTGGGCACGTCAAGTGAAGGAATGCCAGAGTGGTCGGCACCTCCCTTTGCACGCGCTCAACCACCAAAAGGGAATGACACAAGTTTGCGTCACTGGAGGAAATAAGCTGTGGCTTGGACCACGACAAACACTTGCAGTCTGGCATCCCCTTGGAGATCTTGTGACTCTGGTTGTCCCCAGAAGACAAGAAGCCCCTTCTTGTATGTGCCTGCCCCACACTGTAGCGAGGGCCTGCGGCCTTGTTCAAAGACTTGACATCAGTGACACAAGTGCAAAACAAAAGCCAGAGCTGGCTGCACTCCAAGGATTCATCCTGCTGATGTCTCAGCTGTGCCAGTTGGAGTTAGTTATGGAGGAAGAGCAGAAATTAGTACATGTGCTGAAGCGTTTGGGAACGTCATGTATAGCGTAAAGAGGAACTGCGGTGTCACAGCAGGACCTGCATGATCTTTGTGGTGTGGGAGAAGACACAGTGTGGTTAGCTTTAGCACAGTCTTCCTCTTCCTCAGCCCAGAAGGCAACATTCAGAGACTGCTAATGCAGATAGCACATGAGAAAAACAGAATGCCTTTCTAAGTTATCAGATGGAATTGCTGTCTCCAGGCAAAATGGGCAGGTTTCTTTCCACCTATATTTACTCTGACCTACTCTTCGTGACCTAGCCTTGTTCCCCATTCCCCCACTCTCCTCAGCCTCCACAGTTGCAATAACTAAATTGAAATCACACTAGGGAAGACAAGATCCTACCAACTACAAGTTCAGTCAAAAAGCTATTTTTTGGTCAGACCCATGTTAAGCACATCTCCAGGAGCTGCCTGCAACAGGCAGATTCTTCATGGGCTGCAGATTTGCACTGAGATGGGACAACTCCCTCTCTGATGTCTAGAGGTACTATAAGCTCAATCAGAATATTTTTCAAAGAGGTAATTGATATAAGCAGGCCAATACATTCTGCGTCCTCCCCTAAGACATATGTCTTTGCTGGAAATGCTTCCAGCAGAGATAAGCAGTTTTTAAATTTCCTCATGTCCTATTCACTGAGGCATTAAGACACTCCAAGAAACCAACCTGCCCAAAGGGGCAGGCAAGACATAGCTCTCAGATACCATTTGCAGCCTTTCTTCACTATCCCAAACAAGTATTCTGCAGATCCTGAGAAGGCACACACTTCTGACCTTCTGGACACTTAAAACTCTGGTCAGCACTGGAAAGAAAACATGTAAGTTAAAAATATGATCTTTTAGGAAGACATAAGATGAAAAAGAGTAAAATGCACCATTTAAGTCCAGAAGATGTTACTGAATCCACACATCTCTCCTTACCTCCCTGCCACTGATTTATGAATCAGATGTCTCATCCTCTGGACGGACACGCACATGTTTCACATTGACACAGGCTTCCTTTCTCACACATCTCTGCTGTGTAAGGTGACCATTTGAACTCATTAATTCACCATACAAAGCAAATATGTTCCCTTAGCTGGTGTCCTATGAAGCTCAGGTTAAGGGCAGGAGAGTGAGAAGTGTTCCTGGTCAGGGGAAAGGACCGGAGGAGGGAAGAGAGCATATGAAAATACTGTACTTTAATCCTAGCACAACTTGCCTTCACTTCGCCCACAGGATATAGTGTGCACATGATTTGAACACAGTAAAATAGCTCACTACTTCACACACACCAAGCCAAGCATATCTATAACCCTGGTAGTTCCCAAGTAACCTGAGCTTGGAAAGGCAACCACTGCAGTTTTTCCATACCAAAGACACCTGGAAAGCTTCTGGCTCTCACACATTTCACTGTCTCAAACCCTCAGTTGAAATAGTTCTGGCTTAGATCAAACAGGTGAGAGAGGCTGAAGTAATGCAGATTTTGCTTGGCCTCATCCTCTGACCTAATCTGAGGGCACCTTCTCTTCCCATTGTCTGGCCAAGTTCAGGAGGTCCCAGCAGCTTCAGAGAAACAAATGACTTTTCTTTGCTCTTCCCTTTAGCAGCACACATTTTGGTATGGAAGAAGTGAAAATACAGAAGTACAATACAGAAGTGCAATACAGACTTGTATATAAAGTGTAGATCCTGGCATCTGAGGTCTTATTGCTCCCTGCTCCATGCCAGTGTGTCCAAGTCCCATCTGAACTCCCTCACTCTGGTACCTCACAAAAAAGCACTTTTACTCACACAAGAGGTTAAAGGACACTCAGCTCATGGATAATGTTCTCCATTTCTTCTCCCAGAGAAATCAGTACTAATACAGCAAATTTGCACCAAATTCAAACTCATCCTTGGATATCACTAATGTTAGAGGTTGGGAATGAGTCTGTTTGTGGGAAGCAAAAAAACTGAGGTAAGGAAGCAGCAAAAAATAATTGGTAGGTGGATGCCTTTAAGGAAATAAATACAAGGTTAAAAGTAATTCCATGTTCGAGAAATATTTTTTTCCAGGAACTTTGTGGGAGATGATGCACAAATGATAAACCAGAGAAAGTGACGGGGGCGGGGGGTGGCTGGCGCATGGGGTTGGAAGTCTTAAAAAGTACACTCACATATGTATATATTTACTTGTTAAAACCCCTAATGCAAAAAGGGTGCTCACATCTCCCACTGAACTTTGGGGTTCTTTTTAATACTTCACAAAACAACATCTGTCACTCCAAATTGTGCTGGAGATGAATTACTTGCTTTTACACGCTCAGTACTCCTGACTCACACTGACAGCCCTATGCAATTGCCTGAAAAGCCTATAATTAGTAGCTGTACTCCACAGATGGAAAAAATCCTTGCCAAATATTACTAGAATGCAGTAACATTATTTCCAAGGGGTTTTGAGATGCATCCAGAGCAAGGGAGACTTGACTCATTTCTTTTATTCTCCTTCTGGCAGGAAGGAGTGTGGAAAAGGAATTAGGCTAAAACTGCCAAGTAGCAAAAGAAAATGATAAAACTGCCATGCAGAAGTTGGACACAGAAGGTCACTCACTATAAGGCATGTGGGGAAACCATTTGGGTCCCCTCCTCACCACTTCACAATGCCAAAAACCTCAGTTGATGTAAATTATTGTTCCTCCTTTGACTTCAGTGGCATAGTGCCAGTCTGTAGCAGCTGAGGATGTGACACAACAGTTTTCACTCACTGTGAGCATCAACAAAGTTATGCAGAAATACAAGAATATAAGAACTTGAGGTCTAACATCCCGCTGGGATAATGCCGCTGATGGCCCTGGTATTTACATGAGCCTATAAAATAGGCTTTTTAATCTTTTCTTCTTCTGACCTTGTGCTAAAGGTACTACAAGGGTCGATGATAAACAAGCAAATAAATTCTTACAGCCAACAAGCAAAGGATCACTGCTACCACACTGTTTCTGAGCTTGAGTTTTATCTCAGGCAATCAAAACCTTAAAGGGAAAAAAGTCAGCTGCAGCAAAAATGTCAGCTGTGTGTCCTTGTGTCCATATGGCTGCAGCATGCAGAGAGGGGGAAATGCCTGGAGCCCCTGACACCAGTCCCAAGGGGTCAATTCTCCCAGCACAGCACTGAACTAGCAGGAAAGAAATGTGTCCCACACAGGTCAGCACTGTTACCTTTACAAATGTAAAACCCTCACCTGGAGAGAGAGGTTAATCCTGTAGGACTCATGTGGGCAACTTCCCTTAGCACAATGCAAGCTGGAGGACCTGCCATTCCTGTCCTGAGGAGTTACCATCTCTTCTAGGTTCCACAGCTAATGATTCTTCCAAAGCTGAGGCACTCTGGCAGTGTTTCTCTGGGAAATGCTCTTTCTTTGCTTAGGGAGACAGCCTTACAAACATGAAGCTGAACCCAGCAAACCCAACAAGTTGAATCTTGTCATTAAATCACATCAGGAACTGAGTGACAACGACCTTATGCCATTTCATTAAGTGCCTGCAAGTGAACACACTTTTCCTAATACCCACAATTTTGAATCCTTCCACCTGAAGGAATTGGTTGGACAGATGAGCTCAGAGAGTGTTGGTAAATGGTGCCACATCCAGCTGGCGGCCGGTCACTAGAGGAGTCCCACAGGAATAAGTGCTTGGCCCGGTACTGTTTAATATCTTTATTGATGACATGGACAGGGGACATGAGTCCACTATTAGCAAGTTTGCAGATGTTACCAAGCTGGGGGCAAATGTCCTACCCTAACCTGGAAGAGGATGGCAAGCTCTGACTTTCTGTCTGTGCACTTAACCTGAAGCAAATATGTATGTATAGACACACACACACACATATATATATGTATATATACACAGCCTACTCATGCAGAGGGAAACCTCTAATAGTTTGTCTTACCAAACATCCTCAGTGGCTTTTATTACACCACTGCAAGTCTTCTAATGTTTTATGTCCTCTGATCCTAAAGGGAACTATTAAAGAGCCGACCTGTGATCCAGCATCCATTTGTGGATGAAGAATGCTAACGGCCG
>WEKX01013152.1:23495-177410 GCA_013390025.1 Pitta sordida
GGGGGGGGGGGGGGGGGCAGCAGGTCCTGAACGACCTCCAGACAACTAGGAGGCAGTTCAAAACACTGCTGCAGGGATGTTAATCCCATCTCAGCCTGCAGTAAAAACTCCCTGTGCCATTTTGCAATGTGACAAGTATTCTCCCTCCTTAGAGCAGCAATTTCATCTCTCAGCTTTTCCTTACTGCATTTAACATCAGTGCCAAGCTCCTTCTCCAAAGTCTGTTAGGCACAGCGAAAATACTTACCAGATGTCTGGGGAAGCCACTGAATTAATACAGTGAATACACAGAAAAAGCTCTACCTTTTGAAATCAGTATTTAAATTCCTCAGAACTCCTTCCCTCCCCCTCCTCTGCCCCCACCACCCCGTCCCCTTCTCCCAAGAAACAACTGTCAGCTGTGTGATATCTCAGCTGGACAAAACCCATGAAGCTGGGATAAAACTGCAGAACACAGGAGTTTTCTGTGCAGAACCACAACACCAAGGGGCAGCATGATGAAAGATCTGGTGGTCCAAGGGAGCAGCTCAATCCATGGGTTCTCATTTCAGGGTTACATACGCTCTAAATCTTTAGCCAGCAAAGGCTTGTTTAACTCATGACCAGATCTTGGAAGGAAGTCTGACATTTTCAGAAGATAACTGCAGTTAATAGCACAGATCTACTTAATCACTTCAGACAGAACAGAATGACCCAGTGTCAACTTCTGATTTATGAAATGATGGCATCAAATAGGCTAAAGCAATCAGGCTGCTACAGTGTTGCTGACATGATGCTCCTGCAGTTTTGGGGACAGGCAGAAGAAGAGCTAATGAGGATCTAGGAGCAGGGAGCCATATCTTCTTCAAGGACCCTAGCCTGCCATGGTAGCATCCCAAGAAATGACATCTAGAACACATTTTTTTCCCATAAAGCAATATTTGGGCTTGAAAAATCTGTGTAATTACCCTAAAAGAGAGTCTGGATGTGAAAGTAACTAAGGGGAGATGCAGTTGTTATTTCCAATCACTTCTTCCTTCTAATTCTCTTTATCTACTGCCCCCTCTCCAGGGAGGCCACCACACCTATAGGGCTCAGCACACCACCACCACGCTGACAGCCAATAAACAGAGCAGGCTCCTTACTGCAACCCCTCCACGGTCATAATTTCCCCCCTACTCTCTGAGATCCCCCTCCCACAGGGCTCATTAGTCCAATCCCCAAATATCTGCTAAACCAGTGGTTTGCAGACTGCAAGGGGACCAACTAGGGATGGGCTGGAATGAGTCCATGGAACAGGACATAGATCTGTGAAATCACAGAATCAGACAGAATTACAGGATAAGCAAGGTTGGAAAACACCATAGACATCATCTTGTCCAACCTATCACCTGTTACCTAACCTACTGCCATCATGTTACCAACACACTATCCTATTATCTAGATCATGCCACTAAGTACATCATCCAATCTTTCCTTAAACACCTCCAGGGATGGTGACTCCATCATCTCCTTGGGCAGCCCATTCCACGGAGAGACCACTCTCCCTGTGAGAGAAGAGACTGACCCACACCTGGCTACAACATCCTTTCAGGAAGTTGTAGAGAGCGATAAGGTATCCCCCCAGCCTCCTGTTCTCCAGGCTAAACCATCCCATCTCTCTCAGTTGCTCCTCACAGGTCTTGTGTTCCAGCCCCTTCACCATCCTCGTTGCCCTTCTGTGGACACGTTCGAGGATCTCAACATCTCTCTTAAACTGAGGAGCCCAGAACTGTACACAGCACTTAAGATGTCATAGTATCATCATAGTACTGATAATGTTGGAAAAGACCTTGAAGACCATCTAGTCCTACCTGTAATCCAACTGAAGCCCAACTCATCTGCTCATGTCACAAGTATTTACTATGCAACTGCTCTGGTTCAAGTGTGGTCCTTTAGAAAATGGCAGCAATAAAAATGATCATCACAGACTCATAATAGAATGGTTTGGGTGGGAAGGGACCTTAAGGATGATCTTGTTCCAATCCCCCTGTCCTGGATATGAAACCTTCCACTAGACCAGGTTGCTCAGGTTGCCCCTTACAGCCTGTCCTTGAACACTTCCAGGGATCCACAACTTCTCTGGGCAACATGTTCCAGTGTCTCATAACCCTCACTGTAAAGAGTTTCTTCTTAATGTCTAATTTAAATCTATTCTCTTTCAGTTTAAAACCATTCCTCCTTGTTTTATCATACATGCCTTTGTATGCCTTTGATCTGACATGACTTGTCTAAGAAATAAACACGGACACTTAGATCAGGTCTCCACTGTCGCAAAGAGAGAGAGATACATGAAGGTACCAGGGTGTGCTCCAGCCTGAGCCAGGCTGCCTTCTCCCATCACACCGCTATGCTGCCCACTGATGCCAGAGGAAAAAGTTCTATCAATTTCACAGGTTCAGAGGTTATTGTGAGTTGGAAGGGACCCACAAGGATCATCTAGTCCAACTGCTAAGTGAGCGTCCACCCAGGGATTGACCCCACAACCCAGGAGCCATGGGCACCACACTCCATCCATCTGAGCCTCCCATCGCCTAAACCATGTCACTGAGTTCCTCATCCAGTCTTTTCTTAAACACTTTCAGGGATGGCAACTCCACCACCTCCTTGGGCAGCCCATTCCAATGAGAGATCACTCTCTCTGTGAAAAAGCTCTTCCTAACATGCAGTCTGAACCTCTCCTGGTGTAGCCTAAGGCCATGTCCTCTTGTTCTAGTGCTGGCAGCCTCAGAGATTTACACCCACCCAACTACAACCTCCACTCAGATTTTCAAGATATTGCATCCCTCCTTTAAGTTGCAACAGTCAAGAAGTGAGACAAGGACCAGGAATGCATCCCCTCTTTCCAGGAGACCATTCTGCAGAGCGTTCTCTCACATATGTGCTCCAAAAAATCCCAAACCAACAAATTAATAAACCAAAAATTATCATTCTCACTGGATTTTTCTGAAAGAAAGAATGTACTATGTATTTCTAAGTATTCAGACAAATTCAAAGACCACAATCACCAGAAAACTATCAAAATGAAATTCTGAATAATGTAATGAATAATAATGTAATCACACAGAATCACAGAATCACAGAAAATTATGAGCTGGAAGGGACCCACAAGGATCATCTAGTCCAACTCACCGTCTAAGACCCGTACANTTCAGATAAATTCAAAGACCACAATCACCAGAAAACTATCAAAATGAAATTCTGAATAATGTAATGAATAATAATGTAATGAATAATAATGTTCTATCTCTCTGGGTACAAGTGATAGAGCAAGAGGACACAGTCTTAAACTGCATTAGGGGAGATTTAGACTGGACATTACAAGGAACTTTTCCACAGAGAGGGTGATCTCAGTGGAATGGGCTGCCCAAGGAGGTGGTGGCGTCACCGTCCCTAGAGGTGTTTAAGAAAAGGTTGGATGATGTACTTGGTGGCATGACCTAGATATTAGGGTAGGATGTTATAGGTAGGATGGTGTGTTGATAGCAGGATGACAACAGGCTAGGTAACAGGTTAGGCTAGGTTAGGTAATAGGTGATAGGTTGGACTTGATGATCTCTATGGTCTTTTCCAACCTTACTGATTCTGTGATTCCGTAACGTCAACCACCATCTACTAGTGAAACAAAGGACAGAGAGGGGAAAAGAGTTTTCACAACAGTGAAAATAACACTCTAAAATGTGAATGACCTTTTTGTGTTCTTGTTGCTGAATCTTCAGGTTTTCTATCATGAAAAACCACATTACAAGGTCCCTGCCAAAGATGCCAGGCATTTCCAGCAAACCATACTGACTGCAGTATCATTAATTTAAGCTTCCACTACCGGACTCTTCTCCTGACTGAAAAAATCAATGTTAATAAGGAGCTTTGGGAAAAGACTGTGTTGATGCCTCAACTTGTATGGACTAATTTTAACCTGCTATCAAATGACTAAGTGGCTTTAAAGAACCTATAAACTGAACAAGGAGATTTTTAAATGTCTCTTTCCTAAACGGTGCTCACTCCTGATGAAGACATCTAAATGCATGAGGATAGGTTTATGTGCTACCTCAGCCACTCTGTCAGGAATGCTGGGGATGGAGGCCAAAACCTTGTACTTCAATTGCATCAGTCCCTGCAGCTGCGTACAGGAAAGCATCAGGCAATGAATCCACCAAAGAGCAATTTCAAGTCATCAGAGACACTAATAGGATCTGAATCAGCTGTAGCTGAAAGAAAAGAGCATGATGCCATTTGCTCATTTGGATAAACTGCTGCTAGAGCAATAACTGAAGCCTGAAGAACAAGTGTGATCTTAAGCAATGGTTAAGATGGGATAAAATCACCACACTGAACAGCCTTGGCTTCACTTCTGAGAGTCTCCTCCAGAGCTGACCTAAGAGGTCTCTCTGTACCTGAAGATCTTTTGGGAAGGAGCCCAGGAGGTCACAAGGCATCTGGGAGATCATTCCTCACCTCTGGGAGCTGTGAGACTTGACTGTTCTGAGTCAACGCAGCTTTTTTCCACTTTTTTGGCAACTTTCCCACTAAAATTTGCCACACAGCCGCATTGCCCTACTTTAAATCAAGCCACCTGGGGCCCCCTAAGTCATGAATTAGGAAATTGTCTTTTCTGAAAAATTTCCTTTTATGACCAGTCAGTTATTCAGGCTCATTTATCTCTTCCATTCCATGCTGTATCCCAAAGTGTAACAACTAATCATGTTGATCTGACCACCAGAATAGCAATTGTTGTATTTCTTACCTCTGTCTACAGCTCCCAGAACTGTGAGGGCTCAATCTTTAAATCACAGGTCCTGAGGTACCTTTATAAACCAAATAAACACAGCAGTTAGTAGACTTTCAGGAAGATGCTTTGCTTTTTAAAGATTCACTTACCAGTATAGGGAAGAACCTATAAATATTTCTTGTGAATGTAAGTTTGTCTCTACACTGATTTCTTACTGAATACTCACTCAACTTCCAAAGGTAGTTTAGATTTGTTTTCCCTTCTATTCAGCAGCTTTGACCATGAAGGGAAGTACAGGAAAGGATGGATCCATGATAAAATATTCACTCAGCTAGAGCAGAAGCTGCCTCACTCTTGCAAGAGAGATTGAGACCCTCAACTGCCAGTTTCACAATTCCCTCCTGAACACAGTAATACATTTATAATAATGCCTGCTATTAATGCAAATGAGATGAAAAAGGAAACTTGGCTGCAGAGTACAGCAGAGTATATAGCAGCTAAACATCACTGTCTTATCACTGTGATAAAAGTGGGAAGGAAAACAAACTCCACTACATCAAATGAGTATTTAACACTGAGATCCATCCTGATAATACCATGGCAGATAGGTTTAGCAGAAGAATTTCTTCCATCACTAGCACCAAACAGGGAGTCTGTGACAACGTTATCATCCCACCAGAGCCCTGTTTTATTCCTATTTTATGTCTTGCTTTCATGCCTGGCAGAGACACCAGTCCAGCCTCCACAGGCGTAATCCCAGAGGGTCCAAGGTGTCTCAGAAGAGATCTGGGCTCTAACAAGTTGCCTGCTGCAGTGAACCACCATCACTTCATACCTTAAGGCTGCAATGAGGCTGCTCTTCTCTGTTACACAGCATCCCAATCGATGGCTCACAGGAAACCCAGACACAGCTGTGGGCTGTTTTGGTACCATGTATCAGCACAAGGATGACATTTAGCTACTGAGTTACCTGAAAAAAAGTGCTAGATGCATGCATGCAGATAAATCCCACACCCTCAGGAACACTGGATGTGTTCAGCCCATGGTGTATCTCCATGAAGCTGACATCCATGCCTGACTCTGCTTCCCCTCTATGTCAAAGGTGGTTACATCATCCACCAGGGACACATCTGCCGCCATGCTGGAATGACTTACCTGCCTCAGATAGCATAGGTTCCAGAGCATGCTGTGCCCAGGCTCCCCAAAATCTCATGTGCCCAAATATGTCTGTGCCTGAGTCATCAGTGGTTCCCTTGTCTGCTGCCTGCAAAGCAATACTTGCAGCTCTACCCTTGAGCATCACTCTCAGTGCATGACAAGGACGATGAGGGGGCTGGTCCAGCACCAGAAGTGACTCTTAACCAGGAGCACATTGCAGCTGTCATCAGGACAGGCCAGCTTTGAGCAACATGCTTTGAGATTGCTACCAACACAAAATTAATAAAGTGGAAAATAATCCCAAAATGTGTTATGCTTTTGTATCCCTGCTACAGCATGTTACATGAAATGGAAAAAACTATATAGAGAAAAAGTTCATTGTTTTCCAGTAATTTTCCCAAACTGTTACCATTCTTTCTTTGGTCATTCTACAGATTGCTGCTCTATCCATCCTTAGATCATCATGAAGCAGGAAAATGGGATGAAGCTGAAAGATAACAAAGCCTTGGCAAGACTCCAACCATGATTAGACATTTTGATGAGTAACGAGCAAGACCAGAGTTATAGCAGTAAATATTTAAAGTTATTTCTGAAATGAGGCCTCAGAAAAGATGTAAACTCTCATGATTTGAGAGGCATTAGCTAACCTCTAATTACAGAGAGAAGAGGAGGAATGGAAACTTTTCTGAGATATGGGATAACCTAAATGCTTGTTGCAGGGTTTCTTGGAACAGCCTTGGTCTGCCCAGTTCTGGTCATTGTCAAATCCTGGGCTAGAAGGCTTGGAGGTCTGAGGGAGCTGAGCAGCTCCTAAATTCCTAGAAAAGCAATTGTAACTTATAATTCTCTTGCTACAAACATTTGTTGTTCTACACTAATTATAGTAATATATTATTATCTAAAACCAGATGGTTTTTTACAGGCATAACCACCAATTTTTTTCCCCAGAAGCTGCAGTTAGTAATAGTTTGTCCATTGCATATATATATACATATATGCACAAATTAAATGTGGAAAACTATTTATTAAAGTGTTTTTCTAGCATATGAGAAAGCTAGAATGAGAAAATAGCTTCCCATTGCAGGAGACAGGAGCTCAAACACTTTTACCGGTAAACTGTATAGAGCAAGTAAGTGAAGACCATAGTACTCGTTGATATACAACATGACCTATTAAATTGACTGAAACTTTAATTATTATGTGCAGCCTGATTTACTTATCTTTCCTCCACACAGTGTTGGATCTATTAATTGTTTCTTTTTTGTGAAACTCGTTTTCACTGCCCATTCTTTAATGGCCAAAGCAATAGCTCTCCATCCTTGGTTGCGTCCCTCAATACAAATGTTCACAGGTTCACAGGTTATTCTGAGTTGGAAGGGACCCACAGGATCATCTAGTCCAACTCCCAAGCGAACGCCCACACGGGGATCAGACCCACAAGCGTGGAGCCATGGGCATGTCTCACAACACTATGTGTGTCCAGGTTAGTGTCCCTTCTGCTTTCAGTCTGCCAAGGCAGGAATGCGTGGAGTGGTCTATTGTGGACCTGGCTGGGTTTTGGTGTTATCCAGAGGAGAGCTAAAAGGTGCTCCTTACAGGTGTGAACATTGATCACAGTCCTCAGATCCAACACCTCAATACAGGAACATTTTCACTTCCTGCCCAATATATGGTAACACCCAAATTTTTGTCCTCACCATACAGTGATTTTTTTTGATATTATGGGATCAGGTGTCTCAATCCCCTGGAGAAGGTGTAAGCTGAGGAATGCCACAGGAGTAAAGAAAGAGATGCCCCCAGAGAGCTTGTGGACTTCTTATCCATGGAGGTGTTCAAGACCAGGCTGGATGGGGCCCTGAGCAACCCAGTCTAGTGAAAGGTGTCCGTGCCCATGGCAGCAGTGTTGAATTAGATTATTCTTAAGGTCTCTTCCAACCCAAATCATTCTATAATTCTATGATGAAGCAGCACACAGAGCAGGAGCCACAACAGATGTAGCAGCCAGTGTCAGTCCAGTGACACACAGGACCATTTTGGACTAGTGAAAGCCCTCCATCTCCTGTAGGCTATGCCAGATTTACCCTACAGCCTTAGTCTCACCAAGAGGGAGAATTCTTTCTGCAAGGAGCAAGGTATAGAATGCCCCAGCTGTGCAGGTCAGCCTGTGCTGATATAGGGAGGAGGCAGAACTCAGCAGGGATGCTCAGACAAATGTACCTCTTTGGGCTCCTTCCGGGGCCCTGCAGAGCCATGGCTGAACTGAGAACAGGAGTGGATAGATTTCTCTGGGATCCGCCAAGCCCGCGGAGCTGAACAAAGCATGCAAAACAGAGCATTCCAGGCAGTGCCACAATCAGCAGAGCAGGTGAATGAATGCAAAGGTAGCACTGAAAAACATTTATGATGCCACCATGAAGTGCCACCACGTCCAAAGCAGTGGTGTCAGCCAGATGAGGCTGTGCACACCCACTCACAAGCTGAAATGCTGGGAACAATGGTACAGACCACACAATACACAATCATTTCAACCCTTGCGCTCGGACTGAGCCAGTCTAACCAGTTTCTGTAGTGGCTGTATGCAGATGGCAAAATAAAACACATAGAAGAGAGTGATTCCTGTAGGAGTAGGCAAGTCTAGCAATATCAGTCCTGGGCAGCCCATTTGGTGTTGCTGTTCACTGTGTGAACAGCAACAAAAATACAAAAAAAATACAAATTATTTTTGTGCATTTTCTCCAAAACATTTCTCCTCTGCAAGATGGTACCTTTCTGTCAGCCGTGCTAATAGACACTGATGGGGTAGGAAGCATTTACTTTATGCCCTGGTTGGTTTTGATCCTCCAGTGATGCTACGAAAGAGTTATGAGGCCTTTCTCCTGGACCGAATCCAAAACTTGCGCTTGAAACTTGAGGCTCAGCAAGCACTGATGACCAATGGGCACTTTTAGCAACAGGCTGTTGATTAGAAGAGGTGACAGAGGTGAGTGGCTGAATCATCCCTGAGAAAGAACTAAAATTTGATTAGCATCCCCAGAAACTCCTACAATGTAAATTTACCTGTTTTCCTCATTTACAGCCCACACTGTGCCTATCAGCACACATATTACCCTTGGAAAAAAGTCTCCTTAAAAAAGGTTGTCCCAAGTCTGACTTAGTCACACAGACGTGGTTTGATGCCCAGAGCCCTGCTCCTTGATGCTCACATGTTGCCTATTTAATCAAAGCATCAGACTGCATCTGAAGCAGGGCTCAGCATGCCTGCTACCCACTGCCACTCCTTCAGCATGTCCCAAAAGCCCAGCCCAGTGCACAGCTCTGGGCAGCCCTCCTTCATCTCCAATGCCTTGCTGAAGAGGAAGCGGCACAGACTGACCAAATTCCGATCCCCTTACACAGCCCCTCGGAGTTGCACTCTGGATGTCTCAGTGCAGCCTTGGCTGCTTGCTCAGACGCAAAAATAAAGTGAAGATTCAGAGAGCCAAACTTCCTTTACAGGAGAAATCAAGTGTGGGATATTCCTAGCCTCAGCCTAATCAGACCCCCAAAATTTCCCTGTATTTGATGTAGTCTCAAGCTGCTTATGTTTTACTAACATTGTTTAAAAACCAAAACCAATATTGAACAACAAAACAAACAACCTCCCTCCCCAAACCTTCAAAACAAATGCAACAGATCTGGGGAAAGAGAATGCACCAAAGCCATTATCCAGGAGTGGGAGGGAGATGCAGCAGACTGAAGAAATCCTTGCAGTGCCCAGTGTCAGCTCTTCCCTTACCTGCAGGAAAGGTTTAACTGTAACTTTAAAGCACCGACAGCAGTGATGCAAAGGTGATAGGTGATAGGTTGGACTTGATGATCTCTGTGGTCTTTTCCAACCTTACTGATTCTGTGATGAGAGAGCTGTACACAAAGATGCACTGAGCACTTCTGGCAATAGCTGAAAACGCTGATCTAGGTTCAGACCACAGAAATTTCCCATGGTCTGATCTCCAGCTCCACTAGACTCCAGAAGAAAGCTATCTCACAGGTTCACAGACTATTCTGAGTTGGAAGGGTCCCACAGGATCATCCAGTCCAACTCCCAAGCGAACGCCCTCCCACCAATTAGACCATGTCACTAAGCTCCTCGCAGAGTCTTCTCTTAAACACCTCCAGGGATGGTGACTCCACCACCTCCCTGAGCAGACCATTCCAATGAGAGATCACTCTCTGTGAAAAACCTCTTCCTAACATCTAGTCTAAATGGAGTGGGCTTGGTCTCTTATCAGCTCTGTCCTTTAGGAGCTTTCAGATCCAAGCCCTAGGTGAGCCATCCTTGTGTTCAGGAGCTGTTTGGGGCTGCAGAGACCAGGGCTCAGACCTGAAGAGTAAATTTCAGTCCAGAGCATGGGAGGGGCCGTGAACTGGCCGAGCATGGAGCACCATTCGGCTGGATGAAAGCAGTCGGTGCCGCCCCTACAGACAGCATCATTCCCAAAGCCTCACTGATGAGAGAGCTCCTTCTGCTAGAGGTAAGAGGGGACAGATACTGAAGATGATGACTTCCATGAGGCTGAATATCCTTCAGTAAAGCAACCAATTGAAACTCTCCTGGCTCTGCTCCACCTGCTCTGCTCCCCGAGTAAGAGCTTCCCATGACAAAGACCTAGACAGAGCCGTCCAAAACAAAACCTACCCTGTAAAAACTAATTAAAATGTTTAATTAGCTTTTGATTAACAGCATATTTCAAAATCCTTTAGAGACTTCAAGATCAGCAGAGGCATAACTTTGGAGTTCGGGGCAGTCTAGTTTTGAAACACATTCCCTCCTTCAGAGTAGACACACAATTACAGCACTGCATCAATTGATCCTCATTTGCAAAGCCAGAGCATGAAGCCAGTTGTGCTAATGTGTCGAAATGGGGGAAGAAATAAAGAGAGCAATGGATCATTGAGTCTTTGAAGGGAAAAATAACATTGCAGTAATTTATAGAAGGGAGAGTTTGTGGGTATAGCAGCCTCTCTCAAAGAACAGCGGCGCTCAGTGAGTAAATATGGCTTATTTGAGAAGACCATCACTGCCATCTTCAGGACAGCCACCTTCTCTTTTCCAACATGCAGTAGATTTCCTGAGAGCATTTTTTGGTTTATGCAATACAAAAGAAAGTTTTCTTCAACTACAACCAAAGCTCTACTTTTAGCTATTACTGATGCTCTGCAGAGGATGCTTTGGTCCAGTGCTTCCCAGCTTCTGGATTTTGACACTTCAAACTGTCTGTGCAGGAACATGCTATAAACATCATCTCCAGTGCAATCTTCAGTTTAATATGGAAAAGACCTGTCAGTCTGGCCAATTTCAGTTAAGTAACATTTCCTAATGGACATCTCTGGCCCTTTATTCAGTCTAGCTGAAATGTCTCCAAGGAGTCACCTTCTTCCCCTTTTCTTGCAAGATGTTTATATTAGTAAGATTTTCTTGCAAGATGTTTATATAAGTAAGAGAAGTGTTAGGAAACTCTTCATGACATCAGCCAACTTCAATGGCATTAAATCATTATTCTAGCCAGGACACAGTCAATCAGCTGCCACACACAGAAAGCATCTCTAGCCTGGACCTCGAAGTGGCATTTCACTTTCAAACCTTACAAGCTATTTCGAAGACACAGAGTGATGAATGTAGAGTCTATAACCTTAAAAACAACAGTAAGGATACTAAAGATGATAAAGGCAATTGCTTTGAAGCTAGGAAATAGCAGTTAGAATGCCCACATTATTTAATCTCATGTGTTTCAGCAATCCACTCCCACACTGTTTAATTACACCAATACTGATCAGGGGTCATATAGCTAGTTATGGGGACATCACTTTTATACTGCAACAGCTCCCTCTACCCTGCAACTGGACATATCTCATGTTCACATGACGGATGTGTTTCCAGCCCATGGGATCAGCTGGATGTGCATTTCCAGAGCCTGGACACTGGCCCATCATTTGGCCAATGTTCAAGTATCACTTTGACACAATGGGCACATGTGAAATCACGCAATGCAGGAATACGGGGAGCCAGGATAAAAAAAGCAGGTCAGCTGCTTCTTTGCCTGCATTAAATGACGATATGTGCCAGGCCACAGACCAGGCCAGATAGATGTTCTTGCCAGGCCAGCTCTGACTTGGGTTTGCTTCAGACTCCCATGACCATAGAGGCCACCTCTTCTCTGCTCTAGTCAGTTCACAGTATATGTAATTGCCTGCAAGAAACAAAGCCATAAAGGATATACAGAGGTCACCCTGCAGCAGGAACTGCCCCATTTACTGAGGATGGGGACATCCATTATACACCCTGAATGGGGAGGAAGGGGAGAATATGCAAAAACACTTCTCTGGAGACCTTAGGATCAAAAGGGATTTGCCATCTCTATTGTGGGAATCCCATGACACAAATCAGGACAGACCACAGCTCTTCTATGTCCCATTTTATTACCACAGTCACCAGGTACTTGTAACTCCTCACCTTAATTATTGGACACCTCTGAACCTGATGTGTTGGCTTCTGGACAAGGCTCAGCATGAGCAGAGAACACAGTGCCCCAAGGCAAGAGCCTGCATGGGGTAGGAGATTGCTGCAGTTCACAGCAGACTACAACAGAGGAGAAGGTAAATACATCTCCAGAATTTCTTCAACTCCTGTCGCACAAACTTAGGTCACAGGAGCCCTTCTGTGAGGGATGATTGAGCCATCCTCAATCATTTCCAATCATACCAGCACATGGAAGATAACTGACAGCACACTCTTCCATATATGAGACAGATAAAAGGAATATTTTTCATAAGGAAAGCAATAACCTGTAGTCGTGAAACAGGACATGACTGAGCAGGACAGTCGAGTAAAGGCTGCAAGTAAGTGTGGCCTTGGGAGCTCAAGACAACTTGCATACAAGGGCGACCTCAGTAAGAATATTCATGATACCCCAAGTCTGTGTAACTTGTTAACAGCCTATCATGCACTCAAGCATTTGCAGGTGATGTAATACAGCACCTGGCTGATTCTACCCTTTGGCAAAGTCTTGTAATTTTAACACCCCTGCAGTGACTAGGTGACTTTGCCACTACCACATAAAACCCCATAAACACCCACTTCACACTGCTATAGCTGTGACAAACAGGGTCCGCCATGTTGCACAGATGCAAGAGACAGGGTCAGCTTATAACTGGCCAGATTTGCTCACCAGGTACAGCCCTGCTTGTGTTGTAACCGTGACAGAAGACGTAACTTTGTCCAGGCACCTTTTTATCATCACAGTAATATACCTGAAGGATGAGACTAGCTGGAAAGCGTCATTAGCATGGGGGAAAGCAGATCACTGGCCAGATCCAGAGCAGCAAGTTGGTTCCAATCTGTTTTTTAAATATCCCACATGATAGCAGTTCATTACAAAATTCAGATGCAAACTGATACCATGAACTTTATACTGGGATTGCCTTAGTCTTTGCTCCACTGCCCCCAGATGGGAACTGCTACCATTGATCAGCCATCAGGTGTTACACTGGGCCTGGGAGAAGAGGTGAAAAAACTTGGCCTGGGCCAGTAAAATGATCGAAAGGTGGAAGCAAGAGCAAACAGCCCGGTAATTCAGAGCTCACTCTCCGTTTTGATAAAAGAAACTGCTTCAGTGCAGTATTTCACAAGATTTTGAGAAACAAAGGACCCCACCAGCGCAGTCAGGGAGGGAACCCTCAAGGATGGCTCCTGCCTCAAGCAGGACTTGTGACTACTTGTGTCCACAGCACCTACGGGGCATCACAGTGAGCATCCACACTGACACATTCTTGAAATGCCACAACTACCTACAAACTCACGGCAACATAATTAAAAAGGAGTAGCTTATTTCACAGATCTGTGTTTTTAGGGACAGAAAGACAACACTAAGCCTAGAAAACATGAAAAAAAGAATCAGTATCCTTCTAGTGAAGCAGTAGTCTGAAGAATAATCATATTCTTGCTACAGAAGACATGCTGGCAGTGGTCTTGTAAGGCAGAATTAAGCAGACAGAGTATCCAGAATGAGATGTTTGCACAAGAACACCCCAAGTTCATATGCAACAACCCACTTCAGGGTTTGCCTCTCCAGATCTGCTCCAAACATAATAAAACTACACAGAAATAGGCAGCACATCTCAAAGTGAAACCTCAGTGTGGTTTATTAGCAGCAGAAGACACCGATGGAAAAGGACACTTTTTTAGGAGAGCAATTCCCATAATTTACTTTTTATGTGAAATTTTAAGAACAAAATCAACATCATTAAAACAGGCTGGTACTAAAGAACTGTAGAAACATTCCAGAGCTTGTGGTTGGCACATGCAGCCTCTTTACTGTCAGTGACACATATCACACCTGCCACTGTGGACCTGTTTCCCCCAGAACCCACTTGTGCCCAGAATCTGAGACTTACAAGAAAGGAGCAATAGCATTTACATTCAGGAACAGCACCACGAGGAAAAGGCCTTCCACCCACAACGGCTACAGAGTGGTTACACCAGCTCATAGCACAGGGAGAACAGCAAATTTGAGCAGAGAATTTATTTAAACCATCAAGTGCCATCCAGCCCTAGCACTCTTAAGACTCCAGGTATCACATACATGAGGGTGGTGTCACCCAAAAAGCACAATTTTTGCCCCAAAACTTACATAAAGGCTGTTTAGTGGCCAATCCTTCGTGCTGGGCCTGAGTTGGTCTCCTGTCCACTGCCACACATAAGAGTTAAAATGAAGGGGGTAGGACTAAAGTATGGTTTTGCAAGTAACAAGCACAAATGCTTGAGCAAGAACACGGCAGTTTCAGTTCAAACCTGCAGACACCTGATGCTCAGTGCACTGGAAGGACTTGTTTTCTTCTCTTGGAAAGCTCATGATTGGGGAAGCTTATGGAGTTGTGGGCCTGGCAATACAAAAGCAGGCCAGCTCTAACCTCCCTTCCCAGCTGCATACACAGAGAAACTGCAGAACACAAAAGCCAGAGGAAAAAAGGAAAGCTCCAATTATGCTCAGACCACAAGAACAACGATGTTTAAATGAAAAGATGCTGGCAAGGCAGCAGAAAGGAAGAGCTGTCCAAAACTGTCGACCAAAGAAATTGTGTTTAGCTGGCAGTCAGTGAAGAAGAAATGTGCTGTGTGGCTGGTTCTTCCATAACAGCATCCAGAGTGGATTTACTGTTTCAAGTGTTTTCTAATGACATGAGAAGTACAGTCAGCTACACAGGTTGTGCTTAAAACCCATTCTCTGTAAATTAGGTTTCCTTCAGAAAAAGCTTTACTTTCAAAAAATAACACTGAACAGGAACATGATTTGCTCCCTCTAGGATTATTATTCCTTAACTGTAGTCACAGTTACAAGGCTGAGACTAAATTATTGGTTTTTTTCCTCAGGGAAATAAACCGACGAGGGCAGTTTCCCATTCAGATCCATAGAGAAGTGTCGATTGTACACGGAGTGTAACATTTATATGTTTCCCAGAAATACTTTTTTTTTCCTCTTTAAAAAAATCTAAATAAATCCAGTTTTGTCCTTTCTCAGTTTGATACAACTGTGATATTGCCAAAAGGACTAGAGAGCAGTATCATGTCAAAGCAAGAGTATTGTATTCCTACAGCAAGCATTGCACTTGGGTTCATTTCTCTGTGGAAGAGACCTTGGCTAAGTATCTTTGGCAGGAAAGAAAAAAACAAGTCTTACCCTGCCTAACAGAGATGGGTATACAGGTACCCACAATACATACTTGAACCTCCTTCAAGGTCTTCAAGTGTCATGATTTACAATTTTGCAGATCTCTTCTTTCCAAAAACAAACAAAAGATATAAAGGAGAATATTTCTTGACTCTGTAGAGGGGCTATCCATAGGAAATCCATCATGATCGCACCGGTACGTTCTACTCAGAGCCAGTGTTCCACGTAAAGTTTCAAAATATTTGTCCAGTAAATAAAGCTGTGGGGTTCACACTCGCCTGCAAATTTCAAGTCTCCTTTTCCAGAGCTCACATTAAGCATAATCACAACAGCATCACACACATGAGATGCACTGATATTTGCCTATTGAGGCAAAACATGCCACTTCCCAGATACGTTCTCTAGTAATTCTCATTTTTACAGAATCTCAGAATGGGCACGGTTGGAACGGACCACAGTCAACCTGGTCAAAGCTCTGTGCTCGAGTAGGGTTATCCTACAGTTCAATTCACAGGACTGCATCCAGACATTTATTCAGTATCTCTAGTGAGGGAGATTCCACAGCCTCTGTGCAACCTGTTCCAATGCTGGGTCAGCCACACAGTAAAGGATATTCAGGTGGAACTTCCTGTGCATCAGTTCCTGCCCATTACCTCTTGTCCTACTGCTCAGCATGAGTGAGCAGAACCTGGCTCCATACCCTTAACACCCTACCTTCAGATACTTACAGATATTGATAAGGCCCCCTCTCAGTCATCTCTTTTCAAGCCTGAGCAGGGCCCAGCCTTTCCTTGTAAGAGTCATCTTTGTTGTCCTCAGCTGGACTACTCCAGGTGCTTCAGGTTCCTTGTGTACTGAGGAGCCCAGAATTGGACACAGCACTCCAGGTGAGGCCTCACTAGCAGAGCAGAGGAGCAGGATCACCTCCATGACCTGCTGGCAATGCTCTTCCTAAAACACCCCAGGACATCATTGCCCTTGGCCGCAGGGCACACTGCTGGCTCCACAGAGCTGCTTTCCAGCAGGTCAGCCCTCAGCCTGTACTGGTGCCTGGGGTTACTCCTCCCCAGGCGCAGGATCCTGCATTTGCCTTTCCGTAATTTCAGTTGGTTCTTCTCTGCCCATCTCTGCAACCTGCCCAGGTCCTCCTGACGGGCTGCACAATTTCCCCTTCAATTCTTTCCCTCATAAAAGAGCCTTAATTTCTTCACTAAGCTATTTAACACTTGTTCCTATAAAATGCTACATAAAGAAGAAATGTTATTTAGTAGATTCATAAGAGTAAGGGAGGGTCATCTCCCCACCACTGGTATGGAAAGCACTTAATCTGGAATGCCATTGCTGATGACTGTGCTGAGTCAGTATGGGTAGCCAAGATGCAGACTCTTCAGCAACACCCACTGGGATCTACAGTACATGGATTGCACAAACTCTATCTGAAAAATATTTCTGGGGACACAGAAGCAGCACAGAGAGGAGAGCAAGAAACCTAAAACACTCTGGGCTTAAATCAATGGATTAGGCAGGTGGTTACTGGTAATGAAACAGCAGAGTTTTCACTATATAAAATTTATAAATTTATTTTTTTGTAAAAATCCAAAGAGCACGAAGACATCTCACTCAAAATACCGGTAAATCAAACCACACTTAGAAAAATGAAAGCTGATTTTATTATCTTATCCACAGCCAATCATTTGACATGAACATGCATACGTAATTTTGCTACGCACACACCACAGTTTAACGTTAGTTATTAAAGGTTAAACATACAACATACATCCTTACAAAAATGAGTCAAAATGCAAACGTAACTTTTAAACAAAACAGTTTTTACTCATTTAAAAAAACTTTTGTGTTGGGTACCATTTTGTACAAACACAGTTAATTTAAACAAATCTGCTTTTAGTTTCCTCATGGTTGCACATGAAAATAAGCTGCAATAGAAAATGAAGTCATCAAGGGATTTTTAAATAGCAGAAGTAGGCAGTCTTGCCATGCAGAAGAAGCAATATTAAATATTAGTTTTTCAAAAAAAGAAAAAAAAACCCACAAGTTTAAAAATATTTAGTTCAAGTCACAAATCTTTCCCCAGAACAGAGAAATCCAAATGCAACGCATAATTAGCTGCCACTTAGGATGGCTATTCTGAAAAGTAGAATACTTTCCAGAATTGATAAATTTTCATTGATTTGGCACAGAAAAGAAGTCTGAGCTTACTTAGGAACAAGAAAGTGATTTAAAAAAAAAAAAAAGGGTAAACAGGAAGAGAGAAAATAAAAAGCAAGAATGAACGAGATAGTAGTTGCAATCACTAAAAAAAAAAATCTGTGCATCTCAGTCATTGCAGAATACTGTCTACAGCAGGTGCGAATTCCAGGTAATTGTTATTGCAACATGGATTTAATTTGCTTGGAGGTAGTCTCATCATTCAAATGCTTTGTTGTGTACCTAAACATAGAAATAAAAGTCAAGATGAGCATAGCTGCTATTGGACTTTGGCTTAACAAATATGTATTTTTTATGGCTCAACCTCATTGTACCAGAGCAAAATCCTCAGCTATGAATCACCAATCACCCCATAGTTACCAAGAACACAAATCAAACATTCTGATCAGAAAATGCTATTATCAATCAGAATTATAACCCAGCAGCCTTGCACCAAGTGGAGTTCAAAATAAGCCTCAACTGGACATTGGCTTTTGTGCTCATAGGTCATTTCACAGTAAAGTCACATCACCACATTTGACAGGTCTTTGTACACAGGAAACAACTTTAAATAAAACAGCTTCAAAAACTTTTCTTCAAAACTTCCAGTGACTAAACGTTCCTAAGATCCCTCAATGACAGTGGATTTAATTGCTTTTCAGCCTAATTCCCTGCTTAGTTAAGTGACTGCTGTTAAAGTAAGAAGTATACACACATGCTTATTTCAGCCCCTTCCCCCTTCAAAATTCTTTAGGACACTAACACATTTTTAAATCACTATAAAAAACTTAGTTACCTCTAGTTTTAAAAGGAAGTACTGTATATCCTCAATGCTGGCTTCTTTGTATCATTAATTTCCCTGGTCTTCCTTCCTAACTAATCTAAAAGCAAATAAAAACTTACTCCGCAATTTAAATTTAACATGTTAAATCAGCATGTTCATTGTTATCCACAACTGCAGTGATATTTTGTTTTTTCACTTGAAGAGTATACGAGTTTTTAGTTCGGGAACTATTATCAATGTAGATTTCAGTACATTTTGGTAATTTTACTTTCCACCAACAAGCTGCCTAAGGGTTTTCTGAAATGCTGAAAAGTTATTGCACTTGGTATTCTGCCCACATGAAAAAGCTGAACACGATGACAATACTCTTACAAATTTCAAATTACAAACACCTGATCTCCCTCCAAAATCCATACCACCTTCCATTTGCTTTTGAAACACATTATCTGTCTCTTGAGAAAACATGAGAACTTCTAACACTCCTCCAGAGACACACACTCAGATTTGGACTTAACTTGTCATGACATCATCCTGAACCTGCTTTCATTGCATGAGCACACAGCAGCTCCCCCCTACACCTCTGCCTCAAATTTCCAAATGCGAATTCTTAGAAATAACCCAGCCAGATGACTAACCAAATCTATGAAACCAGGACTGCTAAAGCATCCATGGATGGAAAGGGTTAGTGCAGGGAAAGGTCAGCCTGACAGCACTGACTGAATTTACACTGCTTTAAAGCGTAATCACAAATTGCATCAGTGAGAATCTGAACTGCACCTTCCCTATACATTGTCATCCATGATGGGAAAAAATGGGGTACCAGTAAAGGGTGGTGTTCATGTGCAGCTGCAATGGCAATAAAGTCACAAAATAACTGCTAATGCCCTCTGGAAGCTTGTGTTTTTACTGATCACCATCTCAAAAACTGATTATGTACAGAAGATCAGAAATTAAAATCAATATGATTTTAGCATGAAAATACTCACATGGAATCTCAAATTAAGTGTAGCTATTTTTAATTTTAATTAATAACTTTGCAAATGAACCCACTTATAATACCACATTATTTCAGTAATTAACCACATCATAACACACAAAAATAAAGAGGGCAAATGAAATTAAATCGGTTTCACTACAGATACAAAAACCAAATCAGGCAAACTAAAGCTTCCACATTCCAAATCAAGTACATGAGTAACAACACCCAGTTACAGTGGTATCTTACCAAGGTAATATGATACTTTTCTAAGTAAGGACAATAATGAAGACTTCATCTGCCTATCACATTCTGGTACTTTTTGCCACTACTCCAGTGCTGGACATCCACATGAAGAACGTGTTACTTACTACAGATAGAGCTTCATGGCTTAAATTGGCAGGTTTTAGATTATTATATTGAATTACTAATTTTTCTTTACTTTTCCTATTAATACGGCAAATTCATCTCATCTATTCTACAGCAAAAGCATTGAGACTTGTGCCTTAAGCAGTATCTGAAAGAACAATTTTTAGTTTCTTACCACACCAAACTGACTCACTCTTAACCTGCACGCAGATGATATATGTGAGAAGTTATCTTCAAATGGCAGATGCAAGTTTACAACCCAGCTGCTAAAACACAGATGCTTCTTCATACATCGTTGTGACAAGACACACTGAAGACAAGCCTACAATAATCATATTCACCTCACCCTGTAACAGTAACTGAATACCTTTGCTGCTGGAGACAATTCATGAAATTTAACATCAAAAATTAAAACAAAAAAGAGTACCTGAGAGCATTTAGAAGGCCTTCTACACTGTTAGGAGGCTGGTCTTTAAGAACTTTGATGCACCCTTTCATCTAGGAGTTAAAAAAACAGGTTTTTTCACGCTATTACTTTCTGAGTTTACAAAAATGTTTTATATTCAGTTTGTCAAAGAGAAAAATAAATATTTAAAAATAGCAGCAGTATAAAGACATTTTCTGGATATTAGACAGGAATAAAGCTTTCAGTATTGTACTGTTCTGGGATGTGCTCTCAGTCTCTGTACGGGTGTTAGATGGTGAGTTGGACTAGATGATCCCTGGGGGTCCCTTCCAACTCATAATATTCTGTGAATCTGTGTGAATCTGTGAATGTAGCTTTTTAAGTAGCTAAGCCAGTCTGAGTGCACACTCAGCAAGTTTGCTGATGACACCAATCTGTTTGGTGCAGTCAACACCCTGGAGGGAAGGGATGGCATTCCAGATGGACCTGGACAGGCTTGAGAACTGGGCCCTTGTGAACCTCAAGAAACTCAACAAGTCCAAATGCAAGGTACTGTACCTGGCTCAGGGCAACTCTAAGGACAAACACAGGCTTGGCAGAGACTGGATTAGGAGTTGCCCTGACAAGAAGGACCTGGAGGTGTTGGTGGACAAACAGTTCAACGTGACTCCACAATGTCCACATGCAGCCCAGAATGCCCAATATGTCCTGGGCTGCATTGAAAGCAGTGTGGGCAGCAATTTGGGGGAGGTGATTCTCCCCATCTACTCTGCTTGAGACCCTACCTGGACCCATCTCTGAGGTCCCCCAACACAAGAATGACATGGACCTGTGGGAGCAAGTCCAGGGGAGGCCACAAAGACGTTCCAACGGCTTGAAAACCTCTCCTATACAAATAGGCTGGGAGAGTTGCGGCTGCTCACCCTGGAGAAAAGAAAGCTCTAAAGAGACTTTATAGTGACTTTATAGTACCTTCCAGGCTCAAAGAGGGTTATAAGAGAGTTGGAAGGAGACTTTTTACA
This sequence comes from Pitta sordida, assembly GCA_013390025.1. Lineage (NCBI taxonomy): Eukaryota > Metazoa > Chordata > Aves > Passeriformes > Pittidae > Pitta > Pitta sordida. The sequence continues at coordinate 44,867 of WEKX01013152.1, forward strand.
AGGGCACGGAGTGATGAGGGAGAATGCCTTTAAAGTGAAAGTTGTGTCTACCCCATCACTGGAAGTGTTCAAGGTCAGGCTGGACAGGGCCTCCAGCAACCTGGTCTAGTGGGAAGTGTCCCTGCCCATGGCAGGAGGTTGGAATTAGACGACCTTTAAGGTCCCTTCCAACCCAAACAATCCAATGAAAACGTCAGACAATGCAATTTTCATGTCAAGCTGTGCTCTGTTGGCCTTAAAACAAAAAGGGGGGGGGGAACTGAAAAAAATATTTGATTCCCATAAATCCTTTAAGAATTATTACACTCAGCCAGTGAGATATGACCAACTCTGTCGGTCATTAGGACTAGGATGATAGTCCATTTGAAACAACCACAAAGCTACATAAAATAACAGCGTGTTACTAGCATCTTACTAACAACAATAGAAAGTTAAAAATTTCAACACTGGTGAATGGTGAACTGAGCTATTTACCACAGTGAGGAACAAGCCAGATGCCACTGTTATTTTCAGTCATTCTGATTTGGATCTTTCAATACAACTAACAACTGCTTACCAGTATTTCAAGACGCTACTGGAATTGCATAAAATAGATTTTTCATGACCTAACAATGACCATTTACATGCTTGAAGGCCTAGTTTGTATTTCTCACAACTTAAATACATATATGGGGTCTGCCCAGGGAGGTGGTGGAGTCACCATCCCTGGAGGTGTTTAGGAGTAGGCTGGATGAGGCAATTGGTGCCATGGTTTAGACAATGGGCTGGTGTTGGGTTACAGGTTGGACTTGATGACCTCCAAGGTCTCTTCCAACCTTGCTAATACTGTGATACTGTGTGATATTCTTGCCCACAGCTGCTACTATCCATTTAGCATCAATCCGATGTATACATCTGCTCCTATAAGCTGGAAGAAAGAAAATGAGACTACACACCTTCTAAATATCTAAAAAAATACTTAGTAAACATGAACTTACATCAATTTTTGAAGTTTTGGCAAAAGCACCCACTGGATGCACATGGTCATAGAGGATGATGACACCCACCATTACCCTCAGACAGAATGATACCGTTTCCTCATTTGTAAACCTGCTTCTATATTCCCTGTAATTTAAAAACACAGGTTGTTATCTATGAAACACAAGGTAAGAGAATATATGAGTAACATGCAAAATAAGATTAAAGAGAAAAGTTCCACTATAAATTCTCAGAGAAAAAAAATTTTAAAAAACCCAAATCCACCAACCCCAAACTTTTGAGTTTTCTTTTCCCCTTTCAATAATGTGCCTACAAGTCAGATAACTGCTTAGAAAGAGTTACCTGAAGATTAATAAAGATTCTCAAACCTAAAATAGGACCCTGTTGGCAAAAAATATTAGAACAATACACACTAACTTCACTTTCAATGCTTACTACACTTTCCCCCACCATCCTCTAATACACGCACCTAAACTTATGGCTCAGGAAAAAAAATGTTCATTAGCTTGCTTTTTTTGCAAAGCTTAACTACTTTCTTGAATGGAACAGTCCAATCCTAAGAAGAGTAAGAATATAGAAGTTTGGAAATCTTAACATACTAAAAAAAAATGTACTGTGGTATTTGGACCAAAAATTCTTTAAAAATCATTTAAATAAGACATAGCTTACACTCAAGTAATTTTACCAGTGGATAACTATTTAGAACACAGACAAAACCAGAAAGTCTGACTTTTTTGTCATAATCCCAGTGTCTCTCAAATGTACAGTAGACAATAGACTGCCTTCATGCCTTGAATTCCCCTCTTTAGCTCCCCAGACTGTCATTTTGTTACAGCCATCAGCCAGGCCTGCCTACAAGGACATAACATTGCCCACAGCCCCTCTTTCGGGGGCCCTAGGCAATCATGCTCAAATAGACTTTTTCTCTGAATTATACATGAGAAAACCACTTATAAAGAGTGCCAAGAGGCTGTCTAGCTTCCATAGCCATTCTATCCTTAAATATTAATATGTTCAGCAAAGCAGACCACATGATTTGTATGGATAGCAAAATGAGACAAGGTAGTTTCACGTCAAGGTAAACAACTAGGCTGGTAAAAAGAAAACACTACAGCTCCTAATTACCCCAATTATATTTCTTTCACCTTTATGCATCACATGTCAGGTCTGAGATAGAGAGATGACTCACACCCAATACAAGCACTGTTTATACTCACGGGGTTTCCAGCATGACCCTGCACACACTAGCCATGGTGCTTAAGCAATCTGTTGTATTCTCTATTGGTAAATTCTTATTCTGCAGAAGAAGATTAACAGTTTCCAATTCAATCATTGTGAAATATTGTATCACAAAACCTAATTCAAATCAGTGATCTGCTGGCATGGCAATGTGGAGGAACTAAAATTATCAACACAACTATGGTAAATTGGGTAGTCTTGCTCTGTTTTTTAAGATATTACCATACAGATTAGCATATTCCAGAACAAAGTCTGCCACAGGTTTTGCTTGCTTGCTTGTAGTCAAATAGCTATATCACTGACACTACCAACTTTTGGTAAATTTTAAAGGAATCATCTAACCTGCTTCTATAAAGACAGAAATTTCTGCAGCCAAATACATTCATCTGCTGCAATAAGAAAACTTAAAACTGCTGCAGAAAAACATCACAAATAAATGTAAAATAAGAGGCCTATTTTCTTGAAGCAATTCAAGCATAAGGTGCTCTGAAGCACACGAAATGTAAAGCACACTAAGCCATAAATGTACACTCTTACCTCTGACACAAACTTTGTTGTAGCATCACTTAAGGTTTTCAACATTGGTGTTGCTTCAGCATAAAATAGAGACATTCTGTTTGCCAACTCATTATTTACTTCATTTTCTCCCTCTGCCTAGAAAACAGAAGGAAAAAAGAATTTAGCTGCTCTGTAACATGACAAAGAGAGGTGGTAGAAGAAGATTCCATTTCATCTCATCCAAGGGTTACCTACTGGGACATTGTTAATCCTCATACGGCTCAGAGTTCTTCTATAGTAGCTGAAGTCATTCTGTATAGCAGGATTTGTCATCTATAGAGACATGGAAGCAAGAGAGTTGTGACAAATTCAAGAAAAATGAGGACAAGTTTTCATACAATGTAATACTGCGAACAAGAAAATATTTGACTTCCTGAAGTAAAAAAGCCTGAAACATGTTGGGAACTGATAAGCACAACATAAAGCTCTCTGGTTAGTTTCTCAGATTTTGCAGACCAGGATCTAACAGGAAGAAGAAAAGGAGCAGTCTCCTAAATAGGAGTTGAAAATTAGCAGGCTGAAAAAAATTGCTTTGCTATTTTGACTCCAAAGATCAGACAAGCAAAATAATTATCATTTCAGCTTTTTTTCTTTGTACATTAGCAAGAAAATAGCAGGACTATATGTGTGCATAAACTAAAACCAGCAGCATTATCCCAAGAGCTATGCCAAATTTGGACAAAGAAACATGATTAATATGAACTGAAATATAAAAACTGCCTAAAGATAATATGATAGCTCATCTGCTTGCCAGCTGAATCTAACTCTAGGTCATGCGAACAAGCCAAGCACACTAGATCTTTAAGTATCTACTGCACACTCTGTTCTAGAACAGAATTCAGTCCAGATTGATTCACTAAACAGACCTGGCTTCTTTTTGCTACACTTTGTGCTTACAAAATTAAAAGCTTTTACCTTAAGCTCATCAAATCGGAGTGTAAAGTGAAGAATTTCTGCAAACTGCTTAGCAAGAGCCTGCTCTCGCTCCAGGTGTTGCGTCGGGGAATACGGAGTGCTCGTCAGGGCTCCCAACAGGCCTCGCAATCCTGCCTCTGAAACGAGAGCAGAGTATTCCGGAATATACAACTGCACCCGCTTCTTCTATTTCTGTTGGCTGATATTCTGCATGCTGGACTTAAAATATACATCTGCCAAAATGAATGTTAATTGATAACAAAGGAGCTCAATGAATTGCTTATCTGTGTGTCACAGTTGTCGCATTTGCTTACAAACTGCTGTACAGACTAGGTCTAAAGCACTGAAATTAATAGTATTAGAAACATGAGCAGAATTGATTTCCGATTACAGTTAAACCCCGTCGTTCAAGAGGAAGGGGACAGCCCAGGGGTCTTGCNTTAGTCCACTAATTTTCAAACAATCAGCTGGTTACTGCTTTCCAGAGTTACTAAAGGAGTAGATAAAGAGGTTGACAAGTACGCTCCCATTCTCCCTCTCCTCTCAGGTATCCACTGGAGCAAGTTTGCTGTCACATTCAAGAAGGTCGTACACAGATATAAATAAGGTCCAATCCAGTGTATGGAAGAATGTAGGTAATATGAGCATTTTTCTGTCAAGGAGATGACCAAGATCTGCGTATGCCAAATGTACTCATTAAAGGGGACAAGAAAACCCAAGTTAAAACCTTTCCACTTACCTAGTCTTTGAGAAAATTCATAGAATTTCTTTAGTTTGCCTACTAGTGGAATAACTGCACCCCATGCCTTCTCTTGTAGTTTTTCATCATTGGGATGCTGTATTGCCTTAAATTAGAAAAAGAAAGGAGAAAAGTACGCTTAGATTAAGAATAACTCATGCACTGATAACCAGAAAAATTATTTTAAAAGCCCGATGCAGGACAATTGTTTGAAGAGCTAATAATTAAAAATTCTACCTACTGAGAAGGTTTTAGTTGAGACAAGCCTGTACTAACCCATGTCTGTTCCAAAAAGGTGTAAATAGTTGTGTTGAAAGTAAGCATCCTGAACAGGAAAACCACTTGAAGAAAGTATAAAGAAATAGTTAAAAATAAAGCTACTCAGGTAAGAAAAATTACACAACCAGATCTAGCTAATTAAAATCATCATCTTTACTGTGATTGTTTCAAGCAAAAAAGTTAAGTGATCAAAGCCTCATCCTAACATTTGTACTTATCACCAAAACCCGAATTTGCAAAGAAAAAAAAATTTGCTGAGAAATTCAGGCTAAATATTACAGTAGGGACATTTACGCACAATCAACAACATAAAGCACCACCAGGACACGGTGTATACCAGAGCTTTGAGGCATGTATGTATAGACCTTATCTTTACAGTAAGCTTCCTAGACGTAATATTTTAAGCTCAATGTCTCCAAGTTTTTAAGGTAGAAACTCAATTACATAGCAACTGAAAATATACTAAGAGAACAGAAATAAAAATGCTTATAACTCTCCTGCTGCATTTTTCAGTCAAGTACTTAATTACACAACCTTTTCCAGTTAACCCTGGGCTGCGAGTTGCAGCACACTCTGGTTCCTAGAAAGTTTCATTCCTGCAATGTTCACCTCCTCTCAGGAGTGTGTCTCCTTTCTCTGGGGTAGTGCCAGGTTTTCTTGCTGAGCCAAAAATCCTGCCTGATTCTACAGCCTCTCCCTGAACACACTCCTTCCTTGAACAGCAAGTCAGCTATCTCCCCTCATAAGGCTTTCATGTGAGTTACCCTTCTTAAACCTACCTTATGAATTCAAAGGAGAGAAAAAGTCTCCAAGCTGAATGGCTATGAGCATCTCCGTCATCTGGAGCAAGCAGAGACTTCCATCTAATAGTATGTACATACTTCTTAAAGAAGTATGTTACAGTAACATACTTCAGTAATTCCTCACTACGGCAGCAAAGCAGTCCACATTGCTGCACGTGAGAATAAAGGCAAGGGGGTTGGGAAGTATTTATCCCATCCTTTCTTAAAAGGAAAAATTGAGTGACATTCTGTACTGAAACTTTGCTTCTGTTTCAAACACCCCCTTTAGTAAACAAAAGCCAATTATAAGGGATTGAAAATGAGATGCCTTTTGTGTTAGGATTACCACACCAGACTTCTCAAATTACCGCATAAGATGATGTTGACACTGCTCAGTAGTACTGCACTGTAGTCACCCCACGCTTTTTCCAAATTCATTACTAACTCAAGAAGAGCTTATGTGAAAATACAAAGAAAAATCAATAGCAACAATTCCCTGAAAAGTTTAAGAAGCATCCTTTGCTATTACGTACGTGGATTAATATGATTGGAACAAGCGACATCTGTTTCGCTGTTAAAAAGAAACATTCCAGAGCAGAAATTCAAGACAGTGATTTTAATAGACAACATGCTCTGCCAAAACAGCTCCTGCAAGCAAAGTTAAAACCCAGCAGTATTTGGTTAGGATCAGACAACGAACAACCACAGGCTGTGCACAATTGTAACGCTCTAGCTCACCTCTCGTATTTCATGGCCAGCTCCTCTATATGACTGCAAGTCTTCCAGTATTCCTTCTGCATCCTTTAACACTACATTCACCTGATTATAAATTTCCTTTTCAGATTCTGTAGGTTGGGCATCTAAACAGCAGAACATATTAAATGTATATATATATTTAACAACAATATGGAATTCAATAGGCATACCATCACCTATGGGACAAATTCCTCATTCAGCAACTCACCAGGAATTTTCATTCTCTGAAGAGTTACTACAATGTATGAGGAACTCACAGAGTAATTGTATTATATGAGTAGTCTCTTAGCTTCATTTATGACCAACAAAACCCACCTGGAATCTATCCTTCCTCACTTATTTAAAACGGAGTTAGGAGAAGAAATTCTGATTAGTTGTTTTTATGACTGTCATATCATCTCACTTAGGGGTGCAGCACAGGCTCGCTGGAATAGACTTAGGTAAGCACTTAAAAGACACACTCATTGCAGACAGCACAGGAGGTGTCCATGCCTATCATTATCTAGAAACACTACATCAGGCTACTTTCCATCTTCTCTGACTCATCTTTAACTGTTTGGGAAAGGAGCCGTATATTTTACTTCTAAATATAATTAATTCTCAAAACATATTCTTTATTGCATTCATTGCACAATCAGAGTTGAGAACAAAAAGATTTAGGGTGAGCTTGTGCGGAGTGTTTTTTGTCCTGTCTTTAAGGTATATGCTGTCTCACAGTTTTTTAAAATTAGTAAAGAGTTGCCAAAAATACATTTGATCATAATTTCAGAAAGCTACACATACAGTTTTAAAGAGAGGCAATTCTGTAAAAAGTATGTTTTGAGAAGAATCAACAAAAGGCTTTAACCTTTAAAAACAGTCACTGGATACAAATATCTCTGACATGGTTTACTTGAAATGAAATGGAATTTTTCTTTTAAATTTCTGATGGGCGCTACAGACACTTAGACTGCTATTTTAAAAAATAATTCTTAGTTACTGAAGCTTTTTTTTAAAAAAAATAACATACCATTTCACTGTTTACATGCGCAAAATATGTTATGAAGTAAGTATCATTGTATTCTAATCCGCTATTTCCAATGGCAAAAATCAGGGTATTAACAATAGATTCTTTTTTAATAGGGACAAACAAAAACTATCTAAGGACAATATCTCCTTATGACTTCATGCAGTTTGAAGAGCCTGGAAAATATCTTCTTGGAAGTGTTTTTTCCATGATCCATACATACAACTTCCCAATGAAGTTAGGGACATTTTGACATTTAAAACAAAATCCCCACAGTATCCTAGTGTTATGCACTAGAAAAACACACGGGAAAACAAACTTTATATTAGGAGAAAATGTATTTCCCGTGTGTTGCCTATCTGGATTTTGCTGCAATTTTTGGGAACAGTTCTTACTTTTAAATGTTTTAATGCATTAGCAAAAATGTCTATATATAGACCTTGCAACAATTTAACTAACATTTTGAGACACATCAAGAATAAGCAGAGATTAGAAAAAGCTGGTCGCTACTTTAAAAATAAATAAGTGAGCACCACATTGATTAGGCATTGAGTAAAAGTGGCCAGTGCTTTTCAGACCATCACAAAGGTCACATAATTTTGAAAGCTGCTGAAGACTGCTGTAAGAAATGAAGACAAAAAATGAGGGAAAAGAGCAGACACGGAAGCACCAGTTGATTGGCAGCAGTTCATGCACGAACATGAAATGCTATAGTGAAATACACACTAGAACGTGAAGCTCTGTAGCATTCCAGATTGTGTTGTTAAATAATGCAATCAAGACTTGTCACTTGGATCGTCTCACACTGAGTACCTCTCTGGTCTATTTAATTTTTCATGCCGTTTTTTCTTTATCCTGTGCAGTAGGGAGAGTTCATTTTTCACATGGGAGGGGCAGAGCAGAAGGGCCCACGAGAACTTGTGCTCCTCATTTCAAAACACACAAACAGGTAGAGCAGCTGCAGTACCGTGACCCTCCATGAAATGAAAATCATTTTCCAGATAAAATTATATTGGTCTTCACTGAACAGCTGGCTAGGCACGTCAACACCTTCAGCACTTCTGCCACTGCAGGACGTTAATGAGCCAACTAACTGTACCTCACTTCCCTAAAATGTTCCAGGAAACCTAAAGCAATGGTTTGTACTTAGTTTGTTGAGGCAGTAGGGGTTTTTTGTTTGCTTGCTTGTTTTGATTATTACCAACTTCTAAATATCAAAGTGTTTTAAAACCCAGTAGATACCGAGTTATTTCTTTTGGTATTTGTTCTGTTTTGGTGGGTCTAATCCTCTCCAAGAAAACTGGAAACCTGATTTGTCCCAACAAATTTACTCTGCCACCTGTAAATTTTTCTACCTAGAAGAGAGCTCAAATTAAAAAAACAAAACTTGAATTCTTCTATAATCCCTTCAGAATACATTTAGGATCTTATTAGGACAGAGATAAAAGGCACGATATATAAAATCTTCAAGGCCGAATACACCAGAGCAATGGTGTATTTGCTTCTCAGTGCTGGTCAGGGCACTGTGTCCTGAAAGCCCTTACAGGCACAGAAAGAGCAAGAGCTCCATCTTCCTAAACACTCTCATCACCTTGAAGAGATGGAGGTAGCATTCCCATATGAGGGAAATAGCATCCCTCAGGATGTACCTGACAACTGAAGCTATGGGACTTTATCTTGAGAATCACTAATTGTGGAACTTGTTTTCCTCAATGTGGAGTGCACAGAGCAGGAAAGGGAATTATACTTCTGGATCTACTCCTGGCAACTAAGAAAAAGCATCCAGAAATGCCAGGCATCTGAATAGCAGGATGAAGGAGACGTATCATTTCACCCATTCCCCTTTTCACCAAATCCATTTGTGTTCCTGCTCCAATTTTACAACAAAGCTGTGCCTTTAATCAACAATTCTCTTCTGTTGGAAAACCAAATGGTTTTCCATTCTCTACAGAAAATGGAAAGAACAAACACAATAAATACAGCACAGCTCTATGAGATATTCTGAGCTTTGATATTGTTCCCACAAGACCTGAGCCCAGATTATCCAGGGCAACTTTCCTATTTTTAATCCAGTAATAAGAAAAGGGAAGACAGACTTCATCAGTAAAAGGGGAGGTTATCTTTACATTTATTTTAATCAGAAAGTTACTGCACTACATGCAATATACATTTAGAGTTTGGAAAGCTCACACCATAAAGTATTAAAGACAGAAGACTTGCAACAATATACAAACACTGTTATGTGAACTAAATACTACAAAAATATGACAACATATGGCATGAGGGGGAACACACATATTTAGTGACTACTTAAAAAAATATCTGGCTAGCCTACAGATCTAGTAGGGAAATACATTTGGGGTTAAAAGATTACACTGCACAGCAAACAATATTTAAACTGAGATGTTTTCCCAAGGAAGAACACACCAAGTCATCTGAAAATGTCTGGGACAAAACTCAAAAAAGGAGAGAAAAATCCCAGACTGCTGGAGATGAAATAATTTATTCATCTCTGTCAGCATTGCTATGGAGAATGCCATCCCTGTGGCTCATCTGAAACCTGGCCAAGCTCTCTGGAGGTAATACAGAATACTGTCAGCCCTAGCTTGAGATCATCTGAAAGTATATTGTGTTTTAGCTACTATTCAAATCAGTAAACTTGGAAAGAATTTGCACTGTGACAGTAATGACATCAGTGTAAAAGCTGAGCCATAAGTTTCCCACATTACAGGTGGCTGTTTCATGTGAACAACTGTCCTTCCAAAGCTGTGCACTTTGCTCATGTTCAAATGGCACTGCACTGACTTTAGTAGGATACTTAGGATAATTATTTATTTCAAGTAAGTAAGATGAATGGCCAAAGAATACATAACTATTGTTGAGGCAAGGAAAAGACAACAGCCCACCATATCGTTTATCAGAATGTTTTTGCATGTATTCTAATAGTCACAGCAATCACTGGAATTTAGCACCAAGATGAGTATCTGGGAGGAAAAGTAATAGTTAGAAACCAGTCTAAAACATCTCTAAATCTGAAGTTTGCAGCACTATAAAACTTCATGGACATTGATTTTTAGCTCTTTATGGTACTATGCAAGAAACATTTCAGTGGCCTGCTCACTCCGAAGATATATATGAAGAACAAAAGACTGCAAACTGTCTGTTACTGGGCCAGACGTAACAAAGAACTGGCAAATTTATGTTTAATACAGAGTTTACTTGTCCTTTCACATAAAAACACAACATTAAGTATTACAAGATTAAGTGCCAAGTCTTGAAGAAAGGTCTTGACTGTGTCAAAGCCAAGATCCTGTCAAGGCAAACTATCTGAAACAGAGGAGAAAGCAGCATGGATGCACAGTATAGCAGCAGAAACAAATGCAGGACAGTGTCCAAAATGAATAGAGAACAGTCTGACAATTCAGCCATAATATAAGTCACTTAATTTAACTGCATATGTAAACATTTCATGTCAGCAACCTGCTTACTCTCATGCCAAATCTTGTTCATGCTCAAAACATGCATTTTAAAACAAAACTGATAGCTAAAGGATCTGTATTTAAAAACCCCAGCAATTCTTATTGCAATGTATTTTAGAATTATGCCTCTTCTATCCAACTAACCTGCATATCACTTACTCCAGTTAAATGTTCTATATTTGCAGATTAAGCTGGAGCTTCACCACACAAATAGTCTCACATAGGAGCTCTCCCTACTTCACTAAGTTGTGCCTATGCAGATGATCTGCAATGTTTGGTCTTAAACAAGATTTGCTTTATGATTTTAGAACACAGCCCTTGATTCATCTTCTCTTTACGAATAATTTGTATGGCTATCATCTTCCTATAAGAATATAGTAATTAGAGACAACTGTTAAAAATTAACACTACAGGGTAAGGGTTTAGAGAAGTTATAACTTTAAATGTCATTGAAGCAAAAATCACATTTCTCCAAGTATTTGCTTTCATGTTGTAACTAATACAACCAACTGCTAGTGTTTCATCAAACACAAGTGAAAAATAATTCAGAGGAAGAAAAGAAGATAAAATGCATCTCAAATTATCCATATCACAATACTTCATCAATTGTTTTATTATGCTATGTAATTGTACTTTATTACATGGTCAAAAGGCACTTGAGTACTAATTTTCTTATTTTATGCTTCCTGATGTACAGCTGGGTAAAGCAACAGCACATCTCAAAAGATAGTAATTAAACATGCATAGCAGAAGCTGCAACACTTACCTGCCATTCTTACACTATATAGTATCGTGCAACAAGAACTAAAAGCAGAAATAGACACGATATGTGAACCTTCTATAACACTTGGCATTGATCAGCCAAGTTACACATCTCTTTTCAAAAGCAATTGCATCTCTATGAACTTTGAGATGCCCTTTTAAGTAGGGATGAGGTTAAATTTCAGTGCCAAATCAAATAAGGTTCACATATACACCTTTAATGTGACGATGCTGGAGCTATGAATAGCTGCTGTGAACAAATCTGAATATGCAGAATTATTAAGTGGTACACTGGGAGTGACAAGAATTAGATTTCCTTTTAAGTCTTTCCTTTAAAGTACATGTATCTCTTTGCAACTTCAGTAATAAGAATTTCAATAATTCTAATAATTCCAAATCCCAATTAATTCAAATTATGTTTAAAGTTTTAATCAAAAGCAGGTAGAATTTTAGTTTAAAAAACAAGAATCATATCATGTTTCAACACTAAAATATAATTTGAAGGCTCTCCTTGAAATAAAGATTTTACATTTTAGAACTTGGGGATATTTCAGAACAGGTTATTGCTCACTATCGAGGTTCACTGAACAATTATCCATAGCTCAGGCATACAAAGCGGTTAGAAGGATGGCAAAATGAAAATATACATTTAGTACAGGACAAATGCAGTCTACTGCAGGCAAAGAGTAATAGATATATAAAATCATCTTCTCACTTTCAAAATCAAGGAAAAAATTTGGCCCCTGCTCAAGGTCTGTGCAAGTCAAAACTTTTAGAAGGTTCCCCATGTTAAGGTACCTGCCAAGACAAGAATGAGAGAAAAGAAAATTTTCTTTTTGTAAGAAGGAACAGCCCAAATGTAGTTGATTGAAGCAGTGGGGGAAAGACCAGAGAGTTCCATCAGGCACAAACCCGTCCTTCGGGCTGCCGCCCTGATGGGTGAGGGGAGACCCCCACACCTCGAGGATGTACAGCTGGTGATCCCAGCAACGCAGCTTTCCTGTAAGAAGTGACTATGTCACCAACATCTTCACAGTTGCCCCTCTGGGAAAGAGGCAGAATCCAACCAAAGGCTTTGCCAATGACTAATTCTGTCCCGGTACACCCTAGCACCAGTGTCCTGAGCAGGAGTACTGCCTTGAGGGCAAAGTACCATATTTGCAAGCATTAGCCATGCTACAGATTTTTACCTGGTGGACAGCAGAAGGAAAGAGCTTTAATTTTGTCAGCCCTTATAATTTTGTCAGAAAGCCATCACAGAAACACATCAAGATACATCATTTCAGTGTGCAGAAAATGCTAACACAGATCTTTTACACAAGGTGCCTAAAACATCTGTGAAACTCAGTTTCATTTTGGACTTCTGGATGTAAAAAATGCACATTAACTCCATGATGAATGACCAAAGCAGGATCAGAAATGATTTAGCACTCACTCTTTTATAGGAGAGGATTACAGTGAACAACTACTCAGCACAGATTACTATGGCATACTGACAGAATTTTCCATTTCATGTTTACTAGATTTGCAGGCAGATGGATGGACATCAGTGACCACAGAGACCCAAAATGACTAAGCACATATAAAGAAAATTTACACAGCAGCATGATGGTGGCTTGGCTACAACTGGAGGGAAAAAATAGAAACAAAAACTTATAAATCAAAAAACCAACCAACAACAAAAATGAGGAACAGAAAAACACATGCAACTCTTTCAAATTTCAGATTTGCAACTGAGTCCCCTGGCCTTCACTGCAGCAGGTATAAGCAATCCTACTGTTACCACTTGAAATGCACCAGCTGTGAAGGGCTGAGAGACTTACTTTCAAAATCCAAGAAAAAATGTGCTGCATTGTGGTCTATGTCCCTGGTTAGCACCTTAATGAGATTACCCATGCCAGCAAACCTAAAAATAAAAATGGCAAAATAATTTAGTTCCAATAACCATTTCCTATTTAAAGTACACGCCTGGGGCTCATTGGAGCAGGGCTCCCACTGCATTCGGCACACTGGATTCATCAGCTTCTGGTGGGAAGCAGAACACAAGCACTGTACAGTGCATTACCATGCCATTCTTCTCAGGGAGCAGTGATTGTTGAAAAAATGGAAAAATTAAAACCTTTGACAAAAAGAAAGATTTGAATTACTGGCTCTTTTTCATTTATATTTAATACATTTAGAGAACATGTGATCTATGATGACTGAGCAATTGTTTTGCATAACTGCAGCACTCAAACAAATCCATTATTCCTGAGGACAAAATCAACCTCAAATGGAATTGGTGTCATCACAAGCCTGGTTTTTTAATATCTCTCCATAATTCAAAACACATTTCAGAAAGTCTCTTAGTAGTAGTAATCTGTAGCCAACAAACAGTTTTCCCATTAAATCACAAACTGACAAGTTAAACACAAGTTAGACATTTCCAAAACCAGGAGAAAATCAAGTTTCAACAGTTCTTCTTATGTTTGCTGCCGCATCCCAGCTAAAAGAAATGAAAAGTGGAAGAAAAATTAAACACAGTTGCTAAATTACTTGAGATCAGACAAGTTATAGAAACAATTTTAAATGTTACCACAAGTTTCAGAAATCAATGCCTTCAGTAGGAGTATGAAAACTGCATTTTATAAGGCAGCCTTTTCAAGGACCCGCTCACTTTTTACAGAGGCTGAAAATGTACCTAAGAACCAATGTTCTGAAAAAACAACAGCTCAATAGAGGGCTGCTGCAAGACAAACAAGATGCCACCCAAAAAATCTCATTGCAAATTATTTAAGACATCAACAGTGACATTTTTATTCAAGCACAAGATACAACAAAATCAATTTTCAGATTAGTCTAACTATTCCAGCCTACCAGTATACACTTTTTTTTTTCCTGATTTTTACTTTTACTGAATACTCATGTTTACCTGGAGGGAAGCAGCATGACACTAAGAATCATTAATTTATTAGGAATCAAGGAAACTGAAGCAATGTGAACTCAAAATTTCAGAACCTGTGTTGACAGATTTCTTGAATTGCATAAGAAAAATACAACAAGTTGTGAGGGGAAAAAACAAACTAAAAATAGCACATGATTTATTTTTCAGGACCTGCAAGATTCAGCAAATCACACAAAAAACCCTTGAGAAGAAAGGTGGAATTCACCTAACTTACTGAAAACTACTCAGTCTTCGCTCCAGCAACTTCAACAAGATGACCAAATGACTGTTAAAAATCTACTTTTTTAGAATAGTGACTCTGAGTATAACTCAGATGATCACAGGGGCTTCTGCACACAGAACTTCATCAGTAGGTGTACACTCGCTTTTTTTAAGTCTTCAGCTTTCGCCTTCAAACTCAACGAAATGCAAGACCTCCTTTCTTAAGCATTTGAACTTAGTTCCTGGAAAGTCAGATCAGACTTTTGAGCCTATGAGAAGCACTCATTATTTCAATGACTTTTTAAATTAGAGTGTCCAGTTTAGAGGCTCTTCTTAAGAGCCATTAGAACACATCTCTTCAAAGAGGCAGCTTTTATGGAACCTTCTACTCCATCGCTTAGTGAACTCTTTAAAAGCTACATGTGCACTAACTGTGTATCTTACAAGCATGTTCTGCAGCATGAGACTGAATAAACCACTCTGTACTTCAGGGTTTGTTCCAGATTATGAATGTTGTTGATGAGCAGATAGAGGCATCCTTAAAGAAATACTTTCAAGAGAGCCAATAAAAAGCCAAAAGCAGAAGCTGCATAATGGTGATCCAGTCTGCAGATTCAGATTAAAACACTAAACCTCAATCTCACAAAAGTGTATTCCGTATTTCAATTCCAACATGAACAAATAAGCAGCAAACACATGGCAGTGAACAATGTCAATGGCCTGAAGAGAATTCCTATACCTACATTTACTGCTGTGCTTCAGCTGCACCATCCCCTCCTCCACCAAAATATTTTCAGTATCTCAAAAAAAAGCCTCTTGGTAGGCTTTGCCTTTGTTTTGATATTAAGCAGTCTACTAAGAGTTTACAGGCTCATGCATGTGGTTTAAATATCAGATAACATTACTTCTGAAGATCAGAGAGTATGGCTATCCTTACAGAGTTGAAATATTTTGAAGCAAAGTTTACAGGAGAGCACATAGCCATTGCAGAACAGATTGTTTCACTGAGGCCCGACCACCTCCTGAAGTGAGAGTAGGGGGCTGGGGACTCAGTTTTGCAATACAAATACCTTCATCCCTCAGAAAGGTTTGCCAGGGAGAATACATTGTTTCTTTTTGGGGAGTTAAGTTCGACAAAGAGAAAAGCACAATGCAACAGTCAAAGTGATAGAGAAGCAGAAGATGCAACTGACCTAAACGTAAAATCTCAGATTAAATCTCAGAGTAAAGGAGAGAAATTGAAGATAATGGATTAATTCAACTACAACAGTAGCAAAATGACAAGATGGGTTACAGGAATGTATTTCAACTTACAGGAATAGAAAGCTACATGAACACTTGTTCGTAATGAAGCTCTTAACAGACCTCCTCCCTTGTGTATTCTGTGCACTGAAAAAATCTTGATAAACTTTAGTCACATCAGAGTTTTGCACACAAGATGTGCAATCATATCCACTTCCTCAGCACCAAAAATACTCACTCTACATTCAGTTTTTAATGAAGTCCACGGAAATGGAACAGAACCGGAACAAACAATATTGAGACTTGATTCAAGTGAACTGTAGCAGTTACTCAAGGATCTCAAGCATTGCTTAAACACAGCAGATCTTCTGGTATTAAGAACTGTAAAAGTGACTGTTCCTCCAAGTTGTAATCCAGAAAGACTTTAAGAAGCTTTAAAGAGTTTGAAAACTCAATTTAGACAAATACTGAGAAGTTATTTCTCTAGCATTTTTTTCAGAGGACAATTTCTCTCAGTTTAGCATTCAAGGCAATGAATGTAAGAGCCAACAGGTCAGAATTTACTCTTCGGGCAAGCCTAAGCACTTGCTTCTTGAGCTTTGAATATGCCTTTTAGAAACGAGACCCCAGTGCCCGTGTGGAACTTCTCAGATACATGGAAGTGGCTGTAGGTCAACATGCCAGGGCTAAGGCTGGATGGCTCTACTCTTTTGTATATTATGTATTTTCTTCTAGGTGTAGCTCAGCAGGAAACAGAGCTGACCTGTTGCCATCAGGTAGAACGCTACAGAGAGGAAAATGAAATCTGAACATTCTGAGAAGCTGCTGTGTCAGCAGAATACCTGGATCAATTAGAGTAAAGCACCCCAGCTCAGACATAATCAGGCCCCTGGCAGAAGAACTAAAGATTTACTAGAGAGTCTTGTTTTGTTCAAGATGGCTCATCATTTGCATTTCTTCAGGGCCTAGAACACAGAAAAAGACCACTACTGGCTCTAATACTAAAGACAATGACAATTTGCATGTAGCATGAGAAGCAGCCTATAAAACCAGCCACTACAATCACCTTCAGTGATGACTTCTGCTATTTGATGCTCTGTAAAAGCATCACCAGCATGAAGACTTCGGAGTTCTATGAATTACCTTGGTAATTAACCACCATAGTGGCACGCCCAGCCAGTATTACTTCACCAAGCACTCTTCCAGTTTCCTTGAAAGTACACAACTTCATCTGAAGTAAGCAAAATTACAAATTTAAATGGGATTCCTGTCAGATAGCCCTGATACTGAGCTACTCCATCACTAACTACAAGATTCTTGAGCATGTTGACACATCCATCAGCCCTAATTCAAAAAAGACTTAAGCCTATATAAAAACCAAAAGTAACAGCGAACAGTACTACTGACTTTAATGTCCTTCAGCTTAGTCTTGGAACCAAACAGCTGATTCAGAACACTGACTAGAGGTGACTTCTGTGGCTGCTAACACACCTTTTGAACCACAACTCTTCCAAGCAGAACTGGAAAAAATTCCGCACTGAAGCTGCAATCCTCATCAAGAAGTTTGCATATCACAATCACTAACATCAAAATATTCACACATCCGGCCTTACGTACACTTTAGTTCACTACTTATTTATTCTCCTACAGGTCCAGGATTGTCAACTTCTACCCAATTTTATTTCACATTTTCATTCAGAACGTGGTACACACCAAAATTTGCAAGCCAATTTTTCTCCCAGCAGTCTTACTGATTTTAAGATTTTATAGTGCAGTGTCCAAAGGCAACTCATTAGGTAAACTAACAGCCTAAGACTCAGTAAAAGCATGCATTAGACCACTGAAGTTCTCTTGCCACAAATCCAACATCATAAAAATCAGAGCAGAACAAAAATACTACTTTCTGTCCAGAAACTGACTGTCCCTGTGAGGCTGCTTAGAATTCCTGCTGGCATGCTCTGTACTCCAGCACAACACTGGAGCCACGTGGAGCAGGTTATGGGAAATCGGAGCACGAGCCAAGAACATGGTTTAAACTTGACCTACTTGCAGAGGAAGACATACGGAATGCCACATTTGATTAGAATGATTTGGCCCATTACAGCCTTATGGGGTTGTATGATGTTGCGTGTAGTGTCATGATCAGACAAGCGGAAAGCAAAGGCATATTTTCAAAACAAGTCTTGCACGCATGCCCTTCCTGCTGAAAACATCCCTGACACATTTCAGTTCCCTCCACCCCCACAAGCTAAGCCCAGGGGAAATATAATAGAAATACATGATGAAAGTAAAGTCATCTGAGCGCTAAAGAAATTGCCCCTCTCACACCTGAAAGAAAAACTGTACATCAATACGGATTCTGCTTGCGATTGATGAGCAGCTGGAAAGCTTAGTCTTACTACAGATAAAATACTACAGAGGTGTTCATAAGTGACATTTTCTGTTGTGCCTTGTTCTATTGCAAGAATAATATGCCTTTAAAGTAGTTTACAAAACTCAGTTAAGTAAATAGACATAAAAACATGTTTGCGACCACTGAAGAAAGTCTGCTTCAAGAAAACATCAGCTCATCTTTTAGAATTCAAGAAAACATCAGCTCACCTTTTAGAAAAGCACACTCTATTCCAAAAATTAACAGCCGGAGTATGAAAACTGTACTCTATGAAAACCTCATATGCATGGCTCTGGAGTTCAGAGGAGGACATTAAGCTCAACACTTTATGGAAAGTACATCTAATGAAAGAACAAACTTTTTTTCCAGATTTCAGTTTTAAATTTTCATTTAGTTATATAAACGTGGCACAAACTTCCAATTTAGAGATATTCTGGTTTAAAAAGTAAGTGAAAAACGTTTACAGCATTGAAAGTCTAACATTATAGTGGAATACTGCAGAGTTACAACACAGTGTTAGGACACAAACAAAACCCTCACTGAATGTCTCCCTATACTATTTTTCTAGAAGGATAATCCTATAAGCCTGGCAATTATTTCATGGCTTACTGAACATTTTCTGCCTACAGTATCTGGTCATGAACAGGGAGAGAAGAAAAATAAAAATAAGAGGCAATGAATAGGTGGCTGCCCACATCAGCTGAATCCAAGGCAGCCCTTAGCAACACACAGCATCACAAGGCAGCAGCCTATGGGATGCAGTGGTACTTTCTCTCCCAATGAAGCAGTTAGGCTTCACAGCCAGTGAGAATACATTTGCCCTCAGCCTTAAAAGCTACAGACTGCTGCAGAGATGGAATACACTGCAGGAATAAGCTCTTTTCAGAGACATGTAACATCTTCCCTGGACACAACATTTTTTTTCAAGTCTAATGAACATTCAACTTTTCTTCTGAATATTGCTAGAGAAGCAGAGACGCCTTCTGACACATTCTAATTCCACTACTGATACTCGTGGTGTTTAAAGCAATAGAGATGTGTCATTATATAAAAAGCCAAAGTAATAAAATACATTGTCCAGAAAACAAATAATTGAAAGTTAATACTAAAATCACTCATAGTTTGGAAAAGGGACCAACACATAGAAATTACCATCTTTACATTTAGGAAGGAGAAGGTTGGTGCTAGTAGATAAACTGGATAACCTCGTTTCATTTTCAGCACTCATCATAGCTCTAGAAACATTACTAACATTAAAGGTAAGAGTTCAAGATCACAGGGGCTGGAACCAGTTTATCACTATGTGGGTATAACCAAAACTGCATATTCTATACTCTCTGTGTCATCTCTGATGGACTGTTAACAATCAATAACAGGTAAGGAAAGAGACAAATTTTATGAGGCAGGAGAGTGTCTCTTCACACCAATGACTCAGTAGAGGTAACTCCCCTCTGGGGAGGCATTAACACCTTCATACCCAGCTGGAGGGGTCCTCTCTGCTAATGGACCCAGCTGCTCTGGCACAATAGGCAGTTGTAACACCTAGACCATAAAAGAGTCCAGAAGTATCCCATGACTCACACACTTAAATCAACCATTGTTAAATACCCTGCCCTCGGGGAGGTACTGGGCATCCCCATCTGAACCTGGGGATATATAATCCCCGGATTTTGGGATTTGTGGTACCACTTGTCAGAACCAGAGGAGGAACAGAACTTCAACAGGCCTGTAATTGCCACTCTCGAGGGGACTGGCATCATTCCTTTGCCAGAACTGTGACCATCACCCTGACAAACAGGTTTCCTTTCCTCCTGCTTTCCACCAAAGGGGACCCCACAGTGCTCAGCACAGGAGCTAAAGAGCACCATGCCGGTCTTGTCCCAGAGTGCTGGGTTATCCTCTGCACCTTAAATCCGATCTTTCTTTGTATCACTGTATGCAAAGCAAACTTATTAGTAAATTGTAACTCTGACTTGCAATGTCTCTTAAATTCATCATTAAAACTCATCATTTATCCTGATGGGTTACTTTTAAACCAGCATATCATGCCACTTAAATGCTGAATCAAAGACATAAACCAAGTGCCAGAGCAATTACCAGTTGTGCATGAAACATGCAGTTTCACTCATTGATGGGCAAGTTGTTCAAGCAAGTGTTAACATTTCGTTGGTTTTTATGGACACTTTTGGAACACAGGTCCCAGTCCACACAAGTGCCTAGACCTGTGCAAAGCTCTGCACTGCTGACACCCAGTGGCCACAAACTAGGGACTGCAAACCAACCACAATAAATGACTTTGATACAATAAACTGTTTTAGTTGAAACTGAAGTTACTTTTTTTTTGACATCACACATCATCAATAAAGTCTCCTTTCTGAACAAAACTGAATTCAAAACTTGTCATATCAGGAAGATGGAGATCTGCCAGGGAAAACAGACTAGTGAATAGACTCACATTCCTCAAAACCAGAATTGTAAAGTACGGACAGGTCAGTGTTTATTCAGTCCATTTTTCGTCTTAGAGGAAATCAAGGGAAAGGCACTGAAGAAGCCACAGTTCCTTTAGAAGAACCAGTCTTAGAGCCTTGTTAATTCGAGAACATTTAAGCAGCAGCACAGCTGACACTGAATAACGTATTTGACAAGGGTTACAATAAAATAACTAACCATGGTCACAGAAGTCTGGAACAAAACCAATTTGTCTGGAGTTACTCTTGTTTTTAAAACAGAACTTGTATTGAACAGAGGAGAGCCTATGCTCTAAAAATCTGCTCTGATTTACCCTTCAACAAGTAAATAGTGAATCTGGGGCTAAGAAATAATTAACTGTTTTAATCTTTCCTCTTTTGAAGTGACACAAGCTCAACATGCTTTAACTTAATTCTGAAAAATTCTCTTTAATTCCACTACATTGCAATCACGAGGAAAAGCACTCTTTTCAGTTCAGGGAAATTTCACTGAAATACAATTTACACTTCACTTTCTCCTTCAAAGTTTGCGATCTGCAAGCCTTCTGCAGTGCTGCAATCCCTCCAACAGAGGCCGTTGCCCGACCGCTGGATCTTCAGAGACAGGGAAGCTGGAACCAATGCGTCCAACAGCTTAGAGCCCAAGATCTCAGAACCAGCAACTTACTTCCAGTTCAAACACTGCATTTGTTACTGTGACATTATCACGGGACCAGCGGCTGACCTCCAAGTCCATCTTCTTCCAAAGTAAGCTGAGAATATTTTTACTGGGTACATAAAGAGATTGTCAGTCTGTAATTTACCAACCCTCAAGCTCTCGTCTCCCCAAAAAACCAAACCCCAAAATAACTCGTATGCTAAGTCCTTCTCCTGCCAGCTTTTCACCTCAGCGCAAAGGAAAAAACCCAAACACTCCAATCAAAAAGAGAAAAAATAACAAACAAAAAAACCCTCACCAAATCTTCAAGTTCTATCTAAATGCTAAAAAGAAAAAAATAGAACTTTTCAATTCCCAACTTCATTACAGTGTATAGTCCAACTAATGTACCACTTTTCAGTTGCTACTTGACAGCACTCCTCTAAGTCTAGTTTGATTTGGAAAAGGTTTTTTTCAGAGAAGCTAAATTCCCGTCTTTCAGAGTGCGACACATTTCAGTTCCGAGCTGGAGGAAGCTGCACTGAAGCCCTGACAGCCTTGGCAGTGCTGCCATCTAATGCACCAGGACAAGGAGTACAAGCATCTACATCATTCTGCAACACCCAGGTAAAATATTTTCTCCTACAGAATCACAGAATATTCTGAATTGGAAGAGACCCACAAGGATCTTTGAGTCCAACTCTTAGTGTAGCTCCAAAATTTTTACACCCCTTCAGAGCCTTGGCTTATAATCCTACACTAACAATGTCATGACAAATTATCTATTCATCAAACTGATGGATATTAATAGTCAATGACACATTCCATCTCAAGGGACTTTTTTTGGAATATCACAGTGCTAACCATAAACCTCATATGTATGAACCTGACACTGACTATCCATCTGCAAATTTAGTTCAGTGACATACTAGCTATGAAATACCAAGGAGGAAGGGAAGTCCTATGGCTTTCCAAATCACAGAGATGGAAGGGCAGCTTTCCATACTTCAGGATAGCTTACTAATTATTCTGTGGACTTCACTTTTTCTGAGACATACCGACACTGTATGTTTGCAGAATACAGAAGGCTAATGAAGCACAACAAGACAATGATGGTACAACAGAGGATGACTATCAGGATAATCCTCCTTCCCATCCCATCTGTTTTCAGAAACAGGAACAAAACAGACAGGCAATAAGGCAGGGCAAAAGGATAAAACTGGTCTCTACATGGTTGGGTTTTTATTTGAAGTTTGCCAAGAGATTTCTTCTAAGATCAAGGCTCTAAGACCATTTTGTTACATCCAGCCATTTCAGATCCCCTCATGAGGCAGGGCATCAACTACTTTTACTGAATCTAGGTAAGTTTCTCTTGTTATGGAAGCAAGTATTAAAAAAAATCCAACTTAAACAAAAAGCCCTGACTATAATGGTCCAGATTCCTCTAGAAGTGCAAATACAATTTTTTATCTCAATTTTTCTTTTCATCTTAAAATTAAAGTATCCTGTAAGCCTAAGGTATCATAAGACAATTTAATTTCATACACCTATTGGAAATATGGAGGAACATTTGCTTTTATTTGGTGATATTATACAAGCTAATATCCATTAAGATGAGTAACAAATATAAGCAACATCACACAGAGTTTGGTTTCCTGCTCCAGTCCTTCTGTGAACACTTAAAAGTCCATCTCATCCCATCTCACAAAGTTTGTAGCTGTTCTTGGGAAAAAACCCCCAGGTGTATATGTAGAACAGAAAGCCGCTAAAGAATAATAAATACGCTTAAAAATCACATCTAGCTCCACAAAATACTTGACCTGACAATACTTATGTACCGGAAGAACCGAAAGATCTTGCTGTTCCCATTCTTCCCTAGGCATCTGCTCATATTTGAGGATTCAGGTTTTACTAGATATTAAGCTTTGTTTCAAGTTTTAACCTTATTCAGATAGCAACATCTAGTTTGGTTAAGCTTCAAAGAATGGGACAAACCTAAGTCTTCAGTAATCTCCAGTTCGTTCCTGGAGCTTAGTTACCTCACTAGGCAAGGTGACTTCAATAGATGCTTCCCTATTGTACATATTGCTTGGGTAGGGCTTCTGCCAGTCCCTCCCAATCCTTCACACTGGTGATTCCCTGCTGGTTTATGACGCTGTCAAGCATTTGGTCTTGGCACAGCTGGAGCAGTTGAAAGCCTCAGCAGTCTGATACTCAAACTTCTGCTTAAGTGAACACCCCACCACCTTAATTTATAAACATTTTCCCTTTAATACCTGAAATACTGTCGATTCAGTTTCTTCACAGAAAACTGAAATTATTTGCCACGTGCTGTCGACATTTTCTGTACAGCATTGCTCTAACTGCAAGCAGTACCATTCCTAGCAATGCTCCTTGTGTTTTGCTAGCTTTTCTGGATGCCTCACCTTCCCAGGCAGAAGCACCACAGTTCTAGTGGTCTTCTAGAGGAGCAAGTGGAGGTTGTGAAAACATGTGCCAGATCAAGTGCACACATGCAGAGGGCAGTAAGACGGTGATCCTGGAGTGTGCACATGGTTAGATGGAGCCATGGTCTCACTCAGTTTAGTGACCTTTATAATGTATCCTTTGCAAAAGCACATGATGCTGTAAATTAAAAGTCTGCACTAGTTTCAACTGTAACTTTAACTATACACTCAATGACTTTTTTTTCCAACAGTAAAGGCCAGATATCTCCAGGCCAAACCAACCACTGACAGTCGTAGTTCCTTCGGAATAATGTACTTAGGAATGAAAAAAGTTATAGCACAGAAGTAATTGTGGCCAGGGAAGTGAGAATATGTGAGACACACCAAGGTCAATGAGGAAGAAGGGGGAGGAGCTGCTCCAGGCATCATAGCTGAGGTTGTCCTGCAGCCTGCGGTGCAGACCACGGTGAGGCAGCTGTGCCCCTGTAGCCCATGGAGGTCCACCTGTAGCCCATGGAAAAGCCCACACTGGAGCAGGTGGGTACCTAGAAAAGGCTGTGACCATACGGGAAGCCTCTGCTGGAGCAGGCTCTTGGCAGGACCTGCGGCCCCATGGAGAAAGGAGCTCATGCTGGAGCTGGTTTGCTGGCAGGACTTGTGACCTCATGGAGGTCCCACACTGGAGCAGCCCAGTTCTGAAAGACTGCATCTCATGGAAGGGACCATCTCTGCATCAGTTTGTGAAGAACTGCAGCCCTTGGGAAGGACTCATTTAGGAGAAGTTTGTGAAGACTGTCTCCCATGGGAGGGACCCCACACTGGAGCAGGGGAAAGACTCCTCTCCCTGAGGAGGAAGCAGAGGCTGAAACAACCTGTGATGAACTGACCATAACCCCCATTCCCCATCTCCCTGTGCTGTGGTGGGAAGGAGGAGGGAGAGAATTGGGAATAAAGTTAAGCCTGGTAAGGAGGGAAGTGTGGTGGGGGGAAGGTGGTTTTTAGGGTTTATTTTACTTCTCATTATTCTGCTCTGATTTGATTGATAATAAATTCAATTAATATCCCTAAGTAAAACCAGTTTTGCCCATGACAGTAACTGAAGAATGATCTCTCCTTTCCCCCATCTCAACTCATAAGCTTTTTGTTGTATCTTCTCTCCCTTGTCCAGTTGAGGAAGGGAGTCACGGAGCTGCTTTGGTGGGCAGACAGCATTCAGCCCAGAGTCAACATACCACACAAACCAATTTCTTCAGCTCCTGAGAATTCAAAGGGCTTTTTGATGATTACAATCAAAACCAGAAAAAAATCCTACCTCATGTTTGATACCGTTACCTTCCCAATCCGACAGAAGATGGATAGCTATGCTGACGAAGCACAGTAAATGTGAAGTATAACACAGACACCCCCCCTGCAGTAGCAGAAGGCTCTAAAAAGTAAGAGCTAAAACTTTCATATGAGCATGTCAGACCTCCTGAGTCTTACAAGCTGGTTCAGAGTACTGGTTTCTGACATAAGGCACCTGGTTCAGAACTAAAATTACACAGTGACTTTAGTAAAGAGACTGAGAAAGAAAAAATACCAAAACTTTATCTCTTCATTCAAACCTTTCAAGAAGTTGCACAGTCTTCCAGGATATATTCACAAGTGTGACCAAACTACTATAAATCTGTGTACACTAAAAATTACTTAATTGAAACAATGGGACTTCATATTGTTATGGTGAAAGGTTTTCAAAATAATTACCAGGCTGGTTTTTGCTTGCATAGCACCTCACCACATACACTTGCAGCCTAGTTTAGCATCTTTAATCAGAGAGGAATAAATTCAGTTAGGGATCAGGACTTCCTAGGGAGTGCCACAAATTTCAAAAGTTGTAGAAGGAAATGAGAGAAAATAAGCTCTTTAAGAGAAAGTTCCAGTTTCATTTTCTGCCCTTTAACATATTACAATTTTGGTTATTTTTTCAGGAGAGCTTTCAAGCAGGTCAAGTTTCAATTCTTACCTACAGCCAGTGCTGCACTCTGTTCTTGGCCTCCAGTCTGTTTTAAAAGAAAAAACAGATTATGAAAATATATTCTTTTGCACCACAAGTCATAAATGCAATGTTACATGACCTTGGAAAAGCAAACACACATCTGTTCCTGACATACCGTTTTTGTGGATTTACTTCATAATCACAGTTCTGGATCTACAAACCACTGTGACTTTTGAAAAATATTTTTTAAAAAAAGAATGTAGAGCTGCATTTCATCTCTAAGTGTACTATTAAGAAGGGAACACCATTATTTAGCAACAAATAATCTCTCTGTTTCCAGGGAGAAAGGCTGCCATGTAAGATAAAGCATAAACATGTATCTTATAGAATAAATTAATTACTAAAGAGTCAAAGCTGCAATAAAATACCAGTGGGAGATTTTTCCACTTGCATTTAACTTTGCTTTAACAAGAAAATCACACAAGATTCTAGTTCAACCACACCACTTGAACAAGTTCAAGTCTTGCATGCTAACCTCTAGAAAAGGCATTTTCAAATGACCCCTGAAAACCATTTGCTTAACAAAGAAAACTAGTGTTCTTGGACAGCCTCAGTGTGCTGTACACATCATTAGCCACAGTCTTAAGGCTGGTGAAATAATGACGTTAATAGTACAGTTTAAAGGAGAAGATGTGGAGTATCACAGTATCTTATCCAGCCTGATGGGAAATTATGTGTAACATTAGCTATGGAAAGCTCTGAAGATGATGTACAGCACCACAGACTGTAGTAGAGTGGAGATTACAGTGAGAGCAGCTCTTCACAGCCCAGAGAACTGAACATAAGCGAAAAGATGATGTCAGACACTGTTACAACCGTAGAAATTTAACTCTCCATTCTTTTCAGTGCATGCAGCTCTCTCAGAGAGGCTTTCCCATTGACCTGGGTTCTTTGAGTAGCATCCACGTATTTGCTTTTGCCCTAGCATGTTGATTTCAGCTTTCCCTTGCCCTCAGAAGTAACTGCTGCCAGTACAAAACTTCAGGACAAAAAGATGTTAACAGCACTGTCTTTGTAAGAGCTGCTGCAACTCCCTATAACTCACCCACTCATTAGGCATATTTTAAATATGGTTGGGTTTTTTCCCTTCTCATGACTTCAAACAATTTGTGCTTTGAGACAAAGTAAGAAAAATTCAGACACAGACTGGAAAGCACCAGTCCCCTGCAGGTCAGGGCTGAACATGACTGACACTGAGAAGAGAGACACCAAAATTTTGTAGAACCAACACTACTGCAAAAAGCTAATTTCCTGAAAAGTAGTGCAAGAAAACTCATATAGGACAAAGCATTTAAGAACACTAAAAATCCTACCTAAAAGTAATATTTTTAGGATAGTCAAGAGCTCTAGTTAAGATTATTTTGAGTGAGAGTTCAATTTAATTCACTAAGCTGTAAACAAAAAGTCTAAATTTGTTAGAGTGAGTAGATTATAGAAATACGTATATAGGAAAATGAGAATAAAAGTACTGTACCAGCAAGACTAGGGACCTTTTAAAAAATGTGCCCTAACAGTGGTAGTTCATTACTGAACAAAAATATCCATATTTCTAATTGGTAAAATTATTAGAAAAAAGGTGAGCAATGCTTAGCTCTTCTTTCTGGACATAATACTGCACAGAGGCAGGCACTTACCACCTGCAAGAATAGTGTGCTGACACTCAGGTGGCTTGTGCTGACAGCTTCAAAGAATGAGTAAAAGTTAATTACGACCAAAGTCTCACAGAACTCCTATGGCAATGAAGGTACGAGGGGGAAGAGGCCAATCAGAGCCACTGGGCCAAAGGGAAGCAGCCAAGAAAACAGCATTATAGGTCAGTCAGAATATCATCAATAACAGGCAGAGAGATGTCAGCACAGGAATCCATTAACTCGATTCCTTTCTTTTAGTACTGATGAGCATCATGCAAAACAGATCAGACTGAGCACAGCTGATGCTTGCCTTGATTGGCTTGTTTATACTGGTAAGCTGGTACATATTTGATTACTTTTCTTTGCACAGTGTGACTTCACATCACATGGTATTTTAAAGTCAGAGGTTAGCACCAAGCAATATAATAAAGCACTGTCTAAATGGATAAGAAATTGACCTCTAGTTCTCTAGCAGACAGCAAGATCAGTAAAGATGCATTAGAAGTGGCTAGATACGCAATTTATAGTGTGACAGGTTCTTTACAGAATTAATTTTTGCACTTGAGATCCACCTTAATTTAGTCACAAGAGTATATAATTGAACAGCTGTTTATTATCTGGTTCAAAGTGCATGACTAGGGTTCTCCCAGGTAGGAGAGTGGACCTGCAAAACCTCTGAGCTTCCTTTTAATTGATTCTCAAGGTTTGCACCTGCAAATTAATACAGAAATACCACCAACAGGCACAAGATGAGACATGTATACTACATAAATTAATAAGTAATGAAAACTGAATCATACAGATCCACCATTTTTCAATGGCTAATGATTCTGAGGCAGTCAAGTATTTAATGTTCCTTTACAGAGAAGAGCAGCTCTGGGCAGAAAAAATTACCTTTATTCAATGGGTTAACAGCCCACAGATGTTGTTTAGATTTTGTTATTGCAATTTGGGCTTAGGGTTGGTTTTCTTACACTATTTTATGCAGTCAAACAGCAGAAAGATTAATGCATCCCATCCTAGGGATCTCATTTAGAAACGTCTCCACTCCCCTTGACTTGCTGCCCAACTTCACCACAGTAGAAATAGACTAAAGTACATGCCAACATCTCAATGCAACTACAACAGAAATTCAAAGAATTGTCACAACAGCTGGAGAACAAAAAAGGAAAAACTTCTACAGATATCAGAGGGGGACAGTCAGTCACTTGAACTGCAGCTATTCATTTTCACAATAAAACCAAGCATCATTTGGTTTGTCAGAGGAAACGCCTGCAGCTGACACAAGTCAAATGGTACCCAAATATAAAAGATGCACTAAATAAACTTGACACCATTGTGGATAATGAAANACAAAAATCCACAACAAAACTAATCAAAACAAGAAAACAAAAACAAACAAAAAACCCAACAAAGGAACAAAGAACCAAAACTGGCTAGCCACTGAATAAGCCACATGTGTTTTGGGCATCCACCTCAAATTGAACTGATGGTGCTAGTCGGACTAGGGAAGTTATTCTTCCCNCCCTTTATGATTCTGTGTTAGACACCTGCCAAAAGCATACATTATGCTGTCTGCCCTTTATGCAGAGATTAAAATCCATTTATGCAAATATAAGTCATATTCTACACAGCATTCTTCCAGTTTCTCTAAGGTGTTGTCTGGAGATTTGGCTACAGATGGAACACAGCAAAGAATCACCAGGTTTACTTTAAAAGATATTTCTAATAAGATTAGATGCTGTATTATAGACTGACAAGAGGGGGTCTAAAAGTTACTGGAAAAGCTCATGTGGAATAAGACAAGGTTCACACATATGAGATTAGTATTAATCATGAAAATTTGTATTTTATCCACTTACAGATGTTTTCCACAACAAACCAGTACTTGAGTTTAGTAGAAGCAGTAAAATAAGTTATTATAATCCTCATTTTTACATCCCCAAACCCTACAGAGAAAAAAAAAAGAGCTGTAAATTCAACACCCAAGTACAAGAGGTTTTTTAGCCAAATCAAAAAGTTAATTTCAATATTTCCAAATAAACTTTTCCACTTCTAAAAGCAATTTGAGAATAATAAATGTTGGGTAACGAGAAGACAAATAATGAGTTTTAGTAAAAAAGAGATGAGTCTTCTTTGTTTCTTTAATTTGGAATTGATGGGGGGGTTGTTTGTTTGTGGAGGTTGGGGTTTTTTTGATAATGGAATGGGGGTAGAACTGTGGTATTTTAAATCAAGCTACACAACTTTTGATTTTACTGCAGGAACAAAAATACCATAAAAACCTGCAAGAATTTTTTAAGCAAGTCCTGCGTCTAATAGTCAATTATTCAAATAACTAAACCTGCTATTTTTGGCAACATATTATCTCCTGTGTTTCTTTCGAACTTCATAAATCCAAATCCTTAAATGATTTAGTATTGCATATAAAACACAAGCAGAATTTTTAAGAACTTTCTAGAACTGAGGCTTTCACTTCTTAAGGAAAAGTAACTGAAGTATTTCTAAGCTAGGAAAAGATATGGGATACCTTTACACCTTTAAATGACACTGCCATTTACTCTCCATTGCATGTTTCACTCGCCATGACTACCTGGCATTGCTATTTTTCCACAGTTTCCTTTTGTTATGATGCTGTTAACACCCAGTTGTGAAGTGTTCCTGAATACCAACCAAATGATTCATCATCTTCTTTATCTAAGCTATAGAAATGATATAATTTATTAGGACTATGGCAGATTTTAATACAGAGTTCTGACTCAGTATGAGCACAACAGAAATGAACCATACCCTGACCCAAGAAGTCTGCAGCAATACTCATCCACTTGAGCAATAAAAACAGCAAGACAAGGGTCAGCCAGCAGAGCTTTCCCAGTCAGCATTATTAGTGGTTTATGAGCAGCTCTAAGCAACCCCAAGATCCAAAGTCCCATTCACCAACACTTGAACAGAGGATTCTTTATTTCTTATTATCTAAATCTCTACTCTCAGGGTAAATTACTTTTCTCAGGACTATACTAGGTCATATGAGCAGCAAGGAAGGAAATCAAACAAAGAAGCATTACAGGTAACTTACCACCTAAAAGATCTTTTTACTGGTTTTAGCAAGTTGTAACCATCAACAGTTCCTCCACAGGACAAAAAACTGAGAGCTGAAAAACTAGTTACTGCTCTGATAGGTAAAACTCTAAGATGAGCTTAGACCTAAGCTCACTACACTACAAAAGGATTCCAGACAGCATCTCTGCTGCTCAGAGGCAATGGATTTGTTTATTCCAGATTTCAAGAAACACAGATTAGATTTGCACAAACCCAGCAGCACTAAGTTTGTCACACTCCCCTCAGTCTCAGGGCTGAGCAGGTCTTAGGGGACAGATGCTAGGGGACACCTTTTAACTCCTTTCCCCCAGTGTCCCTAGTGCGGCCCCACTAGAAGCATATCTCAACAGAGGCAGCTCCTCTGAGTTATAATTCATTCACAAGCCAGGAGACAACACTTTTCAACCACACAGGAGCTCTGCTCTGGCCAGAGGAACTGTCACATAGGACAGAGACTCTTGAAATTGCCTCCAGCTTGCCCAGCTAAAGGGAGGCAAACTGCATCAGAGAAAGTTCTGAGGGGACATTAGAAAAGCTTCTTCACTGAAACGGTAGCTGGCCACTGGAACAGGCTCCCCATGGAAGTGGTCATGGCACCAGGCCTATCAGAGTTCAAGGAGTACCTGGACAATGCTCTTAGCTATATGGTTTAGTGGTACAGTCCTGCAAGCAGCAGGGAGCTGGACTTGATGGTCTGCATGGGTCCTTTCCAAACTGAGATATTCAATGATCCTAAATAATAAAGCTGCAGTTATATAGCCAAGCAGTAAGCTGAATACTAATCAGATCTGACGGACTGCATGTTTATAGTTTAAATCCCCACAGAGTAAAAACCCTCAACAATCCTCCTTTTAGAAAATCTAGAATTATCCTTTAACAAGCATTTGAGAGTCCTTCCCTGAGTCAGGAAGTGAAATAAGCAACAGCTGACACTAACCTAACAGAACAGACCACATAAAACTTTATATGAAAGTCCAGTCACTTGTTGCAACAAGCACAGCTTTCCAGGTCAAATGTCTTTCTGATGAGAAAAGTTTACATATTTTTCTAGCCTGTTTAAAAGTGACTTTTCAGAAAGTCAAAACAACCTTTAAATTAATGTTTTCAATTTGAAGGCTCATTGGACAAACAGAATTAAACAGTTCATGTTGTTCTGAGCAACTATTTACAGGTAGAGGCAAATAGCAGCTTTACCTTCATAAACAAATCCACATGGCTGAAGTCTCAAGGAAGACACAATTTACTAAATGAGCCCTTAAATCAAATTCAAAACTCACTTCTTTTTAAGTTTACTCTAATAACTGCTGCAGTAGGACTACCACATGTAAAGCAAGGATATTTTGGAAGAGTCCTACACTGAACTCTGCTTGATTACAGAAAAAAAACCCTGACACCGATAATGTGCAGGTTACTACGATCTTCATTTGAGGTTTTAAGTAATTTTACGTCTATTGTGGGAGAAAAGACACCACATTATGTTGCTTCAGCACTGGCAGATTATTTCCATTGATAATACCTACTATTAGACTTTTAGAAACACAGGACTGTGTAACAGCTTTTAGCCCCTCAATCCATTCCCATGTTATTGCAGCAAGCTACACTAAACAAGCTCCAGGATAAAATACAGCAAATAAACAGAAGTCAGCTCAGTTCAGCCTAAAAGAAGTCAGCTATTTCTCCTCCTCGCCTTATGTACCTACACTAACACAAAATAAATGCATACTAGTAGAGTAACAGTAACATTATCAGAATTTTTACCACAACATTTTGAGTGTCACAAACACACGAAGTACTTAACCTCCATGTGCTAAGCCATTTCCACAAACCCACTTTGACATGGGCGACAAATCGATTCAAGAGACTGCTCCATTTACAGGCAAACCTACAACAATAGAGCAACGCTATCGAAGGAGACTGTTTTTAACTTATGGCACAAATAGGAAGTAAAAGTGGTGTCAGTTGTCAAAAATACATTAAATTTTTTTTCATTCATTTGCAGTCTGCAACCTCATTGTGGTGGATTATTCTATTACCCCTGATGCTCCAACATTAACTCTGCTGTTGGTATCTGGTAGGCCCTGCACTGAAAGCTTTTCAGGTTGCTCAGAAGCATTTATAACTTCACCACTTTCTCTGTGTGTGTGTTTATGCTGTTTACATAGGTTTCCCAAAGCAACAAAAAAAATCCTTCTGAAAGTATCTATTAAAAGCTGCACATTTACAACATTTATTTTCCTGTTTAACAGAGGAAACATTTAGCACTGAGCAAAACAAAACACAACCTTGCTTTATAATTCTTGTAGCACATTTGATTTTATATAAACTTCCCCAATAGTCAAAGCCATACAGAAATCTGTGAACACAGACAATAGGGCCTTACTCAACCTTTTCTGAATGAGCTCCTTCTCTTCTAACCTTTTGTAAGCACACATGTATGGAGACAACTAACTTTCCTGCTCTTTTTAAATTTAACACATATTAGGGGTTTTGCATTAAAAGACTCACATTGTTACTGAAGAGATTTTAAAGATTCTTCCCAAGAGGAAATAAAACATTTAAACACATCAGCCAGACAAATGCTACTTTTATAAGAGCCATACAAGCCACAATAAAGAGTTCTCTAAATTAATAACATGACAGGTATGCATTTGCTTCCACTTTGCAAACATAATACTGAAGGTGTTTCCATAGTTATTAAAATCAGCATAAATGCAAAACCTGTTAATCCACCAACACTGCAATACCACGACTGGAACAGACTCCACAATATGATCATCAGTCTGCTCAAAACATCTCTCCATCATCATTACAGGGCAACAATTCTAAGTTGTATGGAAAGATTTTTAAATCTTCAAGGATGCAGACAAGTTCAAGCTGCATGTAAGAGATAACACCATAAGAGTGAATAATTATCAGAGATTATACATGAAAGGAGACAATTATCAAGATCTTTTCTGAGTGACTGATACTCTGGAAAATAATCCCATCCACATAAGTTAGCATTATGAAAAAGAACAGCTAACACATGAAAAATAGGGCAAACACAAAAATGTCATATATTCTTTGGTGTCTGTGATGATTGACAGCATCATAACCAAAGGAAATACCACCAGGATAAAATGGGCATGCGTATCTTCCACAACCATTTGGAATAATCAGCACTACATCAAGGACCACACACCCCAAGGGACACAGAATCCGTCTGTCACGTCTTTTCAGCACCTTCCCAGACTTGGGGGCCTGAATTGAGACCTGGTTCAGGTCTATAACACAGTAGAGCTTCACAGGTTCTCAGCTCCTGTCTTCCCAGATCAAAGTTAAAGCTGGAAACAGTGAAATCAAGTTCGTGCAGCACAAATAAAGCTGAATTAAGACAAACTCTTTACCACAGTTGCTAAAAAGAACTGCTTTGTAGAACTACCCAGTTTCACTCAGTATGACTACCCTGTTAAACTTCTCTTTCTGGGAGAGATGGGGAGATGATGGGGTGGGAAGTAGGGAAAAGGAC
Source organism: Pitta sordida (assembly GCA_013390025.1). NCBI lineage: Eukaryota > Metazoa > Chordata > Aves > Passeriformes > Pittidae > Pitta > Pitta sordida. The sequence continues at coordinate 78,964 of WEKX01013152.1, forward strand.
AGAGGGCCCTTTGCTTCGAGGCTAGTGAGTTTTTTAGTCTTCTGTACAGGGCAAGCAATGCACCCAAATTTGGTGACATACCTTACTTACTCAAATCATATACCACCAGAACAATCCAAAGTATTAACATAAAAATTGCTATCAGATAAGTCTAGCATGGTTCAAACCTTTTGTTGGCAATGCAATGCTTTGGTACCTCAAATGGTGACACAATACACCCTACAGGTTCTTTCTTCTGAAAGATGAAGGACATAAACCTGCAAACTCAGGTTTTGGGAATGAGTCTCTGTGTTGGGTTTGCTGGGGCTGTTTGGGTTTTTGGGGGGAGGGGGGGAGGGCAGATGGGGTCTATGAGGGAGGCCTTTCTTCATGAAGTTGCTGGAAGCCTCCCTCACAGCTGGCAGAGCCCATGTCAGCCAGCTCCTGGCTGGACCTGCCGCTGGCCAAGGCCAGGCCAATCAGGAGAGATAGAGATGCCTCTGTGATAACATATTTAAGAAGGGAAAAAAAATTAACAGCAAGAAGAAGAAGATGGCTGCCGGAGAAGAGCCATGAGAAGCTGTAACAACAAATGCAGGCACCAAGGCCAGGGCCAAAGGAGGTGGAGGAGGTGTTCCAGGTGTCTCTCTGCATCCCACGGTGATGACCATGGTGAAGCAGCTGTCACCGCAGCCAATGGAATGGAGAGAATCCAGGGATGCAGAAGATCCACCTGTAGCCTGTGGAGAGGGGAGCCCACACTGGAGCAGGTGGATGCTGGAGGGAGGCTGCAGCCAGTTGGAGCCCCACATTGGAGCAGAGCCCCAAGAGAGATGTGTGGCCGGTGGAGAGGAGAGTCCACGCTGGAGGCAGAACTCCATCTGGTAGGATCTGTGTGCTTTGGGATGGGACACACGCTGAAGCAGCGCAGCCAGTGCTCAAAGCACTGCATGCTGTGGAGTGACCCACAGGCAGCAGTGTTTGGAAGAGCTGTTGCCTCTGGGATTGGATTCACACTGGGGAGGGTCACGAAAGATTTTCTCCCATGGCAGGGACCCCATGGAATGCAGGGGAATGGCCTCCTCTCCTGAGCAGCAGCAGAGAAACACCAACTGCCTGGTTTTCCCCTACTCCAGTCCCCCACTGCTACTGGAGGAAAGAGGGAATGTGGTATCTGTTGTAAGAGATGGAACGGTGGGGGAGAATCACAGAATATTATGAGTTGGAAGGGACCCACAAGGATCATCTAGTCCAACTCACCATCTAACACCCGTAAGGAGACCGAGAGCACATCGCAGAGCATAACACCAACCTAGATCCCTCACAGTCTAGCAGGCCACTCCGAGCCGGAAGGGGCCCAACGTCATCCAGCCCTACACCTCCCGGCTAGACCATGTCACTAAGCTCCTCGTCCAGTCTTCTCTTAAACACCTCCAGGGATGGTGACTCCACCACCTCCCTGGGCAGCCCATTCCAATATGCAATTACTCTCTCTGTGAAAAACCGCTTCCTAATGTTAAGATTGAACCTCCCCTGGCGTAGCTTGAGGCCGTGCCCTCTCGTTCTGGTGTCGTCAGCCTGGAAGAAGAGGTCCACACCCATCTGGCTGCAACCTCCCCGCAGGTAGTTGTAAACAGCAATGAGGTCCCCTCTGAGCCTCCTCTTTTCCAGACTGAACAGTCCCAGCTCCTGTAGTCGCTCCTCATAGGGCCTACCCTCCAGTCCATTCACCATCCTCATTGCCCTTCTCTGGACCCTCTCAAGCAGCTCAACATCCCTTTTAAACTGGGGAGCCCAGAACTGCACACAGTACTCAAGATGAGGTCTGACCAGCGCCGTGTACAGGGGAAGGACAACCTCCCTGGACCTACTGACCACACTGTTCCTAATGCAGGCCAGGATGCCATTGGCCTTCTTAGCCACCTGGGCACACTGCTGGCTCATATTGAGAATGTTGCCTTTAAGATGATACTTCTCACATTCAGCTCTGTTCTTGTCAGAATAAACCCTTTAGATCCTCACCTGGGAGACTGTTTTGCCTGCGACAGTAAAAGATTCCTAATAGTCCTCATTCTTGCTGTAGGAAAAACTCTTCAGTTTTTTTTCCTTTTCCTCTCTCTTCCCGTTTGTATGGGGGGGAGGGGCAGGTAGGGAGAGGGATGAAGTGAGAGAGTGGCTGTGGCTGAATCTCTGGCATCTAGCCAGCGTCAAAACACCACAGTCTCACATGAATTTTACTTCAGGAGCTGCAATTTTACATAGCCAGGCAACAAAGCTGTTGAAATTATTGCTCACAAATACCTGTACTTTGCAAATCATCTTTATATTAAAAAAAAAAGACTAAAAAGTGAGACATATTAAAAACAATGTAATTTCTCATAGGTGTACATAATTGACCACTACAGATCTCCAGAACTTTATCATTAATCTAGGTTTGACAGAGCGGCAGAGTACCAGAAAAAAGTTTTTTAATATTTTCTGCAACATTCATGCAACATAACTTCATAAAGCCATCTTTGATTCCTTACAAAATTTAGACAAATTAGCTGGAAAGGGAAGATTAATAAAGTATCTATACTTAAGTCATAAAAGCTTAATGATTTCTTATGGGCTAGGATGCTGCTTCATTCCGTGGTCATCCCTGAATCCAACTGCATCACCCCATTCTGGGCTAAGATCCCTCTTCACACAAGTTTACTAAGCCCTGAAGCTCAAGTGGTAGCAATAAACAGAAAGGTAGGATTCAAGTCTTATAGAAGGTAGATAGTAAGGTATAATTAGAGAAGAAAACTGCTACTTCATCCATAACATTAATTATATGAGAAGTAAGCTGTAAATCTGGTACCCACTATCAAGGTCAAGACACATTCAAATGTCGTAAACCCTCATGTTTCCCTGTGGTTGCTTGGTAATAGTGAAGCTCAATAAATGAACTTATGGGCTGGCAAACTGCTATTAAGTGGCCATAGCTCTTCACTTCATTTTTCTCTCTCTGAACCCACAGGCAGCCTGCACACGGCTTTAAACACTTGGAAATTACAAGACAACCTTAGTTTTGTTATCATATATTATTTTCAGTGAAAATTATGCCTGAACAAACATCCATCAAAAAACTTCCCTTCTTCTCTCTCAAGACTCTGAAGCATTGGATTGGAAGTTGCACAGTTTGCACTAGCACACTTCAAATAGTATTTATATAGGACAAGGTACAGACACATTGTATTTGTCTCAGCTACAAAGGCAAACAGACAGTGTTTAACATGCCACTACAGGAAAAAGCTGTCTTTTTTTCTCCTACTGAGAGAACAGGAATTTAATCAATTTGTATTCCAATTTAAATACCCACATGTTATCCACTGCTACTGAGTCTTTTGTCTGATAAGCAACAGACAGACAGAAAGAAAAAATACTGCATGAACTACTTCTTGCTTTCAACAGATCCAAAATACATACAAAAATAGTTTGTATTCCTTGGCCTAAAATACTACGGAAAACAAAGAAATATTTACAAGCAAAGAAACCTAAGGAAGTATTTACCAGTTGGTGGTATCTTCTTACAGCCTTAACAGAGAACTCCCTTCTTCAGATTATCAATGCAGCAGCTTGCTTTCAGATCTGAAAAAAACCAGAAGAATCCAATTAAACATAAACAATATACAGTATTTCAATCACATAAGCCAGTGCAGGGGTAAACCAAAGTTAATCCCACAGTGACAAGGAACCTACATATTTTTCCAGGAATGCACATAAAACATTTGAAAAACACTGGTGATTTTATGGAAGTGACATTACAAGCAAATGGAGAGGCATCCTTACAAACTCTTGAGTCAGTAAGGCCACTAGCTAGCCATGATCACAGGCATCAGAAATAGAGCATTGCATCTCAGCATTACCAAGTTACATATAGTTACAGGACAAAAAATAGAGCATTACATCTCTGCATTACGGAGCCAAGTTACACATAATTGCAGCAGAAAAAAGTAGGTCTTGGTTCAAGCTTTATTTACAGTGTCATATATATTGCACATAGGAAAAAATGCTTCATTGCTACAGTTTTCATCAGTCAGAGAAAAATGCAGCTAATGGAAATTTTCACCTTTCTGAACTTCTCTAGGATCACTAGGATGTCATGCTTCAAAACTAAGCTGCTGGTTTAGAAAAATCATTATTTGTATGGTCAGACAAAAAAGCATTTCCCATGGCAATGCAGCATAGATTCCTCTGCAAGCATTAGAAGGGTGTTTAAGTTCATTTAGTGTAGATTTATATAGCAAACAGCCCACCTTTTTTAGTACAAAAACTGGATGATGAACTGCCTAAAACTGACACCTTTCTATTGTGGTGAAAGGTACATAAGCCCCTCCCCATGGGGGGTTTGTAGGCTGCTTCTCTTTCAGGGATCTGAGCTAATTTAAATATTTGAGTGTTGTCACTTCACCTGTCTCCAGTAAAACCACTGCTGCTCCTGCTTTGGGTGTTCATTGTACCAAAATCCACCCCTTTAATATGTCATAGCTCAACGTTTCCTTTAAAGAGTGATCTTCCCATCTTGTACTCCAATTCTCTTTCTGCTTCTACAACCAAGTCAACCATATTCTGCAACGCATCTGTTTTTGGCACAAACTTCCTTTAAAAATATAAAATCCTTGTCATGTCATTTCAAATCCAGTTGAAGAGGCATGAAATATTCAGCGTTAATTTGTATTTAATCAGCTATCAGCAGTTCCTCTTACATCAGGTCATCCTGATTAAAGAGCATTTAACAAAAAAGACGCTGCTTTGCAGAGAAATTTCCAACCACAAAGGTCATAACTTTACTGATTTACTCCAGCTTTGGAAGGGTGGAAGGAAGGGGAAGAGCTATGAACTATCGAGGCTGAGGAATGATTTTAGTCACAGTGAAAACTACCATCAAAAGATATCACCCCCATTGTCTCCTGTCCTATACACAAAAGGAAAACTTGCAACTTGTAGAGCACAACTCAGACAAGCAAAGACTCAGTGTTTTGCTGAAGTATTTTGCTATGGCAGGAATGAGGACTATTAGAAATCTTTTACTGTCACAGGCAAAATAAACTTTAAGGTGGAGATGTAAACAATTTATTTCTAACAAGATCAGAGCTTAAAGTGAGAAGTATCATCTTAAAGGCAACCTTCTCCTCCACCTCTCCGTCTCTTACAACGGATACGGTACATCCCCGCTGCATTGCGACCCCTACATTACAACCCCATGGATTTGCGAGGAATATTTCTCACAATTTTGCTTCAGCCATTTGCGAGTTTCCCTGGCCGACGCATGTGCAGCGCCTCTGCTCCATCGAGGGGCGGTGCCAGAGCTCCCTGTGGGGCAGGACTGGCCTGGCCCCATGGGGAGGGCCAGGAGTCACGCTGTCCGCTGTCACTCTAAGCACAACTGGGGACTGACCCCTGCCGGGTGCGTGTTACTGTTTCCATGGCCACAGGCGAGGAAGGGAAGTGCCCCAGGTAAGTGGGGCTGGCCGCAGCGGACAGCTGGACATGCTCACCCCCCCCGTGCCGCACAGGGCCAGCGCACGGGGCTGGCACACGGTGGGCACGAGCGCCAGGACTGGGGAGGGGGTGGGGTGGGGGGAGCAGTGGTGTAGGGTTTGGACAGTGGAAGTGTGGCTTAAGAGAAGTCTAGGGATTCTTGGGGATGTCTCGAGGCAGACAGGGTGCAGAAACACTTCCCTTTCCTCCCCTGTGCTGCAAAAGTCCGTGGGGAGGAGTCGAAGAGGCTCCCCAGTGCTCCTGATTGGCTGGGGGTGGAGCGATGGGTGTGGCCTGCATGCATATTAATGACCTGCACGCATTTGCGAGTTTGATGTTTCGCGAGACCTTTGACGTGACCTGCTTCTCGCAAACGCGAGGGTATAACTGTACCACATTCCCCTGTTCCTCCAGGAGGCAGGGGGTACAGGAGTAGGGGAAAACCAGGCAGTTGGTGTTTCTCTGCCACTGATCAGGGAGGAGGCCATTCCCCTGCATTCCATGGGGTCCCTACCATGGGAGAAAGTCTTTCATGACACTCCCCAGTCCCAGGGGCAGCAGCTCTTCCAAACACTGCTGCCTGTGGGTCACTCCACAGGGTGCAGTCCCTCAGTGCTGGCTGCTCCATCCCAAGGCACAGATCTGACAAGGTAGAGTTCTGCCTCCAACGTGGACTCTCCTCTCCATGGGCCATAGGTCTCTCCCAGGACCCTGCTCCGATGTGGGGTTCCAACGCCTGCAGCCTCCCTCCAGCATTCACCTGCTCCAGCTCTCCACGGGCTACAGGTGGATTTCTGCATCCCTGCGATCTTTCCACGGGCTGTAGTGGGACAGCCTGCTTCACCGTGGTCATCATCACAGGCTGCAGGGAGACACCTGGAGCACCTCCTTCGGCCTTGGCCTTGGTGCCTGCATTTGCTGTTACATCTTCTCACTGCTCTTCTCTGGCGGCCATGATTGTCTTCTTCCTCACTTCTTTTCCCTTCTTAAATATGTCATCACAGAGGCGTGTCTATCTCTCCTGATTGGCCTGGCCTTGGCCAGCGGCAGGTCCAGGCAGGAGTTGGCTGGCATTGGCTCTGCCAGCTATGACGGAGGCTTCCAGCAACTTCTCAAAGAAAAGCCTCCCCCATAGTCCCCCTGCTGCCAGAAACCCAGACTCACAAAAACCCAATGCACATGGTCATCTTGCCAGGCAACTGTAAAAAGTTAATAACTCCCTTTAAATCTTATGAATGGAAACCATAAGGTCCCTTCCACTCATGCTGCTTGGCAAGAGCTGAGCAGAGCAGTTCTGTCACTGCCTACACCCTGTAACAGGATTTAAAGTCCTGCTGCCTAAGTGACCATTTATGCAACAAAACATATGCAAGTTCCTTCAACAAATTCAACAAAACCACTTTCTCCTACCCTGCTCCACTACAGTATGAAAAGCTTCCTATTCCATGGCACAACATGAATTTTTTTTCAAGCATGATTAATCATTTCAATTAACAGAAAAATTGGGACATTTGCACTGGATCAACACACACAGAATCATGTTGGCAAATTCAAATGGTTAGATCTGCTCTGAGATTTTAACTACCTGTAGCTACATGCAGGATTTTGATTTACTGAAAGCAATACCTAAGCCCACTGGAGACCCTTCTGCCTCTCCAGTCCTGCACTGCTCCCACTCCTCACTGCTCAGCATTTCTGTGCTGTAGTTCCTCTTCCCTGACAACCTATTCCTGCAGACTGGCCTTCAGGTGAGAAAGAGAATCAAGTGGCAGCAGCAGCGATAGTTGTGGAGGAAATCTGGATGGGAAAAGTCAATTCGACAGAACAGCTGTAAGTAACAGACTGGAGAGATCAGAAACATCCACAAGTAGTTGAACTACATACTTTGCCAGTCCTGGGCAAAGAATAAAGCCTGGTGGGACAGCAGAGAGGCTGCACAAGCACACTGGCCAGGAACAGCACTGCACATGGAAAGGACAGTGGTGCTGGAGTGGGAGTACACACAGAAAGCTGCAGCTATTTGATCGCTCTGGAAGATCTCTACCCCTTTCAAGGCAACAACTCCCTATAAATGAGCTCAATTAATTCTGGTCAGTCCATACAACTTATCAAGAGAGCATTTTTTCCCCTAAACAACATCCCTTCAGGCTGTAAGCTACAGTAGAAATAGCAGAACTGAGAAAAACCAAATTAGTTGCCATCTTTGTTTTTAGACAAAATTTGCTCACAAATGGATTTTCTTAACTTCAATAGACCTTTGTGGAGTAAATTAACAGTTTCTTTGACAAGGCGAATGAGAAGAGCAGGTGAACAACAAGAGTAAACTCATTCCCAGGAGATATCCTTGCTTGCCCTCCACACACTGCCGACACAGCTTCATAGGACAGCAAGTTCAAAGAAGGAAGCAGACAATAAAGATGTCTTGCTAATGTTGAATATGGGAGCCTTCATCTGTTCGCTTAAGTGACCATCTCTTAGTTCATTAGTTTTGTCACTTAAAGGGAAAGTGGAATTAAACTCTGAAGTACAGCACCTGATTAAATCTTGCTCTCCATACAAAATTCATGCTCAAGAAAACCATTAACCATAAAGATGCAAAGAGCCCTCTGTGAACCACAGTGTTTGCTTTTCACGGGCGCACATGTTTCAACAGGAAGAGTCACAGTCACTGTTTCCCAAGCCTTCAAGTTTTGCACTCATTTGAACTACAAGGAAGAATACTTATGAGAAACTTATTAATGACTGAGTCCTCAGGAGAGAAGAGTAAAGCCACTAACACAGGGCGTAGTAGGTTTTACTGAGAGAGTCAGGGTACTCCATGCAAGACACTTTGCTGAAACACTGTGGCAAAACAGGCCAGTTCTCTGTCTTTGTCTTGCTCCAGTTGGACACGCTTCCTAAGGACACTACTGAAGTGACCATCTGGGATGGCCTGAGATGCCATTTCATTTCCTCTGTAATTAGCAACCTACACAGCATCTTCAAAAGCCCAGACAAATGTAGGTTGCACAATTTAACAGGCAGGTTATTTCAGCTCAAAAGCTTTGTCTGAAGTACTCTTAGGAATAACTCTACCTAGCCCGTGTACCTAACACTGCTGTATACATATGAACCACATTTAAAAATCACACAACAAACGTCATCTTTGCCTGCGCTTGGTTTTGCTTAGCCCAAAACATAGGAAGCACAGACAAGCAATGCAGATTTAAGGTAATGTATCCTCCCTAACATAGATCACAAAAGACTGCTAGAACAAGCAGTCCCATCATTAGACGTATCTGAAAAGCAGAGGATACAAAATGAATTGAAGAAAACATAAGCCATAAAGATAACTAAATGTCAGAAGGCTTATGGTAGCTTACAAACAATTCTGTTGTCAGACATGAGACAGCACACACATCGAGCAGCCAAAATAATCCCTGCAGAGCTTCTGGCAGGCTGCTCCTCACAGTAAGGCAGCTACAAAGGAGAAGGCAGAAAGTAACACAACCAGTGTCCTACAAAAACAGGAAAACCTACAAATACTAAAAGTCACAGATAGTTCCATGGCAAACAGAACTTCAGAATTTTATATCTCACTAAAATGATACAGACTACTTGTTTCTTTACAAACATTTATTGCCAGAACTTGCAGCTCTACTTCCATGTAACACCATAGCACTCTAATGACATCCTGATCATGTTCAACATCAAATTATTATTTTTCTTCATTCACCAGAACACTATAAGTTACAGGACTTGAACATGCTGTTCCTTACACTTTTGAGCTGCAAACCAGTAAAACATATTAATGTACCCAAAGATCATTTTGTGAGTAAATGAAGATCATCCAGTAAATCATGAGTTGCAAAGACAGACAGAAAATACTCACACAACTTTCCCTTGTCCCACAGCAAACATTTGGCACAGGTTTAAAGTATTATCAGCCCAACACAATGCATTCATTGAAGTATAATTTACCAAACAGAATACTGACCAGCTTTGCCCCTGATAATTACCTCGAAGTCATGGAAAGGATTTACAACTGGGAATACTTTCTCCTCTCAGCGCCATATCACAGCTTTCAAATACAGTACTTGACATTTCAAGCTCAGTACTGTAGCATGGTTTAGCAACTTCCCTTAAAAATACAGGTTTTTCAAAATAACTCAAAGATCCACAGAAGGACTGAATCTTAGCAAATGCCTACTCTACTGCTTTTTTTTTCTGATTTATGAATGACAATTGGGAATAGTGTATGCGCCAATTCCAGTAGAGTTTGCTCACATTGCAGAAGTTGACCAGACCACTATTTGTCTTATTCATCCTTATTCATCCAACTTCTTGAAGCTCAGGGACCCAAACCTATATTTACTGTAAATGCAGCAATAAAAATGAAGTAGCTCTTATGCTGAAAAACCAACCAACCAAACTGGAATTCTTAAACATTTATTCCATTTAGCCATATAATGAGCATATTCCTCTATTTCAAAGACAAATGTGGAACTGTAATGATGCCAATCATTTGAATACTTGTATAAGACAGGCTTGAAGTTTAACTATGAGCAGAGAAGAATATTTGATACCAGACTTGGAAAAAACATGACTAGTATTTCCACCAGTTCCCTTTTAAAACAGAGCTACTCCTTACAGAGTGACTCAAGTCCTTGGAGTGACTCAATTTAGAGATGAAGAGGCAGGGCACAGATGACATGTTCCCCAGATGAGTTATGATGCAGATTTCCACAGCAGGGTGAAAAGGCCACATACATACAGTTACAGACTGAAACAAGGATAATCCTTTCCTACTCATAGTGAGAGGATGTTCTTGATAAAATACAAAGAATGAGGACAATTAAGTTCAGATCATGTAACTTACTTGCAAAGAGTATGATAATTTGGCAAAAGGATGTCAAGAGAAAGTTATTCTGACTTTTAAACTTTTTGCCATCTAGAGAAACAGGCACAATGTGGAATACTTCTTCCCTCTCAAATACAGGTGACACATAGCTTTTGACCTCAGATCTCAGTTAATGTATGTTTTCTCCTTGGATACACAACACCCAACCAAGGCACTGACTTATGTTGTAGAAACCAGAAACTAACCATAGAATGAACATCAGACCAGTCCTAGGTCTTCTACTATCCAGAGAATCATAAGAAAACAAAGTCCCTGTGTGACCAGAACCAGCAGACCAGGAGTTCTGCTTTAACTGTAAAATTTATGAGCAAGCTACACAAATTCTTCAGTAAGTTAAGGCTTTGTAACCATAGGATAGAAGCTGCTTATCCCAACTCCAAGAACAGTAAGATGTCCACTGGACAGAGATCTATTGCAAGCAAAGACTAACCACAAGAGACTTTCCTGCTGCATAAAAATTATTTCTCACCAGGCTCTGCTGTACTTAGTATTTCCTGCATCCACACCTTAAAACTCTACTCATAACATATCCATAAGCTTCAGCATCCTTCCTATTTTTCTTCATAAAGCGTCCCACCTTCATCTGGAAGAAAGAATATGAATTCAACACTCCTCAAATAATAGAGGGTAGAGTCAGACGTCCCTTATCAGTAGGTTGTTACGCCAGAGTCTGTCATATAAAAACTCTCAAGAGGCGGGAGGAGCAGAGGAAAGATGCTCTGAAGCCCTGACTCTGGATAGTTGGTCAATATAACCCCTTTTTCCCACTTCCTATTCATCTGGATTTAGGCAAGTTTGTTATCTAGTCCACAGAGAGGAAGGCATTAGTATCAGCTCTTAGTGATGTTTACAGTACCTAACTTTATCTGACGTGTAAATAGTTTAAGCTCTTAGCTTAAGCAGTCTGAATGATCTTTCTAGGATCCACTATTTGCTTAAAAAAAAAAAAAAAAAAAGATACTGTAAAGCTTACGTTTGAGACCTTGAGTAGGAAGTCTCACCCCCAGAATGTTGTCTGCAGACTATCTCAGCTTTTACATCCGTTTCTCACTAGCAAGACTTTAAAGGCAACTGGACTCCTATTTCGGCACAGGAAATCTGATGAATTTTACATTCTTACACTCCCACATCCTGCCATTTAGGTCTGTACTATGAGAGCAGAAGACCTTTGTTCAAAGGGTCCTTGCAGATGCCATCATCTCCAGAGGCATTTTCCTACATTTAATACGCATGTTAAAACCTCACTCAAAACAGAAGCACAACAATTTTTCTATATTACCCCTGTATGTAGAGTAACAAAGGAAGCGTTTAAGAAAAGTCTTTTATTTTTCTGCTTAAGCATAATATACACCAACATTGAAATAGCAGTAACATACATGTTCTGGAGACTGCAACAAGAGTCAGCTCATGGTTTTCAAATGAAGCTTTACACTGGAACAGCAGTCAAACTGGAAAAAAACCCCAAAACTATTTTCATTTAGAGACTTGTCATACTACAAAGCTTTTTTGCTACTCTAAGGCTAGAAAGGCTTACTTCAAGACTAAGAGATTCTGACACAGTTTTTCATGAAGAAATGCAGCCATAAAATTCAAGTTAAATACAGGAAGGAACCGTATTGCATAAAATTGTGGAATCATGGCCAGTACAATTCTGGTAGAGTCGGTGTCCATAAGTAAAACTCCAACAACAGACATGCTTATGTAGCAGCTTCCCTTCATCCACTTACCATTAATCTGCAAGCAGATGCACATACAACAAGGGTGTCATTATTATAAGAACTTCAGGCATCACAAAAACCTCCTAGGACCACCAATTCCAAGAGTACCACTGAATAACATGGATAAATTGTAGTAATAAGTATAACCAGACTTGAAATTAAGGTGCCTGGCTTCCACAAGCTCCAAATATAGATAAGGGACTCCATCAAACCATACTATGAGAGAGTTGTTCTACAGGCAGATCGTGCTTTAGGCTGCTCCTTCAAGGGAAACCCACAGGGCCCTTCCCATACCGTGCAGAGTACGGGCAGTGCTAAATCAAAGGCAGAGACTCCCGAGCTCCTTAGAAACATGGCAACCAGAAAAGTGCGACAGGAGTTGTGTAACAGGCACCCAGAAACTCCAGCTTGGCGAGAGGTATAAAGGAAAGCACGTGCACATGCACCACCAATGCCTTCTAGGAAGAAACTGGATCCATCACGTGGTGCTGTAGTGCTCGTCTGCTCAAGGACTATGATTCAGTGCCTACAGGGCGCGTTGGATTTGGTACAGATGCACAGATTAATTGCACACCATATACGTGTCTGGCTGCTGACAGGAAAAGGCTTCACACACACAATTAAGAGCACTCAGAGAAGTTAAATCATCTGCTGCAACAGGACTGACTGAAACCTTGTTGGCTTCACTCAGTACAATTACAGAAAGCTTCCATATCATCTCTCTTGGAAGGAGCCTCAGAGTAAATGAAGCTAGTTAACTTTCACAACAGACGGGGTTTAGTTTGAGGGTCGCCATGCCCAGGATGGGCTAGAACAAACATTACCTACTATGGAATTATTTGCACTGCTATTCCTGAACTTACACAATTTATCAGGGACCTCTCATGTGGCAAAGACACTGCCAAAGAACTGGATGATTTATGGGTGTTCTTAAAGGAGAACTTCCTATAGCAGGAACTTTCCAACACAGCAGACATTTGCCAGCCATCTCTGAATACTGAAATACGACAAAAACAAGACATAGGAAGTGAGAAGACTTATCTGATGATAAGACTCATTAATAAAGATATGCTTGTCATTTGCTAAACTAGAAAATTACTTTTGCCTTATGGTACTGTCAAAAGCACCACAGAAAGCACACTAACAGAGGGAGCCTAACTTCATAAAGAGCAATGTAAAACCCCTTCAGCTGATTAAGAGGCTTCCAGTAGCTTTTTTGTCCTTCAATAAACATTAATTTGGCTTCCAAAGATTAAGACAAGACAAATATTGACATACTCATTATCTTATCACTCAAAACTAGAAATGGATGTTGGCCTTCCGGGCCTCCACCTCTCTTTTGTGGAAATTGAGTTATTTGCTTAAAAATGCAATCATCAGCAAAAATAGTATTAAAAAAACCCCACCAAAAATAACTATGATCTTCCACATCTGAAAGAATGAAAGATTTTCACTTGGATGTACTTCCAGTTAATGTATCACTGTAGAGAAATTAAAGAGTTTCACAGGTTATTACTAACCTTGCTTCCGTCTTACAAAGATGTTTTATCAGGAGTCATTCAACTACAGAAACTCAGTATAATGTTGCAGTAACTAGAGAAACATGCATTTGACTTCTGGTTTTAGTACAGACTTCCTATTTGCTTCCAGGTAGTCAACACTGCTGCACCTCAGTTTCTTATCTTTCTTAGCAATGAGGCAAAACATCCAACACTAAGCAGGGCAGGACTTCAGCCAGGTGTGTAGTGTTTGAATTCTGCCACAGCAAGAATGGGTAAAGGCACTAATACATGAATATTGAAGGGCATACACATAGAAGAGGCTGTCTAGTGACCCTCCAGGCAGCCAGTGAAGATATTCTGGGTGAAGCAGACATGCAGAATATATCCAAAATCTCTGCACTACATCATGTTACAGACAGAAGTTGCTGAAGTAGTACAGACTTCAAAAATCAGATACCGCATTCCTATCTGGCAAAGATATTCATGCTAAACTCTCATCCATCAACCTGAAAAATAATGGAAGTTACTGCTTTACTGTTGAAAACTTGATCTTCTTAAGACTTTAAGTTAAGATCCTACAGATAGTAAGAAGTTAACTAATCATTTGAGATACTCCAGTCTAATCCTGGACATAACTTCACTTTGATAGGTACATTCTAGTTCTGCTGCAAAAAATCTTGTAAGAGTATTTTGAATAATAAAAAAAAAATCATGTAAGTGTTCCAGATTGCTGATCAAAGCATCTTTTCAGAGAGATTAGAAATAAAAATAATTTTTTAAAAAAGAAAAGATACACCTATAAACACAACATGCTTGAGAGGAAAAATGTTTCATCCACGTCAACCAACTGCAACACGGGTTACGGCTTAATTATGAAAGGAGTGTCATAAGATGCCTTATGGTTAGAACAAACTTATTAAAAACAATTGAAAAATTAATATAAGAGTATAATTTGCATTCTACTACAAGTATTTAAATCAAATGTACAGAAAAAGCTGTTCCCATGGAAGAAGCATTAGAATCAAAGATAACTTTGTGCTCAGACCATTAACAGGATCCACAAACTCCGTCCTATCTCATATAACAAGAGTCTGAGGAATAACCACACCTGAAAAAGTAAAACCAGCTTCTTGGTTTGTTGGTCAGCCAACATGTTGGTCAGTCCATGATCATGAACACTAGGCTTATGACAGAGAAGTTAAGTAGTTCATGAGAATGTGAAAAAAGTTCACAAGAAATCAGGCAGGGAAAGAAGGCCAGTTCAGAAAGGTGGTATCTCTCCAATTCTGGTTCCATGTCACATTCACAAGAGAAAGTATAGCTGCTCATGTCCTCTGCTTTGCCAACTTTGAAACCTGCAAATAAAATGTACCACTGCCACAAGAAATGCATCCAAGTCCTGAAACTTTAGGCACAGACCTTGCTCTAGAAGGTATCATCCTGCTGATAATGGAAGGTGACATTTAAGAGAACTAAATTCATACTCGGTGTGAGAAACCCAATATTTGTAAGGCAGTTTCTGGAGCCTCATGTGTCACCTTTGTGCACATACACAGCACCACAAGAACAATACATGGCATGAAATTAAACTCTGAAGAAGAAACATCTTCCTTACCTTAAACTCCCGTACACACTACCAAAGTTTTGCTTATCATAAGGAATTATTAAACAGCACTTTACAGACATCTAGTTTCTTCCACTGAGCTCTCTGCCTGTAATGGGAAAGAGTTGTTTCAGCACTCACTCATATCAAAGATCACTGCTCCAAAAAGGTACACTGGGATAGTGCCAAGCCACTGAAGCAGATTTCTTTCAGAAAACATAGCTCTAACTTTTCTACTAGTCAATAAAAGCCACTGCCTAAAGGCAGTGACTCTCAACCTCCTTCCAACTGCAGCTCTAATTTCTTGTCATAAGCCCATATCCATAAGACCAAAGGCAGAACACTTACTTCACTTCCTCTGATATGTCCATCTGCAAGAGTAGGTGAATGGTAACTGGGACTATTCCCTGGCACATGAATTAAGTCACTCTTATACAGAATGACATCGAAGTTTAAAACACATGCAAGGTGACAAGAAGCTTACTTACAGGTAGGGACAAAAAAGGGGTGGTGGAGAGGGGCAGGAAGAGACAGGAAGAAACTAGCCCACTGATGGACAGACCTGACCCATTCTACTCTTCTGAATGTTTTTGCTGATGGAAAGTTTTTTAAGAGTCACCATACTTTAGAGTACCCTAGGCTCCCACAAAGCTGCTGTCTCACACCCACAGCAGAAGTGCAGCTCTAGAATTTCTGAATTAAAATGAATTAATATTTCACACTATCAGAGTTATGGATGTTGAATTTCCATTGTGCATCCCAGGGAGTAAATAAAATGCTTAAATATGGGATATGCATTTCACATCTACCACCACTTTAGGTATTTCCAATTAAAAAAAAGAAAGTGAGTCAATGAGCCCTGAACATCTAGCTCTTTACGCAAAAATTACTCTAAATTTCACTCAGCAACATCAGCATCCTTCAAAAGCTGACAGAAACACGCTCTACAAAATAACACAATAGTTTAATGTTTTAATCTAAAATTATTGCTGCATTTTATCAGAAATCAGAGCTCCCCAGAAGTTTTAACTATGAAATGCTTTGAAAGTCTAAGTATGTATTAAGAAAGTTCTCAATAACTTATATTATCTGTGCCACTGTTCACAACTGCAATCTGCCATCACCCTCAACAGGCTTCTCTGATGTGCAGGCACTATCAACAGAAATATTCAAATCAGTAAACCACCCAAGAGCTGCAACACAGTTTAAAGTCACCACCATAAACACCAATCCCAATATGCAAATTCAGAGCTTTCAGCCTTCCCCTTAGTGTGTAACTCTGCTGAAGAATGAAAAATTTATTTCTGGCCTGTTTACCCTTTAAAAATGCCTACTGGATATTTTGAGGGAAATGAGCTCTTCTGAAGTGACTGACTCTTAAGATTTTGTTTCCGCTTTCAAAAATTCTAACTAAGTCTGGTTTTCCCTATTTACAGAATAGGTACTCAGAGACTAAAAAAAGACTTTTCTACGCTAGAAAACCCAAAACCTGTCCACATGCATACATTTGGGGTATTTTTTCCATTTGGGAAAGCAAAAAGGAAGCAGTTCCAGAGCCCTGACACAGCTAGGAAGGACAAAAAACTGTCCTACAGTTATTAGAGAAGAAATCAAGTCAAAATAGAAGAAGTCTGGGAGAAATCTCTGTATACTGAAGCAAGACCCAAGGAAAATTACTCAAATATAAGGGCAACTTTGAACTTACCTAGGGGGAAAATGAAGTACCTGCAGTAACCAGCCTTGTTCTTATAAATCTCTCAACTAAGAACTACTTTAAAAATTTAACTATACAGCTGTAATGTGTCATAGCTGAGTGCAGGCAGACTTTCACCATACCATTGTTACTTGACTAAACGGGAGAAGTTAAGACCCACTATCTGTTCAGTCAGCCTAAGCTAATGTACTTTTAGTTTGAAAATATTCTTTAATTTACACTGTCTCTCTACAGCTATGGCTACAAAGAAATGTAGCAAAGTACTCTTTATTGGCAGAGAAGTCTTGGCAATTTATTCCTTTGCATGGATAAAGGAGAAAAACCAAGGAATGCCATTGCTTGCTTTCAGTGAGATCACATACAAACTGCAAAATCAATTTTGTTGTAAATATATGAACAAGTACATACAAAGAAAAAGGGTGAATTCAATACCTTCTTGTAGGTAAAGATTATATTTTTAAGTACATAGAAAACGAATATTTATTAAACTGGCACAACTGTACAGAATGCAAAGGAAGACATCAGGGCAATCAGTCCCACGTTACTCCTGAATCGCACTGACAGGAGAAATTGCTTGTGACAAAGATCACAGGATTAAATTTATCTCCAAACTTTTACTTAAAGCATTTGCCTTCACAACTTTGATGGGAGGAGATCCTTTAAGAGGTACCTGCAAGACACTAAGGGGCTCCTAGCTTAAAGATCTGTCATCAGACAGAATGTCTATTTCTTGTCCCAAAAAAAATAAGATTAGTTGGTCTGAATTGCCAGCCTTTTTTTTTTTCCCCTTAAATAAATAAATCTAAAAGCAGGAAGGATGCTGAAATTAGAGACATAACTCTTTCAGGTCCCTCACAAGTAACTTTTCAGTGACAACAGTTTACTGAAATTGGATTAGTAAGAATTGTCACTTCTTTACAAGCCTTATACTCTCAGAGGAAAAGGCTGGACATATAAGGCTTTAAGACTTAAAAACCTGAAAATTAACATAATGAACTACATATGTTGAACAGAACTGCTATGGACTTATTTAAGCTTGAAAGGAGCTACTATACAGAGGTAGTGGTAGGTGGCAATATTAACCACTTTATCACCTGCCCCCATGATCTCCCAGGGGAAACAGGAAGACATCTCTTTTTATTGCTGTACAGCACAGAAAGGTTAGCTCTGAGAAAGCAGGAAATTTTAAAAAAACACCAACATTATAAAAATCAGCAAACAGGGGAAGGCTGACATGCCAGGAACACACTTAAATCCATGCTGTAAATGAGAAGAGAATTGTAACTGGTTCCAAGAGAGAAGCTGTAGTTATGGGTTATGCAGCAGCCTGTCTTTTCACCCAAGTCAAGCTTCCTTCAATGTCTGTGTTACAACACAGTTCTGCTTGTCAAGTACTTGCAGGATTTAAAATCTGTATACACACACCTTTTCTCCATCTAACCATTAAAAACAATCTCAACTTTATTGTTTGCAGATTAGTCAAAACGGCAATATTCCATCAACTATCTTTTATTCCAAAGGCTTTGCTATTCACACTAATTCACACTTCAGTCTAACTCCAATCCCAAGCAACACAGTTCACAACACAAAATGCATGACAGTGAGTCAACACTTTACTGTTACATACTCAAAACAGATTTTGGGTTTACTTTGCATGTTTATTCAATACAATTGCTCTCAACTCCTAAAAGTAAGTCAAGATTTCTCTCCCAATTGCTTTACTATTTAGACTGCAAGAGCACCAAGATTGTCAAGTACTCCCAAGTTCCCCAGAAAACTCAGTTCTGCTACCATGAACACAGTAGCAAGATCATGTCTTCTGAGTTTACAGACAGAAGATATCTTCTCAGCAGCCCAGTCACCTTTCAATGCAGAAGTCGGGCTTCACGGACCCCGATTAAGATGGCGGGTCCGCGATATAGGAGACCTGACTGTAATCTCCATTCTCATGAGATGGTTTTACATGTAGCCACCTAAAGTCAGCTCTAAGCAATGAACACCGAGACATAAAAGAAAAAAATACTTTGCCCATGTACAACAGGCATAACAGCAAAAAGAATTTGCTGGAATGTGTAAAATTTTTTTCATTTCCCCAGACATCCTTCATAGAACTATGCCAGTTACTTTTAACAGTAGCCAGCAAAATGATCTGTTGGGCAGTAGGGACAGGCATAACTTCTGCTCATCTTTACACATATGCATAAAAAGCTGTTGCTCAACAATCAAAATTCTCATAAACTGAAGAAAAGTAATTAACAACACCTTTTTTGGAAAATTACACAGTTTCAGTTCGACAATTTATGTCAGTTTTATAGTAATACACATATTAGAGTTTGGATTTCATTGTGAATATGTTTCCTCTACAAAGACTGTAGTTCCCAATTTTCTTTATAGGGAACAGTCTGTCAGAACTATCTGAGGAGGCCAGTACTTAAGTTTGCATTGAGTCAACAGGTTAGTAAACCATGGTCTTAAATAATGACTACAGTGCAGAGACACATCACACTTCAAGTAGATTTCTGAAAGGATCAGAACTGCAACATTGGTTTGAAAGAAGCATCAACCTGGAAGGATGCCCTCCTTAGCTTCTTGGTAGGGCTTATGTTTACCATGAAATGCAAATCAACAAAATCTTTAATCTTTAGGATATTCCACTAACTGGGAGCATTACATATGTCTACAGTTTCCCAGGCTACTCCCTTCCAGCACTGTGTCAAGAAAATATAAAGCATACCTGAGGGTGAGTTAAATTCTAGCTTCCCACAACATGTTATCGACTGCCTTTTGATGGACTTCAGATTAGGACAAACCGTTCAATTCTTTTAGGCAGAAAAAAAGTTCATTTCAACATTGCTGGTTGAGAATGCTCAACTACGTGTTTGTGCAATTGCTGCGTCTTTACTGGTAAAGGAGACTAAAAGTGGCACATTCACAAGTCCAAAAAATTAACTTTAAGTTGTTCTTCAGACTCTGATGAACTACTCACCCTTAATACAACAAGGCCAAAACAGGCAATTCAGATCATGAATGCATAATGCAAAATCAACACATATCACCAGATCAGAAAAACATCTGAAACCAGATTTTCTCAAAACATCTGCTGCGAAGCACAGAAACAAATGGTTTGGTTTGGAAGACCTTTAAAGGTCATGCAGTCCACCCCCCTGCCACAGGCCTGCACATCTACAACACAGAAGTTGCTCGGACCTGACCCTGAATCCTTTCAGCTCTCTGGGAAACCTGTACCAGTGTTTCACTATTCCAATTGCAATACATATCTTCCTTATATCTCGTCTAAATCTGGTCTCTTTTTAGTTTAAAAACATTGTTTCTTGTGCTACTGCAACAACAGGCTTGTGTAAAAAATCTGGCCCCCAAGTCCTTCTCCTCAGGGCTGCATTAAATCCCTTCATGCTCCAACCTTTACTGATACCAGGGCTTGCCCAGACTCAGATTCCAAACTTCTCACTTGGCCTTGTTAAACTTCACGCTGCAGCCACATCTTCAGCCACTCCACTGCCCACCACATCCAAGCTATTAGTGACCCAGCAGGAGAATTTCCAATGACATGCTACTAGACTGCTTCTTGGTCAGCCAGGTTGGTCCCAGCAATGTCCCCATGCCTGGGGACCCTAGTGGCACTGGCAGAGGCATTTCACACTACAGCACTCACTGCCCACAGAGCTGCCTACCTCATCCCTCCAACACGGTGCTGAGCCTCAAGCAATTCAACATCATCAGGATGGGATGCCAGGAGCTGTGTCAGGAATACAGAGACAGCTTTGCCATTGCCCCAGTGGGGGAAAAAAGCACAGAAGCACCTTTTCAAACCCACCCAGCAAGGGCAAGGCTTTTTCAGCACTAAGGTGGTGGAATTAAACCTGGAGACTGAGGGGCTGGGCAGGGGTAGGAAGGGGCGGTATAGCTGGGAGTTGGATGCATTACACTACTTAAGTTTGTTACACTTTTACTCTTGTTTTTTCATGTGCCGCGCTAAAGGATGCATAGCCTACCACTTCCAGAAAAAGCAAAGCCACCAAAATAGTTACAAAAATCAGTTTACACAGTCTTTTAATACAAACAGGAATCACTGTAACTTAGAAACATTAACTCTATCTGCTAGCAGAAAAATTCCACTTTCAAGCAGTAAAACCCATGACATTCTGTTTCATGCAGACCAATATCAACAATTCATTTTGTATAACATTCTCAAAGGGAAGAAAAACACTACCAGCATGAGAAGTAACCAGAAAATAAATCCAGCACTATCTTTATGTGGAACTGTACAATACCACACTAAACAAGACTGCCCAACAGGGAGAGTGCAGCTCTGTTTGAAAACTACAGTAACTACCTGTTAATCAACAAGTATTTTCTTCCTGCCCTTCTCTTCCCCCACTTTTAGCACTCTTAGCTTCACACACAAAAAGGGAGGGAGAACTTGTTTCTCTCCCATTAGGCAGATTAACTTGTTTCTCCTGCTGGACACAGTAGCAGAAAAGACTCCAACTTAAGCTAAACGCCATCACAAAGTTCAGATAGACTGATGCGAGTGATGGATGGGGATTTGAGAAAAGCCCCACATTGGCAGGTTTAGAAAGTCACCTTCCACACTGAATAGTCACACATGGACAATCAGTCAGCATCTTTTATAACCAAGGCTACCGCAGGAAGGACATGAGGGCCTCAGTTAGGACTACTTCAGAAACAGCTCTAAAGGTACAGGATTTTCCATCTAGTGGCCTTTAATAACGTAAGGTGGTTAGCTTCCCTCACCCTCTATTCTTCAGTGTCCAAAAAAAATCTCACCATTAGTATCACAAACAGTACTACCACTAACTTTAGGTACATGGATTTTCAGGACTGATGCAAGAGTAATTACACACATGTTCTTATTTTTCTAGAAGTTATCAACTCAAGCATTACTTAAAGCTGAATATCCTTCTTGTAAAAGAAGCTTTTTATCCCTAGAGTATCTTTTCTTTGTCTTTAAACTTGCTAAAATTCAAAGACAAACAAAAGCCCTGAAACATCTCCTTAAAAGATAAAAGATCTTGATACTGAATGCAGGCTATTACCCCTTACACTCTGATTTATTAAATGCAAATGAGTGGGTTTTGGCAAGGAATGAACAGCCAAAATGATTCACACCAAGTGCTCACCTGGTCCAAAGGCAGGTATTTAGTCAGGCAACTATTTTCAGGACCACTTCTGAGGCAGTGCAGAGACTGCCCGAACTACAAGTTACCTCTGCACATTCGGTATGCACACCTTCAGCCTCTCCAGTCAATAGTGGCAGCAAATATCACAGTCCAATTAGGTACTGTGTGAGGGGAAAAGAGAAGATGGAAAAAAAAAAAAAAAAAGCTGGATTTATTTTACACTGATAACTGTGTTCCAACTTCAGATGCCATTAAGGAAAGTTACTCATTCTGTCAGCCTCTGCTACATAATTTATTTCCTATACCTTTATCATATTACCTTTTAATTGCCTTAAAATCAAGTCCTTAGATGTTCAGTAAACTAACATTACATTCTAAGGTTTTCAATCACCTTACACATTAGTTTGGTCTATGACCAGATTTTAGAGAAAGCAGACGTGTGTTGGTTTGCTACCCAAGAAACTAGGTCACCCATTGTCTGAAATCCATACAATCTCTGCCAACAAGCAGAAAAAGCCAACAATAGTATGGTGGCATTTTTTTAATTTCATTTGAACTCTTCAGCCTCTGTTAGAACAAGGCTGTTCTAAGAAGCTTCATCAATTCTCTTTAGTCTACTGCTAAAGTTTAGTGCCCTGGACAACAGCAGTTTAAGAGTGGCACCTGAACAGATCATTAATCTGATACCAAACCAGTAAGGCTGCAGCTTTAACAAAGTCCATCTTCTGCCACCTGTTCTCCTCCCATCTCTGCCTTCCTGCAGGTCTCCCCTTCTTCACTGACCCTGTGACACCAATTGGAGATTATTAAGCAGCACAACAGACCAACAGCAAGCATAGTGCACAAGTCCTGGATCAGTCCCCAACCACGTCTCAATCACATCCCAACCTTTTCTTCCCACTTGCAAGTAACTGGGAATTGCCACTCGCCTCAGCTGGCAGGAGAACTACTTGTATGGCTGTGCAAGCCCTTCCCCTGGCCCAGAGCTACCATCAGGTATGATTTGCATTGTTTTCTTTTGAGCTTGGTTGTGTTTCTTCTTGGTTTTTTACTTACTGTGAAACTGCACTTCAGTACATTGTCCATCCCCCAGTCAGGGGGAAATAAAGCAACAGCGTATTGACATGACAATAGCCACTCCTAGGACTACGGATGAGCTGTGTAAAAACTAGTGTAGAGACAACTCCTGTTCCATAGCAAGCACAATATTTTTAGACAAAGAAGACAACCATAATCCAAAAAGCTTAATATTTATGCTCACCACTTTTACTTATAAATCTGTATTGAATACAAATTCATTTTGGACTAACAGATGACAGGAATAATCATATTCAGACTTCAAAGTGACAAAATGATTCAAGTACCTAAAAAATTGTAGAACTAGCAGTATGTATTAGCATCCTATCCACACTTCTCTTGTTTGAACACCACTGTCACCAAACCTCAATTCACTATCTCAAAATTCTCTCATACCAACAAGGATACAGAGTATTTCTTTTCCACATCCTAAGAAAGGTGGGGAAGAAAGAATGGGATTATATACTCACCTGGATTAAAATAATTTAAATTAGCAGGTAGGTTGGTTTTGGTTTACTGAGATGCAAGCTGCAGTAAAATGCAATGTCTTTTCCATAAAGCCAGGAACACTCACACCACCATGCTTTCCTTACCATGCAGTTGCTGCTGTGCCACGTTTATTTAGCAACAATACAGAGCCCTTTGCAAAGTTTTGCTGCAAATTCAGAACAGGAGAACAGCCTCCATTTCATGTTTCCTTCCTTCTGCAAGGTTGAGTCACATCCTTAGGTCTCCTTTTAGAAAGCTAACAAGCCATGACAGAAGAAAAACAAAGTCTTTAAAGGAGAAGCCTTGTATTCAAGAGAACATACAGCACTGATAGAGGGCACAGTTCAATTCTTTGGCTCATCTTCTCCAGTGACACAGACAAGAGAATTGCTCATTTTTTTCCTGTTAGAAGTAAAACCTGATGCTCTTTGCAGCCAGCCCCTTCATCAAAGCGTTTACAAGATAAAAGGCGTTACCATATGAGTGAATAAGGCAGACGAATTCTTTGAAATTACAGTGAATCCCCTCTCTATTGCGNTCCACAGTTTCTCAGGGTGGCAGGGGTCTCCTGAGTCAGAGGGGGCTCGGAAATGGTTCCCTTTGCTTCCCCGTGCTCAGAGAGCCCGAGGGGAGAAACAAAAAAGTGCGTGGAGCCCTCCGGAGTTCTGGGGGGTGGGGCAATGGGCGTGGCCTGCATGCATATTAACGACCTGCACTTCTTTGCGAGGTTAGGGTTTTGCGAGGGCCGTCGCCTGTCCCGTTCGTTGCAAACGAGGGGGTGTAACTGTACTGCGTTTAAAAAAACCAACCCCCTTAGACAGGAGAAAGCAGAAAGATCAACTAATCTGAAAGACAAGGCCTTCCTAAATGGAAAGTTCAAAAGTATAAAATTAAGATCTGTATTTCTTTCCTTTGGTCTCTCTAGCACCTCAAATAAAATAAAGCTTTATCCTATTATATCTTAAGCTATGACTGCCAGCAAACAAAACAGTTCTTGCCTTACTTCCTCTAATTTCTACTACCAACAGGAACACCAGTGGGTTAACATATTTAAGTTCATGCTAGTTCATGTACTAGTTACTACAACCCCACAAGTTGTTTGTTTGAAGTCTGGACCAGTTTCACAAGCCCGTTTTGTTTGGCCCAGCCAGCACACAGGTGAGACAAGCGAAACTTCTCACTTCAACCAAGTAAGTCCAAGCTTTAGCCTACTTCTGTTTATGCAAAATACAGCTACAGTTCATCTCATCACACTGACGGACCTCTTCAAACCATCTACCCTGAACAGCTGCTTCTTCAGAACGATTAAACAAGGATCTGAGCATATCACTCAAAGACAATGAAATAACCTCCTAGATCAGCTGGTACAGCTGTCTATGTCAGCTTAACCTTCTACTCCACCCTCCATTTATTGGATTCTGAAATAATTATTCACATATCCCAGAATATTTAATATAGTGTTTAAATATATATTTATATAGCTGTATTATAAATAGCATGTTTACAAGTATTAAGCAATAGAATATGCATTTCTATCCAAACCTTCCAGTGAGTCACAAGCCAGACATGGAGACAAATGTAAATGTAATAATTTTCTTATAAATATGATAAGCAGACACAGCTGATCCCCTTGTTACCAGGCAAATAGAATAGATAACACACCTTCATCTTTTCTGATGTGGATAAGTAAAAAGTCCTGATATACTGTTTCAATCTTTATAAGTGCTGTATTTTTCTATAAACAGATTTAGATAAAATAAATGTAAATCAACAGAAAAAGGTGCAAGAATCATTAAGCATGTGGTTGTTCTGGGGCTGTACCTCTCACAGACGTTTTCCAAAAGAATTTCTCTGCAGTCTAGCTATATTAAAACAACAATGCAGCATGTTTAAATTCTATGATCATGTATTTCTATTTAAAGATCAAATAAGTGCCATTTTGCAAGGTACAGAGTGTGAACTATTAGGCACAGGTGCTGTAGCGAAGGAGGAACTAATCACTAGGTTTCTGGGCTGAGAACATTGCTACTGTGTCAGACACAGACTTCCCCAAAAGGCTTCCTTTCAAAAGCGACCTATGAAATTTGGAGAGGGGAGGACACTTGATCTCACCTGTCTGAGAAAAGAATAATCACCTTGTTCAAACTTATTAAAGACAAACTACGAAAGCATTGCTGGATTTTCAGAATTACTCCTACATAGCTAACAAATGTATACATGTATTCCATTATAAACTCTCATGTAGTACCAGGCACTGACACAGGAGAGTTGCATCTTTCAACAGGTTTTATCTAGAGCCTATGATAAGCACTACTTACTCTAGTTAAAAAAAAACAACAAAACAAACACACAATCAAACAAACAAACAAACAAAAAATAAACAGGTGATACTAAATTTAGTTCTTCTCAAATGATACTAGAAAACTTTGAACTATTGACCTTGAAAATTAGTTTCACTCCACAAGTGTTTTTTTTCCCTTTTTCTTCGGGAAGCATTGTTTTAGGAAAGAGTAGTGGCTCATGGCTCTTCCCAAAGAAGAGAAGTTTTGCTTCTGCACTGAAAACTTCACTCAGTCCAAAAGGAGTATTTGTCAGAAACGCAAACCAGACTATTACAGTCTGCCTCGATTACAAATACAGAGAAACCCTGGGAACCACAGCATAAAGGAATGGGGGCAGGGGGGGAGGGAAATCCACATTCTATTCAACAAGCCATCCCTGATTACAAACTGCGGTTCAAATAAAACCTGTCTGGACTTCCAGCCTGACTATCCCTGCACTCAGAGCTGACAAGTGGACTACAAGGAGTATGCTTCCAGAATCCCTGAACCTGCTCCACAAGGAGGAGGAGCAAAGGGCTTGGAACTAGGTGATCCTTAAGGTTCCGTCCAACCCAAAACACTTTATGAAACAAAAAGTTCAACGACAAAATTCAAACAATTTCCTTTTCAGGAAGTTCTAGCTTGAACTTTGCAGAGATGATTACAAGTATTAATGATGCTAAATGAAAGATGCAGTAGGATAACAACCAGGCCTATTGTACTACTCAGATTCTACGATTCTACTAAGCCGCAGTTGCCCTAAACGTTTTGGTTTAGGAGTACTCAGGGGAGCATAAAGCAGAGAAAAGTATGGTTGATAAGAGCAAAAGAAAACACAAGGAATGTTATCTATGTCAGATATTTCCTGAAGTATAAGCAAGAAGAGCTTTCTACAAAAAATGCCAAACTAGAAAGGACGCAGTAAGAGTGAAACTATCTGACCAGACACAAAACAAGAGCATGAACCCCACCTTCCAGTCACTTCTATTGCAGCACTGCAGGCAGGACACAGCCTCTGTTTCCGCTACAAGCCAGTCCTGTAACAGCAGTCTCAGCAATTTGTGAAACAGAGCACAGCTGAGAGCAGTAAGGGAGAGATGATATTACACACAACAACCGGCTGATAAGAGAAAAAATACTTTCAAGAGTTGCTCTCCTTCAGTGAAGGGCAGCAGATGAAGTGTAGAAATTCATACTCTGGGACTGCCTAAGGCAAGGGGGGAGGAAAAAAAAAAAGGACACCTTAGCTAAATCAGCTTTAGATCAAGCCAAACCCCCCTACACAAAAGCACAAGTACTTTAAAGAATTAGGGTATTTATCAAGTACTATGAAGACTATTCAGACATATCTAACAAAGCTTTCACTCATTGTCTTCAATTTTTTTTCTGTCTCTGAACTTCCAGAAGTTGTACCACTAGTTCAAGTTAAGATTGAACACTGTCCTTGAAAAGAGATACACTGAAGTACCAACATAAAATAGCTTATCTTTCTTATGTTATTAAGAAATATCTCAAACTGTTATATGAAATTTGTGCTCATTTACAACACATGATGAAAATGAAACATCCAATCCTTTTGCAGAAAACAGTATTTTACCAGGACTAAAGTAAATAGTTCAGTTGTTTTTCTTGGTTTTTTGTTGTTTTGGGTTTTTTCAAACACTGATTCAGAACCAGGAACTAGACCAATTCTAAGCACAATTGTGCTTTTCATTTTAAAGAAAGCATTTGACTTTCAACTTTTTTTAAACATGCTGTAATACTAAGACCAAAGCTGACATGTTCGCTGAGGAAGTGAAAGCTATATAACTGTGGAAGCTAAACACAAATTACTTCAACTTACTAAGTGATTTTCAGTTCTTTTACTGAAGCTACTGCATATACATCAAAAGCACGAAATTATGCAGTACTGAATCATTCTGGCAGTGTTGTAAATGCAACACATTGTGAAAATCTAACTATATTGTACTTGGTATTTTTTATTTCCTGACAACTGTCAGCAACACACAGCATGCCCTGATGAGTGAGTGTATGAATGCCTGTCCCCTGGCAGGGAGGACCTGCTCTCAACAGATGGAATAAGAGCAGAAGCAAAGCCTGTATCACCAAAATAGAGGCTCAAAAATCACTTAAGTATTTTGGCCAGCAATTAAAATACTAGTTTCCTAAAAACACACATGGGTTCTGCATCAGCTCAAATTTGCTTTGGATACAAACTTGAGTACAGTACTGAGACACAATACAGCCAACTACACACACAGTGTGCGGACACACACACAAGTGCGGGGTACACATGTGGTTTTATACACACAGACACACAAAAATCTATACACATGACAGTAACTGAGATACAAATTATACCACTTTTTTGCATCCCATCCTCTGGAGACATAAGGCTGTTGATTTGATTGGGGTTTTTTTTTCCCCTTTTAAAATTAAGTTTTATCATGACTGTACTTCCTTTTCTTTTTAGTGCTGCTACTCCAGATCTCTCCTGACTCACCCACATGTAGCTATGCTTCAGTATGTTGCACTTTGTGTTCTTTATAAAGTGTCACTACAATTTTTACTTGAACTGAAGAGACTTAAAATGAATAAATCCACCTACAGAGGTAAAGGTGGGCAGAACTGATAGATCACATATCTAAACACACAGAAAGCCAACAGAAGGCTAGAAACAGCACTCAGGGTTCTAATTGCTTTAAGTCTTTGTTTATGCATCGTTTTCCACATAAAAGTAGCTCAGGTTTGAACACTAATGTTTGTCACATACCAAACAGCACATCAGAAGCCAGCTGTGCTTTTTAAAAATACCCAGACTGACTTTTGAGATCAAAAGCACTCCCGCGACTGTTCCCTTCCCTAGCAGGGGAGAAAAATCCCTATCTTATGACTGAAGAGAGATTTGCTACCAATGAACGCCAGACTTCCAAGAAAAAGTAAGTTTCTACCAAACTTAATCCACAGCAGCAGCATTTCTAGTCCTTAACAGCCAGCTACTAACTGAACCTAAGCAAACACGGAAGGTTTGGGAAGAAAAGATAAAAATCACAGCTCCACCAGTAGAAGCTTATGGTATTTTCTTTACTCTGGAGCAAACACGCCGTCCTTTTTTTTTTTTTAAATGCTACACAGTTTTCTAACAAGCTTAAATCTAATGCATAAAAGAACAAGAGACATACTTACCGATAAACCTGATTAGAAAAAAGTTATATATAAGACACAAAGTCAAGAAAACCAACAGGGTAGCAAAGGGGTTCTTAACTCTTCCTTCTATTAACAGAAGGAACAGTGACTTTATACTTCTTACCTTGGTTGGTATTGTCTCTCTTCTACAAGGAAATACACAATCCTACAGAACAAAAAACTTCTGGGTCCGCCTCCAGTGGCTATAGTCAGACAGAACTAGCTGTCAAATTAAACAGCTAAACAGAGCAATGTGGGCAATTTAGAGTCACAACCGAAAAATAAAAGTGAAATCATTCCTCCTTCCTTCAACCATAAAGGAGAAAGGAATTAAGTGCCCAATATTCTGCTAATAAAGCTGCAGCACCACTTTAACTTTTCTGTAACGTTTAAACACTAAAAGTATGTGCCTTTCTACAACACCTGCCAGTTTGGCCCTAAAGCTGTGTGAATACAGCTAAGGAATGTGTCAACACCAAATGTTTATGGGAGCTACTAACACCAGAGTATGAGTCCTTGAGAGACACACAATGCCAGAATTAATACTTCCTCATTTCTCTGAACAAGCAACACTTTTGCACAAGAAGAAACTAGAAACAACTTTGCCTTTTTGAATGGCCATATGCTGCTGGTGCGATAACCAGCACAAAGTCGAGCACTGCTGTGTTCTTGGATGTGATTACGGAAGCTACATGTCCAGAGACTACAAATGCAAGAAACAACTGTGAAGTCTGAATTCAGTATCAAAATGGAATCAGAGCAAGAGAAAAGAAGCAAGCTCAATGGGGACGTGGCTGCAATATGTAAATGACTCTAAAAACAGTCGGGTTACAGTCATTTCTAGCCATGCAAAAGTAACTGAACTTCTCCGTGCCTCCGCTCCTCGTGTAAAATAGGAAGCTAACTACTTCCTCATCTCACTAGACCATTCTGGTAATAAATAACTTTACAGAAAGCAGTACCAGACTATCCATGAGGAAATTAACTGCTTCTCTGGAGCAATCTAGCAAGAGTATGGTATGGTCTAAAACAATGAAGACATACTAGTACTGAGTATATGTTCACGAAAGTATCGCCAATCACTTCATCAGAGGGGATGAAGCAAGGGTCCGAATGGAAGAAAGGGCTTACAATTATGTATTCATGGTTGCTTGCTTTCTGCAGTTTCTTGACTTTTGAGCACTGCTTCACAGCCTAACAGGGAAGACCAAGTATAAACCCTTAACTACGAGATGAGCCCAGACAGTTCATCCTCAGTTACATCACCAGAATCAGAACCCTTTGTTCACAACACTAATTTTTACCACTCAGAGATACATACTAAGCTAAAGGGGTGAAGACACATGGGCTACTAATGGTAACGGAGAAAATTTTGTTTTATTTCACTGTAGTACCTTCCTTACAGATTTTGACTCTAATTTTACCATCACAAGTAACTTGTCCAATAGACTTATGTGCTTTCTTTACAAAATCCTAGCTTCTAGTCTTCCTCCTCCTGTCCAGCTTTCCCCACACACTAGCTGTCTTTTATGTATTTTCTTTGTCCAGCAAGTCCCCGATTCCTTTGAAATTCCCAAGATGCTGAGTGAGGGGCAGCATTATTCCCACACACTCCCTCATTACTGACTGATACTTTCGTTGTGAGCCAACGAGCTCACAACCCAGACTCTCTAAGAGTTTTTTAACAAACCTGGGCCCAACTCAGTCCCAGATTCTCATTAATATTCTTCCCTGCTTTCAGCTCAAAGTAAGCTGCTCCTCCTCCTAGTTAACTGCCATCATTCCTCACCTCGGCTGTCCTCTCTGTCCAAACCCATTTCTTCTCCCATGCTGCCTGTCTGGATACATGTTTATTAGAGCATGAGTTTCCATAGGACTGTAACGGGGTCAAACTGAGGCCCATTCAGGACTAAGAACAGGGGAAAAAGCAAAGTAAGAAGCATCAGCCCTGCAAAAGCACTCTGCTGTAAAGCTGACACACGCTAGAGCTATTTGAAGAGCCGTCAAATTTTAAGACTCCCATTACAACATCTGTTCCCAAGTTTCACTTTTGGCAGCTACTGAAGTAGTTTGACTGAAATTCCTTTGTAAGCCTAACACAATATTAACATCAATATTATATAACACTATTTGCTCAAAGTATTAGGTCTTAATCAATAGTCTTCTACACTGCTATTCACTCAACTTAACTTCCAGTCCCACCTACAGTAAGTTTCCTAGCAGGACATGATTCTACCCCATGGTTATTAAGAAGACAGAGTTACAGAATAATGGATAGCTTCTCCATAACAACTTTGAACACTGCTAACATCAGAAATTTCAGAAAAGATAAAAAAACAACTTGGGTTTTGTTAAGCTAGTTAAAAGCTCTTCTATGACTGTCCTCCAAACTTCAGGGTTGGAGATATCAACTAGATTATATTATTCTGTTACTCCTGCTAAGACATTAATTCAGCTCTGAACTCTGAGATGCAAAGGTAAGAACAGGTAAAGCATCTGCTATTTTAGTGCTTGGGAGAACATGACTTTAGTCAGTTACACGTGGGAAGAAGCAGCAAGTAATCTTGTACAAGAAGTAGCCATAGAAAAAAGTTTCCAATCCATCATTACAATTCAATTGCTCATTCAGCTGAAATCCACACCTTCCCAAATACGGCTTCGACACACAAGCATGAAATCTAAACTCCGAGTCAATTAACTGCTTCCATAAGCAATCCTTACACAATGCTCTCTCTTGTCTGTATAATCTTCATTTATACAAAAGGTCAGCAATTTTATCTTTGAGATGAAGCCTCATGAAGCCCAGTGGTTACATATTTCACTTCCACCTTAAAAAGGAACAGTTTCAAGTAACTGTAAGTCTCAGCACATAAAAGGTGCAAATACAACAAGAAATGAACTGGCTTTTCATGCCCAGAATGCACTTTGCCTGAGAATTTTCACTTTCAGGGGCACTAAACAGGAAGTGTTTGTTTAAAAAGAACTAACAGCTATGAATAGGTTTCTCATTGAATATTACAGCTTTTATTTTATGTCAGGATAACACTACTAGAATTCAGAAACCTGCCTTTGGTTTTTCCAGGGTCGAACTGATTTGTATATCAGAGTCCAAAACAAACATCTTTGTTGAGTAATACAAAGGATTAAGGTTCTGTGAGGATGATACCCCCAAAACTGCTATGCTAAAAAGGACAACCACCCATCATCCAATGCCACATCTCACTGGAAGAATATGCAATTAGATTTAACTTTTGAAGTTATACAACTGCAACAGCCACTAGTCACAGCAACGGGGCTTTCCAGTCACCTAATTTACAGCTAGGGCTCCTAGGAACTCATCTATTACCTTGTGTAGTTACACCAGAAAAAATTACTCATGTTAACACTCCATTTAATTTAGTCATCTAGTACTGAAGGAGAACCAGAACTGCCTCATGGCTGCATAAGAGTCTTTTGAACTACACCAGTTAAACGGAATTTGCCCACAGAACAGTCTCCTGCTACCAGGGAGAAGTTAAGCCCTGTAGTCTGAAGCAAAAAGTGCTTTTCAAAATGTATCTAGGACAGTGTTCTGCTGCACTTTCTTATACATAAAGTGATTACCAAGATTTTTTTTTTTTTTGCCTGGTGGACACCGATTTCAGGTAAAGTACTTGCTGATGGAATCAGCCTCACAGACAAACTGTATTAACTGCCTACAGGATCAAGCTTTAGGGTTTGGTGTGGGTGGCAGACAGAAGGCCTGTTTTGCAAGGCATGCTATTTTTGTAGCTACAGCCACACCAAGCTGAATGCACTCAACCTCACAAGCTAAGCTGCCCCAGACCAATCACACTGTTTGCACAGGGACCACCTGGGAATCCCAAGGGCTACAGATATAAGCCAGAGAATCAGTCAAAGACTTAATAATCAAGACCACAAACCATACAGCATTTTCACTAGGCAAGAGTGAAAGCATTAGAATATACCCTCCCACATAAACATAATTAGAGGAGATCAGTTTTATATTCTTGAAGATTATATATAAATAAAATCTCTTTGAAACAAAGATATTTAGTCGAGAATTTTTCCTACAGTCCCACAATGATTTCATGTAGTAGCAAAACTGATGTGTTTGGTCAGTCATATATCATTCCTCAAATGCAATATTAGAACTTCAAGTTAGTGCAAATAAGGCAAACAGTCCTTCCCCAGACACACAAATTAGTCAGTACTGGCCTAGGTACTAGAAACATAAAAATAATTTTTCTAGGTGCTGAAAAAGTAACACTAAAGAATACTCAAAAAGAAGTCTGGTACCAAAAGTTCTTTTACAAATCAATTTCATGGCTAGCAGTAACATTTTCACAGTTAACCAGAAATAAAGTACGTGCTAAACATTTGATCAATACCACCTGATTCAGTACCTACCCTGAAAGTCAAATGATCATGAGTGAAAGACGAAAGAATGCACCGTTTTGCCTGCACCTTTCAATATGCTTTGCCAGTAACTAGTTTCACTGTTTCTACAGTGAAGGTATACTCTGTGCATCAGGCTTCCACGTGACAGAAAGGACAAAATGCCATTTCTAAAAAGCAGAATGCAATTAAAACCACATGGGATGGGGAACACAGGAGAAAGTGCTGTAACTAAAAATACTTTCAGCTTTACCTACCTAGTCAGTTCTAAAACTGCTCATTGTTTGTTGTTAGTTTCTGTTAAGCTTTGTTGTTCATATAACTGCAATACAAGTACTCCCAGTAAGCACTGGAACTTCAAATGTAAAACTGCACCTATGTAAGAGCCCATTACTTTCAGCACATTTTAGAGAGTTGGAAACACTCTACCAGCTGCAGCAGCCAACTTGTGGCACTCAAGAGAATATCCCTGAATCACAGATGGGGAGAAACTGAGGTGATTTTGTAAGAGATCCTGAAACTAAAGGCAATCAAAAAACCCTGTCTTCACAGACACGAAGAGAAACAGATTCTCTACATTGTCTTAGAGGTGTTACATTTTCCACAATCACAGGAAGAAAATACTCCTAAATTTATATGACCACAGATTAATAATAAAGGACAACACGAGGCACGCAAAAGAACCACCCGTTATTCAGAATTGCTCTTGATAAACATAAATGAATGGAATTATAAAAGATATCAAAGGGTACATACATGTGGCCACCAACTGCAGCTGGAAAAGTGTTTGAACTGTTACTCTAACTGTTGCCTGTATTTCAGGTACCAGAGCTAGTTAAGAAGTGCCAATGTTTCAGGGTTCCCAGCGCTTAATACTTTCCAATCCAAGTATAGCTTCCTTCATATCCCCAGTCCCTGAGCTCTCATCACCTCTGAAGCCGTGTTGATAGACTGGAGGGATTCAGCTGGACCAAAACGACTACCAGGAGGACTCTGCATCCTGGTACTAAGCACAAGAGTTGGGACTGACATTCAAGCCAACTGTGGATTCAGCACATATATTCACATGAGCTGCATGCCTTGCCTGTAGCACATTTGCTTGACAGCTGATAATCCATGAGATGCAATTTGACAACATTCAAATATTTCAGCTTCCAAGATGCATTTTCTAACATTTTTATGATAAATGCATCTCATAAAGTTGATTTAGAATATACTTCAGGGTAGTTATCATTACCTTAATGAACAGGAGTAATTCTTCTCAATTTACACTCATCTACATTAGTGACAAAAACTCTTGTTAAAATTAAAGAGAACAAGCCTTTAGGAAGGACAAACATGATAACCTTGATTTACACTAATACTATTATTTCTTTAAAAAAAAACCTCAAAACAGCCACATACCAAGAAACAAATCCAATTCCTTGCACAAAAGCTTTAATTTCACACATCTCCACTACAGGATACATGTTGGTTCCATCTATGCCCCCAGCTGGCAGCCAGGCACAAAAAAAAGGGGACTGCAGGCTGTTTGTGTGTCCATATTCTCCAAGATACACAGTTAGGGGGGAAAAAACCTGCATTTATGTTTACCATGCCAAAGCAGCTACAGAAATCCAAAGTGGCCCCTACATATGCTTTTCCAAATGACAGAGCCATTTTCTGTTACTGTATTACTCAATAATTCAGTAGTTTGCAATACAAATATTCCCCACCCTTCTGTCTCTTTACAGGATTAATTCCACGCATTTAGTAAGCTCTCTTAGAAGTCCGGTGACACCTTAAGGTCCCCCCCTTAAGCCATTGTGTTCAATTAATTTCAAAATTAATTATTTTGCAAAGATGTGTAACTACTGAGAGACAGAGTAAAAGTTGTTGCCTTTTTCTTCTCTTTATCCAGACATTAAGACTCACACAAAACTCAGATAAGGGAACGGGACAGTTCTGTATGCAAGATCACAACTGGCTGACTCCAGGTTTCCACAGCCCAGTGAGGCTCTTGCAGGGAAGGTTTCCTAGGAAGAGGCAGGGACTTTCAGAAAACAATCTCTTTGATAATCTGTCCCCTCAGGTGGCCCCAGCTCAACTGCAAACAAGGAAGAAAATCTAGAGCACCTGATGACAAATGGAGGTTGTATAACAGATGGGATCAAATTCATTCCTTACTTTCATACAACCATGGTACTTCTTGACAAGAGTATTTGCAAACAGATCCTGGGATCGCTTCTTTCTACAGTCCCTGCTCTAGGTACATATATGCACTCAGAAATCTGACTGGGAATAAAAGCTATCTACTCTCCTCCTGAAAGCTCCTTCTTCAACAGTGGAGGAGGTGGTGTATGCCAGGCAAGAAACACTCCAACTTCATGGAACAGCAGTATCTTACTCATGTGTTTTAGGACTTTGCTGTTAAACTTGTCACACAGAACTGAAGATACATTCTGCAAAACAGCACACCTTGCTGAATAAAGACACTTGTCAAGTGGAACCTTTTAAGTTTGGATTCATGTTCCAACCTTGCTAACAATAGTCTCAGGCTAATTGCTGTATGTCTCCTGCCCAACACCCTTATCTGCCATAAACTACTATAGAAAATGCTCATCAACTTAAAGCTGTATTTAAAAACCAAGCAGTCAGAGAACAAAGAAAGTGCCAATGAAAGAGGAGAGAATTTGAGGAAAACACACTTGGTGATTTTTACCATCAGAAGTGGTAATAAGAAAGATCACGGATTATTAGATAAATCTAGAAAATATTTTACTAGTTTGAAGATTAACATACATGCTGATCAACACTTGTATTTCCATACTATCTTATCAGAAACTCAGAGGGACACATTTCACATGTTAGTAAGACCCCACTATCACAGCAGTATGACAGCTGTCACACTGCTGCTGACATCTGGATCCAGGATGCCGATGCTATGGAACAGATAAAGGAAAAAAAAATCCAAAAACCTTTGTAACACAGTGTCTTGATTCCTTTGGTATCTGAAGTGTTTCTGTGAAGAAACTTCTGGTATTTTATTACGTATCACACATGATAGGACACCAGATTAAAAAGTAACAAAGCCAAATTCAGCTGCACACATACTTATTCTTGAATCGCACAGGAGAAGATTATAACGCAATTAAAATTTGATTTTTATCAGCTATTTAATGAGGTTAGAAACAACACTCTCCTGTCACAGACTCCCACATCACTTTAACCTCACCTGGAATTACAGCCCCAGCACCACAGCGCTGCACACAGACCTGCAGGATACACCCAAACCACGACAAATTCGCAGCGATTGCTGTGTTCTGATGAACCCGCTGCATGTTTCACCCACAGTCCGACACACTGCAGATGTCCCCTGCCGGGGTTCCCCCCTCCCCTTAGCCACGGCCACTGTCACTCCAGCCCCGCATCCCGCCGCACCACCNCGGCCGTGCGGGCGGGCGTGCACTGACCCGGATGTACCGGGGGGGAGGGGGGCCCGGCCAGCAGCAGGTGACTGCGCACGCGCGCCGGGCCGGCAGAGCAGTGCGCATGCTCCTGCTTCGACTCCAAGTGTCTCGGGCAGGGGCGGGGGAGCGAAAGCGAAGCGGGCGGGCGAGGCGGCGAGAGGGGCAACCCCCCTCTTAAAGGGGCCGCAGGCCTCACAGGCGGCTCGTTAACGCCGCTCAGTTAATGTCACCGATCCCCGCTTCAGCCAGTTGTGTGATTTTGGTGGTTTTTGCAAGGGGGTTAAAACGTTTGCGGCTTGGAAAGCCAGGTTAGGGGAGGTGGGGTTCACCTTCTCTGCAAAAAGCTGAAAGCCGGACAGAAATGTCTTCCCAGGTGGGTCGTGTTGCAAGATTAAAGTAAAAAAGAAAAAGGAAAAAAGAATGGAAAGTTCTGTCCTTCAGTGAGCTCTGCCCCGTCCCACGGCGGTCACGGCTGATCCCGCAGATGATTCCCATCTCCCCGAAAACGCTAAAAATGAGTTCGAAAACACCTGGGGCGCTGTGGGTGTTCGGCTCGGAGGAGGCTGAGGGCAGAGCTCATCCCCCAGGGGAGGCTGTAGCCAGTGCGGGTCGGTCTCTTCTCGCCGGTGACAAGGGACAGGATGAGGGGAAATGGCCTCAGGTTGCACCAGGGAGGTTTGGGTTGCCAAGCCCTGGAACAGGCTGCCCAGGGAAGTGGTTGAGGCTCCACCCCTGGTGGCACTTGGGGACGTGGTTTAGTGGTGGATTTGGCCATAAATTTACAGATGGGCTCCATGATCTGAAAGGTCTTTTCCAAGATATATGATTCTAAATTATTCTAAATACAAAAAACATATTTTGAGAACATTTCATAGTTTTTTCTCTCTGTGTAAAAATCCCATTTATGAAAGTTTCACCTTTTCTTTGCCCACGTCATACCTCAGATTTTGGTGTCATTACACTGGGACAATGCACACCCTGCTTCTCTTTCTGCGGCAAGTGAATTTGCCAAAGCAGAGGGACTGCACAAATACCTTGTTGTGGGGCTCACTGCTTTAGTATACGTAATTACACGCGGATGTACTGAGAAAGAAAAAAATCAAAAGTTCTCGTTGGTTTGGGGTTTTTTGGTTCTGTGGGGTTGGTTTTTTTTCCTTAAAGTAACATGGAATCTAGACATTGCTTTACAAAATGTTTCCATGGAGTCTCACTTGGCCTTCACACCGAGCTGTTCTGATGCCAAGGGGCATTTACACCATGTTCAGTGAGGATGCACTGGGAGCAGTTCAGAGACTGAACTGGACAACTGGACAGGAGCATATGGATACTGCCGGGACAAAACTTGCAGCCTCAAACAGTAAAACGTTGTCAGTAGAGCAATAATCAAAGGTTTGAGATTATTCAGTCTGAAAGAGGCAAACCAACCACCTCAAAGTCTAACCGCTTCTTCTATCTTCTCTTCAGAAGCCTGATAGTAGTTTGTTAACTACCAAATATTAGTGAATACCAGGTACCCCGAAACCCACTTTGAGAAAGAACAAAACTGGAAAGTACCTCTGAGATTTTATTATATGTCAATTGTATTTCTCTTTTTATTTTCCTATATATATGTTGACTTAAACTGATAAACTTAGTTCCTCTTGTAACTTGTTAGGGTTCAAGATACATGGACTGACTATGCTAATAACTTGTAAGTATTCTAGCTAAAAGAGTATCCTGCAATATAAGGGAAGTAATTTGTGAGTGTAGTTCAGCTGCAAAACCTGCTTGGTGAACTCAAAGGAAGTCACCGCACTTGAATTTTAGTCCTTGGGAAACAGTCAGGCAAGACCAGGGCTGGTGCACCACACACCTGCCTGCTACTTACACCTAAGCAGAGAATGGGGAGGGCTCAGGCAAGCCCTGTAGACTCAAAGAAAAGTCTGAAGCAAACAAAAGAGATGTCTAAGAAGATATGAAAGAAGATTTTCACAGAAGCACCTTGAGTAGAATGACAGAAGTCCCAGTTCTGCTTGTGTTTGGTTTGTGTAAGTGGCTGAACTAAGTGCTTGACATGATTTTTTCACTTCTCTATAGAAAGGATTTTTTGCAACTAGTGGTACAGATTTTGAGATGTATATGAATGCACCTTTCTTCCTTAGATGATGGAAGGTCACTATCACATCCTCTTCTTCTCTGAAATCCATTTTGCTTTGAAAGTCCATGTGCCAGGTGGGAAGTGATCCAGATCCCACTGAACTGAATTCCAGGCAAGCAGAATCATGCTCTGAGTTAGTGTTGGACTTGTTACCATGTGGGATTTCTAGAAACCTGGGAGTGTCACCTGTCATACTTTGTCCTGCTACACAGATCTAGAAAACCCACACAGTTTAAGGGATGGATGGTTTTTGTTGCTCATAACATTGCAAACCACTCAGGGCTTCGCAGGGCAGGATTAAATAAGGAAAAATTCCTACTGAAACCATGAGCAGGTTTATAATTATATTTACTCTTTAGGGCTCTCCAAAATTGTAAGTACCTTTGATTTGGATCTCAAATCTTTCAAAAGTACAAGAATGCC
This sequence comes from Pitta sordida, assembly GCA_013390025.1. NCBI lineage: Eukaryota > Metazoa > Chordata > Aves > Passeriformes > Pittidae > Pitta > Pitta sordida. Next base: position 118,530 of record WEKX01013152.1, read on the forward strand.
CTGACACTGAGCATCACTGATGCTTTAACAGCAGCTACACACTGACATCCACATCCCACGTAATAATTGAAGCATAAAAAATTATTGAACACTGTGGAAAATGCTGCATGACTAAACAACCTAGCAATTTTCTATTAGTTCTGCCTTCACTTTTAATTTCTTAATTGCTTCTTCTGAATACAAAACTATTTTACCAGACTATTACTGCAATAAATATGAAAAAAGCAAAAAAACCAACAAAAACCCAAACTCCACTACAAAATTAAAGATCATATTTGCCAGTTATTATCATAAAAGACTGGTAACAGAACATAACTGCTCCTATGCTGCTAAATGCCTAAGGACTGTTTTATTAGTAGGAGTGTTGATGCCAGGTAGGTATGGCTGACAGGAAAGAAAACAGCTTCAATAATGCACTACTGGATGTAGTATATGTGTTGTATATATGTGTGTATATAGCAGTGACAAAACATGGCTTTATTTTATACATGGAGTGCCAGTTGGGTAAATAAAATCACAGAAGCAAAGCTGCCCTTAGGTGCCATGCACCGCAAAGATACTCGGGCTGCTTTACAGCCTAATGGTAGCCTAAGGCAGAGTCCAAAAGGGAAAAGGAAGTCACCATCACCCTCTGCCATGTGTACTTAGCAAGGACAATAGAGTGTGCTGGCCACTGACAGCATCCTTGTTTGTCTTGGGGGTTAGATACCAACAACTTTTCCATTACATGGATGAAAACAGAAAGTAAGTATCCCATGCCCAAATATTATTCAATTTAAAAAAATGTTTCTAGAGATAAAATTTCTTACAGAAAATGTCAAGAATGGAAGAAAGGAAGCTTTGCAGATCTCCCTTTTTACATTGTTGTGGTTCAAAGCACCTTTCAGTTGGGAAAAAGCTAACGTCAGGTTTTGCCCCACTGTGTCCAGATTTCCCCACCTTCTCAAGTGCCCTGCCAGTAGATGTGGAATGCAGTCACGTTCACACTACAGAGTCCTTTAGGGCTTTCACTTTGGATAGTAAAATCCTCTGATATAAATGTTGCTTTCCAGAAATATAAACAGTCACAACAAAATATGAACGATCTACATAAATTTTGAAAAGTGCAGACAAAACAAAAAGCCAAGGTCAAATCCCTGGAAGCTCACGGAGACATGCAATCACAATCTCAGGATGCCTTTCCCCTCCCCAAATAAGGTCATATTGGTATTTAGGTCGCAACTGGGGAAACTGAAGTGCTTCTGAAGTTCAATCTTTTTACCGTGACAGACCTGGTGAAAGCCTGTCATCTCCTCAAGCTGTGCCCCGGTCACTTCACGTGACTAATTACATCAATCATCTCCTCTTCTGACATTACAAAGCCTGAGATTATTTCCGAGTTCACTCACCTGCTGATGCAGTGTCTCCCTACAAATGATTAGCACAGCCTCTTCCTAAGGGGGGCCTCAGCTAATGCAGCACAGTCTTGATTAATGAACACTTCTTAAAGTCAAATGACACAGGAGAGTTCATTGTTGGACTGTGGTTAAGAATAATCGGGATTTTAAAAAATAAAGCTTTTTTGTTTTCAAATTTTGCTGCCTTTCGTCAAAAGTACAGTTCACCTGTATAAGACAGGGAAGGAAAAAGAGGAATAAAGAGAAAATGTCAGGTGTGAAGCCTGCATTAGAAGACTGCAGACTGGTAAGCATAGAGGAAGGTGGAAAGAGGAACTGCAGCTATTTTAATCATATTTAATCTCTACTGGAAAATAGAAAGATGAATTAGAGTAGTAGACTGTTATAAAATAGAGCGGAACACAGTATTAGACACAGATCTTTAAGCTGCTTATAAAAGTTTGTGAAATACAGAACTTCTTCAGTGAGCACTGCATGGACACCATTGCATGAAGAAGTACTTTGAGTAGTTGCAGTGGAGAACCTAAGCTGGTAACAAACAGGTGAGAGAAGAGGCCTGCTAAGTAATTGAGATAATCCAGCCTTACTAAGTTTAGGAGGTCATGGCCATGGACTGTGCTTCCAAATTTATGGCACTCAGTGGAGGAAAAAATGCACGATGCACGCATTCTTCTGCAGAGGTGTGCTCAGTGTAGTGGAAAAGCTATGATCACCTCAACATGTGCTGGGTCATCACCTTTGCTCATATGAAAGGCACCTTTCTCCAACAAAGCTCCTAAATGTCACTGGATTTATTCACTCTAGGTAGCAGTCAATGCCTTTAAGTAAGGACTTCACCAAATCAGAGGAGGCTGTGAATCAGGGGTGTTGTAGAGCGGCAGAGTTTCACTTGACCTCCCATTAACCTCAGTCATGCCGGTTTATTAAACAAAGTAAATCATCAGGACCACAGGAGGAAATAAAGTATATATCTGAACTGGAACTTTCTCACAAATGTTTTTTCCCCCTCAACAAAATATTTCAGATCAATCAGCAGCATAACAGTATTCCAGTTAATGGAAAGAATCAATTGTTCAGAGAACAGGGAAGGCAATATCTAAGAGGATTAGACTGTCTCATTATTCTCTGGAAGAGAACCCAGTTTTTAGTTTGGTTTGGGTTTTTTTGACTAAACACAATTGTGCTGCCCTGATGGAAACAAATATTCATTGATTTCATTAAGACTTCTGTCTACCTCAGAAGCATCAGACTGACATTTTACTTTGATCACATCCTTCGTAGTGATGTAATCATTGGAGGGGTTTGGTTTATTAGTGTTTGGGGTGGTTTTCTTCCCTTTCCCCCAAAGTGCTTAATCCATTTGTTATTAGAAGCGCACAGAATAGCATTTGTCTCATAAGCGATTTTTGTGCTGTCTCTAGGTGATACCAAGGGACATTGTCAAGAGACCATTTCACTTTGCCTCAGCTGTTCCCTTTGCTACGTCTGTACTTAGTTTCTTCTTCACATCACAAAAGAGGCTGTAATCTTTTGATGGAGAGAAAGGTAACATAATTAAAGCACCTCAGGGAAGGGTTCTGAAGAGTATCAATCCCAAGTGACAATTTCAAAATTCAGTGAACAGACATGGACTTCATAAAATAATAGTGGAGTGCTGAGCAAGACATGAGCAAGGACAAGCATCTCAGGCTGCATCCCATAGGATGTGTTGCTTGACCTCTGGTGACAAGACCACGAGCTGAGAGTGCTTAGCATCCCACAGGACTGTCGTGTTGCTACTGTTCTGCCCTTACAGCACCAGTTCACTTTGAAAGGACATGGATGTTTAGTCCCATCTTAAAAGCAGAATTCAATTTAGTTGATCAAAACCTGAACTAGTTGTGCAAGATTTGCTTGAACTACTATAAACCAAATTTATCTTTGCCGGTGATCTAACTGATAATAAGTAAAAGGCTATGGAATAATGAGAGAAAAAAGACTATGATTTAGATATTGGCTCACCAACTACATCTACTTCATTAAAATAACACTGTTATGATGCAGTCAACTGTTGTATCCCATTATACTGGTACCTTCATGCAATTCCATCAATATGCTCCAAAGAGCAGCAGTCATTAAAATCATTTTAGTGTACCCAATGACTGAATGTAAAGAACTTTGAAGAAACCTTTTCCCCATCAGTATGCATATTTTCTTGTAGGCTCTCCAATGGCCTCCCTCATATGAAGTGGTTAGGTAACACTCTCTGGAAAGAGAAATTCCCAGTCAACCATCACCCACATAGAAGGCATATTTGGGTTACAAAGTCAAGTTCTTGAGAGAGAGTGTCTGACATTAGACACAGTCAGCATGGATTTAGGAGAGGTAGGTCTTGCCTGACCAACCTGATCTCTTTTTATAATCTGGTGACTCGCCTGGTTGACAATAAAAAGGCTGTGGATGTTGTCTAATTAGACCTTAGCACAGGTTTCCCATGGAAAGCTTCAGGAGAAACTCTTGGAGCGTGGACTGGATAGAAGCATTCTGTGTTGGGTTAGGAATTGGTTGGATGGACAAGCTCAGAGACTGTTGGTAAACGGCCCCTCATCCAGCTGGTGGCTGGTCACTAGTGGAGTCCCACAGGGATCAGTGCTTGGCCCAGCACTGTTTAATATCTTTATTGATGACATGGATCAGGGAATTGAGTCCATCATTAGCAAGTTTGCAGATGATACCAAGCTGGGGGCAAATGCTGAACTGCCAGAGAGCAGAAGGGCCATTCAGAGGGACCTTGATAGGCTAGAGAAAGGGGCAGATTCTAATAATATGAGATTTAGCAAGTCTAAGTGCCAGGTTCTTCACTTTGGGCATCCATGCATCCCTATCAGATGGGTGATGAGTGGCTGGAGAGTGGTGAAATGGAGAGGGATTTAGGAGTAATGGTTGACAGAAAGCTTAATATGAGCCAGCAGTGTGCCCAGGTGGCTAAGAGGGCCAAAGGCATCCTGGCCTNTACCTGGGTGGAAATAGACTCCTTACTGTTTACATAAGCACAAGTCTCTCCAACTGCAAGGAAGAGTTTGCAGCCAGAGGAAATGGAAAGCCAGGACTTTCCCCCATGCTGTAAACTGTGAGGGACAGCCTGGGTGCAGATGAAGGCTGCCATGAATCAAAGCATTTAGGCATGCATTTAAACACTTCCTTTTCTGAGCAACTGTAGCACTGCACACCAGACGTCTTTCTCTTCCTTTTCCCTGAGCATAAATATGGCACTTAGGGCTAAATCTAGCACCAGATACAGCTGTTCGATATTCAGTTAGCAAGAAAAGAAAATAAAGCTGATATTGTACATTGCAATTGGTTAAACTTACTCTGAGTCTTCCCTGTTGATTAAAAGATAATATTTTTTATGTCCAGATGATAAACCCCAAACATTCTGTGCCTGTTTATACCAATCTGGATACAGTCCTGTCTGAGATATCTGGGTTCCTGGAGTCAGATCTTAGGTGCCTATTATGTTAATGGTAAAACTAGAACAGGAAGCTTTTGCCCATTGCTACACCACCTCTGCAGGACTGCATCACAAACTAGCAGGATTTTTAAATACATGGTTATATTTTCCTGATTCTAAATGGTTCCTGTCTCAGGCAGTGAACAAACTAAAACAGTGGAAAGAAGCAAAATAGCCTTCTCTTGTTATGTACTAGGCTGTAACTCTGAAGCTTATGGCATGTTTCTGACCTCAGACTTCTTGTAAGACATTAAGCGAGAAGGTTACATAGCCTGTCAGTGGTACCTCCCATTCTGATAACTTCTAAATGCCTAAAAAGATACCATTAATCTTCAGTAACTTCATACAAAAAAAGCTAAGTTGGAAAGATGTCTTCAATGCCTTACGGAAACACTGGTGTGATTCCTGCTTCAAGCAGCTTGCTGACTAAATCATGGATCAGAGGAAATCACAAATTAGATCACAAATCTGCTGGTTTTCCACCACCAAGCTAGTCCTAAACCAATGGAATACAAAAGATGGATCACTACAGCATCTCTATCAGGTGTTTGCCATCGAGGCTGATCACTCAGAGCTGGTTTCTAGCTTGCCTATGAGTCCTTAGCCTGTGCTAGGTAACCATTCTCCCTGTACCATGACATACAGCTTGTGCTCCCTTAGAAATCTGGTTTATGATACTGGACACTCAACAGCATGTGTATACTGCCCAGTCAAACTGCACGTCATCTCCTGCCTGGCTGGCAAGATGTAAGAGAGAGACTGGGGGAAGTGCTAGTGGAGGCACTGGGAACATAGGAGGGAAAAGGAGAGCTGGAAACAGGGAGCAGCCCAGAAATTTTGCACTAAGAAAGCTCCTGTGGGAAATGCAGGGCACACAAAATCCATATCAGGAGAAAATTACAATTCATTACTTACACTGTTCATAAGACTTTATTTTTCAATTAGATTTTCTTCTCCTCCAAGGAAAGGCAAATGATACCTTCTTCTTCCTGCTCCCTTTATGTTCTCATTATTATTTTAATCTGAATTGTTTATCCATTGAATTTTACTTTAAGAGGCTGGTAGGGGCAGATGTAGAGAATATAAAATTTCTGTGGTTTACTCACAGAAGACCAGCTTAAGCAGGGATGTGAGAGGGCCTGGGGAAGAATATGAGAGCAGGGAGAAGCATAAGGGCAGCGAGACATTCATAAGTGTGCATCCTTCTAAATGCATTTAATGGGGTCACTTCTGTCCTAAGGCACAACACGCTGCTGCTCGGATGACAGACTCTGCCCCTGAGCTTGTGAAAGGTTTTGCAGCTGAGTGTGACAAGCTTGGGTGACAAGAGGGGGCTGCACTCAGGACTTGAATGTGGCCAGATGGCAAAGAGGGGGCACGTATCCCCACTGGAAGACTGAATGGCTACCAAGAGATAAGGCTGAGAGTAGAAGACCACAGTGCAGAAAGAGACCTCATGTCTCATACGGAGGCTTGGACAAAGGTTTCAGAAAAAATGTATGGTTTGGGAAAGGCTGCAAAGGCAAAACATTACAACATAATGTCTGTCAATGAGAAAGAATGGCTGTAGGTTTATTCTGCAATAAGTCGTTTATTCTTCTTTAAGTTGTTCAATGCGGAACATTTTAAAACCTTCTTCATCCTCCTCAAGTACAGCTATTCACCCAAAGATTCTGTTTTTTCTTTTCAATGTTATGTTCTTCTGTTATTGCAGAGAAACAGAAAATATACTTTTAAATTAAGAACCTGTAATTAGGTAGACATTAAAGAACACGGGGTGGTCCAAACACATAGCAGTGTGGAACTCTCCTCATTTACAGCCTTTCTCACAAAAGCATTTCTCAAAACTTATTCTCTGTGCACTACAAACCACCCCTCCTATGAGACATCACAGACAGCCCTGGGAGAATTTTGTTAAAATTAATCACTGATCAATTTCTTATAAAGGCTTTATTTAATTCTGAAAGGTGCTAAGGGAAAATACATATGTGCACCCAGAGCTTTAGGATAAAAGCAGTAAAAATATGGACATATGACTTTATCTCTCAGGAAAAAAAAAACCACAGCCATTTACTAGTCAATAAGGGATTTTGTTGTTGTTGTTTGTTTGTTTTTAGTAATCTTCAGAAATGCTTAATACATTTCTTGTGAGCAGCATGTTTCACTTTAATGCAGAGTTAACCCTTGCAATTCATTAATTGACTTTATGCTGCATTAAATGTTGCAATCAATTTGGTCTCAATATTCTACACTTTTTATCTTTGCTATTTAAAAAAACTCTACTAGCTTTACTTGGCTCAACACCAATACAGTGAACTACTCTTAATTATTAATAATCTGTTTTCCCTTCAATAAAATTTTTTTGACTTTTACTACAGTAGGACGATATATTTATTTGGTGTGTAGGGTTCAGAGCAATACAGTGCACTCTCTCTGGGAAATAATCCAAAAATAACTATCTACTTGATATCAACCCAAGGGATTTCCTAAGGGAATGGGAGTATCATTTCAGGGCAGATCATCAGTGGTTTAGGGGAATTAGACAAATTTGTGTCTGGGGAACAGATGCCTCAGGGTTAATAAATGTGTGAGAGAACCTTTCCCCCTCGGTCACCAGTTCAGATCCATCCAGCACAGCAGTGACTGGAAGCTATTAAACATCTAATGAACTTCTGGGGCCTCCTGAAACAGGGAATGGGATTCCTAACAGACACTTGCTTACATCTTGGAGCTGCTCCTAACCAAACTGCAGTCTCAACAGCAATACGTAGACACAGAAACTGGGAATAAACATAGTGAAGAACATTTTATCTCCTAAATGCAGGAAGCAGGGTGCTTTCTAGACTGTCAATCCAGCTTTCGATTTACTGCTGACACTTTCCTCTTCTTTAAAAGAAGGAAAATGATGTACATATTACAAACCACTGTGTTATACTATAACCTATCTTCACGACCTCCACCAGAAGGGCCCCAAAACCTTACAAACACAAACTCACAATGTCTCAGACCTTGGAGAATAAAGAAGGATTTGATTCCATGTTTGGAGGCCAGTTCTGGGAGTTCTGGAACTCCCAAACTGCTACATGCTGCACATCCAGCTTTGGTGCAGGTCTACTAGGAGAATGAGGAGACAAATGCTGAGCATTACAACCACAACCCACAGCTGTTGATGGGAATTGGCAGGAGACCAGGGAATGCTGGGAAGCATAAATAGCCTGCAGGAGAAGGTAGGGCTGAGCAGGACTCTCTGACACTTGAAGCTTTTCTATTCATCTCCTGGTGCTTTTCCATCCTGGCATCTGGTTTCCGTGATAGCGCAAGGGCGGGACAGTATGGTGCAATTTTATGGTATGTTCTCCTAGGTTATGTTGGCACTTCCTCGGGTAAACATGCCTCACGTTCACTGTGCCCCTGGGTTCAGATTATTTGCAGTGCTTTAGTTTGCTGATAACTCAGTCCAGTTGCCTCTATATTTCATTCGAGGAGGAGGGAGTCGAGACTTGCCAACTGTCCTCCTGCCCTCTCAAGACAGAGCCACAGAGAGGGGCAGAGACAAGCTGTGGCAAAGCCCTGTCTGTTAGCATAGCTGCCACCAGAAAACATGTAATGGGGGTCATGGCTCTGGGATCCAGTGCAGAACTGGTGAAACTGGAGCCAGGCTTTGTGCTGCAAGACCTTGAATGTACCCTGGTGCTCTCATTTCCTCATGCCCTTTCTGAGTGGAAGTTCTTCAGGGCTCTCTTTATCCACTCATACGGTACATGACTAAACTGTGCCCAAATTCAGGCACAGGCTTTTTAATAGTGCAGCAATATAAATTGCAGAAAGCATGCAAGATTTAATGGCTGAAAAGTGAGGAGGGAAAAAAAAAGAGAAAAGGTTTTCTGTAATGGGATCTGCTTCTCACCTGCTTTTGTTACCAGCATGTGCAAATCTTGCTGTTTCAGTCCATTATATTCAACAATTTTATACTCAGTGGCAGGTGAAATGTCATACCTCGGGGTAAATTTTCTCTGCAGTAGGCAGAGAATTTGTCCTTTAAACACCCTTAGTACTAATGAGACATTGATCCAGCAATTTAAACTCCAAGAGATACAGATGTCTCATGTGGGACCACTTTCAAATGTGTTGACATTTTGATTCACAAAATGAGACACTTTTAGAAACAAATGCAAATTCATTTCATTCTAGATTTGAGGTCAGCTGGATACTGGAAGACAAATGTGCAATGAATGTTTAGTATGCTATCAACTATCTTTTAATCTCTGTACACTCAAGGGATAAAAGTGACATCAGAGAGAGGAAGGACAATTTCTAAAGTTCTCTGTATTAACCAGTACATCCTCTCGTGAGGTTGGAACTTAAATTCACCTATTGCATTTGGAATAATAGTGTCTAGGGCAAAAGGAAACTTTTGGATAAGGGACAGAGTTTCAGTGACCTCTGAAAATATGTCGTTTGCACTGATGAATATGCTTTCATCTCCAAAGAGCTTTGATCCTGCTGAGCTCAACCTGGAGGAGTTGTCACTGTTTTACTGATTTCAGCAAAATTCTCAGTAGGACTGGAGCCCAACAAAACAGTGCAGGAAACAAAACAAAACAAAACAAAAACCCATGAAGGAGTGGGTTGCTTAGTTTGTTCCCAAGTCAATGCTCTGGCCACTCTTCCAGCTCAGAAGTTATTCAGCACAGTATGAGAAAGGTGATCTAAACAAGCAGTTAGAACACATCCACAGCTGCCTGACAGACAGTGAGTTCCTGGTAGGTCAAACCTTAACAAAATCCAGCAAAGCCTGAGTGTTGGGCTCCATCCTCCAGAAGAGGGCAAGGCAGAACAACACTGAAGAAGCTTGGCAAGTTTCTGAGTCTCAGTTGGGTATGAACTACCACCAGCTTCCCTTGGAAAAGGCCTGGGGGGCACTGCTATGGCTGCAGGCAATGCACCAGGGGCAGAATCATGGTTAATTTTCCTCCTGTTCCCCAGTGCTTGAGCAGGTGGTGCATCTCCCAATAGAGGGAAGTGACCGGGGCATCTGCTCCCCATGCTGTTTTGTGGCAGGCAGGGTCAGCAGGAGCTGGCTCTGGTTTCCCCCAGCACCAAGGGCACCTGTGAGGTCCCTTAAAGTCCTCCAGCAGCAAGGCTGACAAGAGGCCAGGGCATGCTGGACACATGGGTAGTAATGTGGAGGGGGTATGTGCTATTACTTCACAGGGGGATTTCACAGGAAGCCCATGGCTCCTCTCAAATGGACATCCTTTGTTGCAGAAAGCCCAGCTGGTGAATGTCACATGACAGTGGGAGCATGAGGATTCAGATCATATCATGCATGAGGAACTAGGGGAGGAGAAAAAACACAGGAGAAGTTCCTCACCAAAGTCCCACTGCAGAGCAGCCTCTGCTCTTCCTCTTCCTCAGCAGGGCTGGTGCAGAAGGGGTTGCATTTCTGGAAGCCGGTGCCCAGAGGAAGTTACACCAATTTGGGTGCTGACTGAGAACACCACTTCCCTTGCAGACACATGTACAGTGGTGCCTGACAGAGCTAAGAGGAAGAGGAAAAGCCCAAATGCTATGCAACATGCAAATGCCTGTTTTCTGCTCTATGAAAACAAGTGCCCAGGAACAACTCTGAACAGCACTGGGCAATGTGTTGGTAAGCCATCATCTTTTTGGTTGCCTTGAATCAGATGGTCCTCTCCAAGGGCTCGGGAAAGTGCTCTGGCCTGCCAGTTGGATTAGCAATCACACCAGGTTATCAGGATCAATCCTATTCTACATGCTCACTCAAATACAGTGTTCTCCTGGGCCCCTGCTCCCCTCACTGGCTTCCTCAAACTGACTGACATGCTGCAGGAGTTTGCAGGGGGAAGAATTTACTGGTCCAGTACCAGCTACATGACCTCTTGTGAGCACCATGCAAAAACATGGGGGGAGGGGGACACAGCCACCACCTGGGTGGCAATTTTGTCACAGAACAAGAGTTCTGAGGACTTCCACCGACTGCTTCTCATATCAAATAGTTTATGTTTTAAGAAAAAATGACAGACCAAACAGAACCTCAACATGCTTAAAAGACTTTTTTGTTTGTTTGTTTTGTATGAACAGGAGCGACACTTCCTGGGTGCATTCATACCTTGATGCATAAATGTATCTTAGAGATATTGAGATTCATGTTATTTCCAGGCAGACAATGGGGTCAGCAGCAGACCTAGAACAGGCACAAGTGGATCTAAAGCAAGTTTTGCTCATGAATGCAATTATAGTAACACCAGTAACCAAGTACCAGCTGTGGATCCTGGGCACCAGAAGTCCTGGTGCAAGGTTTGTAACTTGGAGCCACTCCTAAAACTATCTCCTTTCAAGGCGGTAATCCTGGGAAAGAAACTTGGTCCCAACCCTTAAATAGAGATGCAAGTGTCTTCTTCACTCACATTTGATGGATTGCTGTAGGCCATTGCCAGTGGATATCTGTGATACTCAAAACACACTAACACAAGAATACTAAAGCATACAGTAAATAGTTCATAATGCCTCAATGTAAGCAAGATGCCAGACAGACCCACTAATGCACAGAAGATTGTATTTGGTCATCAGTGAGTCCCTCAGCTGGAGTCAGGATTCATAGGCACAAGCATCTGCTCTCCTCAGTTCTGGGAGTGCCAGAACATTCTTGGGAATGAAGTTCCTATTTTTTCCCCTTTGAGTTTTGTTGACTAGTCCAGACTCACCTCCCTGAAAACCCCAATCATCCCTGGAGTTTTCAGATCACAGAGATAGTCCCCATCACACTACTCTCTGTCTCCATGTCTTTGGCGAGACACTGAGTTGGAGGCAACATGAATCATCCATCACGTAACTCTGCCCCGATGGCAGCAGTGCTGCGTGAGGCCTACAGAGGCAGCCTCCAGTTCTCCTTACACCAGCCATTTCAGAGGAGATGCAACCCAGGGGAACAAGCCAATTCCAGATTCTCTTTGGTCTGTTGTGTTCCTCCAAAGAACAACCACATGCCTGTTCCCATTTTGGGATGGTCCTTGCCCCTTGCCTGAAGCAGACCAGGCACCCCACAAACCTCCAGTACAATCCCTGCAGAGGCTTCTGGACAGCAACGTGCCTGACACAGTCCAGCCCTCCCTGCTTTTGCACCTTGCGTGTGCTGAAGGGAGCGTGGTGCAAGGGGCGTGAATCCAGCCCTGCCACCCAGGATGAAGCTCTGCAGCCACTGCTGGCTGCTGGCAGCCACACCAGAGCCCTCTCTTGCACTGCTGTGGGAGGGAGGTCATCAGTTTAACTGCACTGGAGCAACGCCAGTCCTTTGAGTAAACTTTTCAAAGCTTCACTAAGGCATTGTTTAATTTTGATTCCAAGTGACCTCCAGTTCCTCTGGACATCCTAAGGGTGGAAGAACATTCAATGCTAGAATTTTGATTCTGGCAGGGAGCACAAGGCCTAGCACAGCAGTTCCCAGTGAAAGGGGGAGAGAGGCGAAAGATCTTGCTGTTTTCCCCTCCCTCAAATACAACACCCCCACCCCAAATATGTGCAGACATATGTCACCTCCACCAGCAGAGCCAAATAAGTACCACTCCTGCAACTCCCTTCCCTAGCAAGATCCTTTTTTCATATAATTTTCCTTTCTATCAGCAAGTTTCCACTCTTTCTCACCCAGATTATTGCACATTTTAACTTGCATCAATAAACCTGTTTGCATGGGTCATGCTGCAAATGAAAACAACGGCAGGATGTAAAATGAAAAATAGTCTGCGAAGAACTAAACCACCCGAGAGTTATTCTAGTGAAGTGAATAATTCAGTGACTGGTTTTTACTGCAGCCCCATTAACAGCAACACAATTACAGTGGAGGAAAGTAAACCACAGCTGGGGAGAGGAAACAAGTGTCTTGGGGGCTCCTATCTCACCGAGGAAACAGTGGGTGGATCCAGCCCCAGCGTGGGACTCGGGTCACATCCAGGGCTCTGAAAAAAAGTTACCTTAGCATGATGCATCCGAAACTGCATTCACAGCAGCAGAGCAAAGGAATTAAAGGAAAGGAGTGTGGTAAAAATTCTCTGGCTGTTGGTAACATTTCACTGTGCTGAAAGTAGCAGTGGTATTGGCACAAGGTTAGTGGCATCTGTACAGCTTTCTGCTAACTGCTGACTGAGCCCTGCAGGGAAGTGAAGCTGCAAGGACAGGAGTGGGACAAGGCGAAGGAAGTGTGAGCTGCAAACCTCTGCTTGCCTTGTTCAGCATCAGATGAATGTTAATTTTCTCCTGGTTCGCACAGCCACAGACAGGCTTGTTCGTACTAATTTTAGCCCTTGCCTAATTTAAAACTATAGACATGCTATTTTCATAGTAGGTTTTTTCTTCTTTTTAACAGGTTGTAAGCTGCCAGATGCACTTCACATGGTTAAGAAATTGGTGCTGTCCAAGACGAGGTGAGAAACCTTTTGTTAAAAATAAGAAGCATATAGAACAAAATTGCACATTCTAATTTGCAGCTATCAAGCACCAAGAACAAGTTTTGGCAGCAGAGCAGCCTGCCTATGCTGGGCTGAGGGAGGAGCAGGGCCTCTGGCCTGGCTGCATTGTGGTCTGGAGATGCACCTTCCTCAAACCTCAGGCGCCTCTGCCATCTCTCTGCTGCACATACAGACATAGTGCTGTGCCCCATCATGAGCACACACATAACCATTTTTCCTCTCTACTTTCACTCTTCCACCCATACACCACCCTGCTTACACTCCTTTGCTCCTCCTGCTCAAAACTATACCTGCACTGAGACCCCCTCTCCTTGCTGCTACACCCTTCCTCCTACATGTGCAAGCACCTTCTTCTGCCTCTGCTCCTCCTCTTACACATGGATCTGTCCCCCATCTCCCGTAGATGTTAACAGTAGATGAAGTGCTGAGCCTGCCCGCAACAGGAGGCAACCCTGTGCTAGAAACGGGTGTGAAAAAGCGGTGAAGTGAGGAAACATTTCTGAGAGGAAGTGAGTGGGTGGAGGGAAAAGCCTGAAGTGAACAAAAATCAACAAATAACACACAGAAACTTGAGCTCTGAGTGCCCAGGGTGGATAAAAGGACACTGAAATATAAAAAAAAAAGAACACACAAATTGCTACAGGAATGCAAGTACTCTATGGTAACATGCACCTAATGTATGCTAGGGAACAAAGTACTGAAAATAAAGAGGAGACTCAAAATAAAAAGTCTTAAGAGCTAATGCCTGAGCTCAGCACAGGTAGCTCCCATGAGGGTGAGCAAGGAAGGCATCAGACCATGCACATGCATCTTATTGGATCTAGGTTACTAGATCTCAAAATCCAAATGGACTCATGGTGTCTCACTAAACACCAACACACGTTTTAGCAGTTATTAATAGACTGTATGCTCCTACATATTTTAATTTAATACTTTCAAGTAAAGCATTTTAAAGATTAATATTAAATAAAAATTTAAAAGGAACTGTTATTTCTAGAACAATCGGAATGGAAGCCCAGCTCTGCTCTTTTTTCTAGTAGAGCAGTAGTTCCTGACAGATGTAGCAGTGAAGGGACTTAGAAATACAATTCCCAGCTTTTCAGGCTATTACTTGTGCATTCCTGACCTGCAAACCCTTTCCTCCGTGCAGAGCAACATTGGCACTGCTGTAGTTTCAGTAATATACCACGGAAGACCTTTGCTTTTCTCCTTAAAGAACAACAAACTTGTCTTAAAGGGGCTGTACCAGAAGACAGCCAGTTTTGCTCTCTGAGAATCAGCCCATGGCAACCTCAACTCCAGCTGGTGAGAAATTACTCAGACAAGTCACTCCTCTAACCACTCACCCAGTGAGTCGGTTGCATCCAAGTTGCTGCCATGGTCATGGGGAATGAGCAGTGAACAGGTAAACAGTTATTATGGCATGCACAGAGTACCATCCAGTTTTGGTTGCATCTCATTTTCCTTCCCACACGTTTCAAATCAGCCTGTTCTACAGGGATTGCCTGAAGCAGAGGTTCACTTCTACACACAGTAAAACTGCCCATACTACTTTTGTTTTAAAAGAATAAAAAAAGTGATCTGAGAGTTGTCTGTATATTATTCCCCAAATTTTTCAGTGGAGGAGCCCGAACATACAAACATACAGCGCCATGACACCGTTCCCTCTGGGGCTACAACAAGAGAGTTCTCTTGGAAAGCCAGCAGAGCATCCGTGCCATGGGTTACAGTGATTGCTACTGACAGGTTCTTCATGGTATCACAACAAATTAGGTCACAGATTAGATTTTCATAGTACAGATTACAACTTGTGTCTATATCTTTTGGTTAAATAGAGAGGGTTGTGGCCAGAAGGTTTGACCTCAAGATTGGGAACAAGGCAGATGCAGGGGGCTGGGCGGTCTTATTTCTGGCTGACACAAAGACTGTTTTAGTGAGATACAGATAAAATTCCTAGCTTTCTGCTGTAGACAGAAGAGTTGGTATTTTTCCCTTTCTATCCAGGAAGCCTTTGAGAAATCACGACTTTGTCCACTAGATACCCTGGAGTAGACTTTACAGCATTGTTGTAAAACAGGTAGCAAAACCAGCACTTTATGCAACTTGAATTTTTGATGATAGAAAGCCACTTGTACCACGTGAAGAACAGCTGAGAATGGAAACCAAAGCTACCTATTAGACTTACCCCACCTACTACCACAAGGTCACATGTACACTCAGTTTGAGCATCTCTGGTGTAGAAAGATCTTACGGGAATAAATTCATGTGTGCAGTATCCAGAAACCAACAAAAAAACCCAAAAGCACCCCAAAAGAGTTTTAATGTATACCCAGCAAGAACAGTAACAGAACTCAGGCACAAAAAGAAAAAATACAGTTATATCAAGCTCCACACAGAGCAGCGCAGAACGAAGGTTTCCAACAGCTGAGTAACTGCAGACACTGTGCAAAGTGCTTCCTACCCACTGTGAGATACAGCCCAGCTGCAGATTTGAAATCCTGCTCTAGCAACTGGGTTCCAGCAGACTGTCAGCTGAGCTCTGCTCCCAGTTACCTCAGTAACTGTCAGCGAACTGGATTCAGCTCCTGGTGGAACTGTGCAGGTCTCCGTGGGGGCAGCGACTCAGCAGATCAGCAAGCTCACAGCCATGGTAGGCACTAAAGGAAAACCTAAACCAGACAATTAGGAGGACAGGGCTTAGACTGAGCTACCTCATAGACAAGGCTTTGTAAGTCAAGGCCAAGAGTGTGCTGCAGAAACGACCTTCAGCTTACAGAAACAGTCCCAATACCCACGATGGTATCACATCTGGGTGGCCAAAAGACCCATGCTGGGTTTCTGCTGAGCCTCTGGAGCACGTACTTAGTCATTCTGCGCAGGTCTGCTTATACCTGCCAGCAAACCAACCTGTAGTCTCTAATCCAGCTCTCGAGGTTGTCTGCAGGCAGAGGACACAGCCTCTCTTTCTGTTCCCAGGGCAGCAAGAGGAGCACATGATGCTGCGCCTGTTCCCTATCTGCAAGTTTAGACACATTGGTGCTCAGTGCCCTCTGCTCTCTCTCACACCAACCCAGCCAGCCCCATTTCAGTGCCAACACTGCTGGCCTGAGTCACCATGGCTGTGCCTCCAGCTGTGAAACGATCTCACACGTCACTTCAGCAGTTTTTCACCGGAAATACGCTTTTACTTTCAAAATACTCTTGGCCTTGTTCTCCTCCAACGAGCACAGGAAGTATCTCAAACACCAGTCTTTATTTTTGTGGGCCACTATTTATCCTCTGATACCTTTGAGTACAAAGATATTGAAGTTGTGAGTGGCCATGCCCTCCCACTTTCAGAAGTGGCATTAAGCTTTTAACTGCCTTCTGTACACCAGCTTCTCCCACTGCTCTTGCCGAATGCACTCACATTTAGAGGCACAGAATGAGGCCTAATCATTTTTTCCTCAAGCCAGAGCTGTGCAGATTATTGAAAATCCATTGCACATGCTCTGCACTGAGCAGTCTGAACTATCGATCCCAGTTAGAGAAATGGATGCTCTGGACTTTATTGGAATTGTCTTTAAAAGTGCTGTTGGCTTGACTGTTCCTGCTGGACCCTGAGCACTTCCTAGTCTACCTGCAGAGCACTGCCTCAGACCTGCTTAGAAACTCCTTCATGCCAGGGGGTGCTTTCTTGCTGAGCCATGGAGGAAACCACATCACCAACCTTGGGAAAGCAAGTGGTGACAATGGCCGGAGAGCACAGTAACAAGGCCTCCAGTCTGAGCAGTGCTCAAAGCAAGCAAGAGCGAGCAGCAGGTAGGGACTGGTGCCTACAACAGCAGCTGGAGAACAGGCACAGCTGAGCAGGGAATATAGGAGGAGCCATGCAGTGAAGTGCTGCCTCTCTCTAAGGCAGTATTACCCTGAGCAGCTCTTCCATGTAGTGTCAAACACCAAAATAACCCAGGGTGCCTGTGTGCACGTGGGAGGGCCCCTCAGGGCTCATGTAGGCACGGTGAACACTTCCCACTCCCCCCCGCCACTGCTACAGCATCAGTACTGGCCTCCTTGACATTAAACACGTGGCAGCCATTGCAGGCTTGATTTCAGTCAAGCACTGAAACAAAGAGGATGTTGCACTTCCACCCAAATCCCACATCTCTTCAAAGCACTTCTCAGTTTGAGGTGCAGATGTGGAATTTTCCTTGGCGGAATGAAAAAAAGGGTCTTTCTACTGTTTCAATGACAAATCTAACAAAATACTGAATAAACATATTCCTCATGACTTTGGGGGGCACATGGGTTAGGGATGAGAGTTCATTTTTAAATGTCACAAGGGTAACTCTGCTCTAAACCATACAGCCAGGTAATCTTCAGTTTAGGGGCTGCTCTGTGCTATTTCCTCTGTTTCACCACTAACCCTTTTGAAACACTACAGCTTGCTTAAGAGAGGGGTAGTTTTCACACGCAGTCATGATCACAACCACACCACCATCCCTGCCCACATGAGGAAGTACCAAATGCCCAAGGCAGAAGTGCTCAACCCCTCACTGACCAGTCCAGTGCTTTTCTGGCAGCTGAACTGAACTTTTGGGTACAAGATTTGCATGAACAACGACAACTGATAAGTCTCCAGCCTGGCACCTGTCCAAGCAACAGGCAACAGTACCAGAAGCCTTCACTGAACATGATCACTGCTGCTTCCAGTCCGGACAGCCATAAGCAGCACTGGGTACACAAGACCAAACCGTGCCTTCCTCCTGAGCCCAACCAGCCCAGAATGCTGGCTTCAGCCCCAGGAGTGGCTTCAACTCCAGCTGTGGCTGGAGATGGTGTTGGTTGGCATGGGGACTGTCATACCGCTTGCTGTACCTGTCACCGCCGTCCCCCGCACCCAGGGTACAGAGGACCTTCCGTCCCTGACCTGTCCTCCCCTCGCAGGCAGGAGCGGATCCCCCTCGGCCCCTGCTGACCCGGGCGGCCTCGCAGTCCGCTGCACAGAGGGAAGCACATCTCGGCCAGGGCTCCCCTCGGCCGCCCTTGTGCCCGCGGCCCGACAGACCGCCCGGCGCTGCGGGACGCGGCCGCGAAAGGCGCTGCNCGGCTCCTCCTGGGCAGCCCCCGCGGGGCAGCAGCACTTGGGGGGGTTTAACCCCACTGGGCCGGGGGTGAAGGATGGGCCTCAGGCCAGAGTCCTAGCTCAGCCCCCACATCCATCCCAGGGGGTGAGGAGGGACCCTTCGTGAGGACAGACATGGCCCTGCCCTCCGGGGGCACACACGAAGCACACGACACAACGAGCATTGGCGAGGCTCTGCAGCCATGGGAAGGGTCCAGCCACACGCACCTTGCAGACTTCGAATGTTTGTACACCAAACCCAGCCAACTCCACCAGTCTCCTGGCTGCAGGGTTTTGTGTGGAACTGGCCTGGTCTGGGCAGCATCTGGGGCTGTGGGCTTGTACCCAGGGAAGGCACCGCAGTGACCGTCCTGTGCTATTGACAACTCCACATGTGGGTGTTGGTTTTTGCTATGGTCTGAACCTGGTTATCTGGCCTGGCACACAGACCACCTTAGAGAGATATTGTCTATAAGCCTGTCCCAAGCTAAATGAAAAACTGATCAAGGCTGATTTCTTCTTTCAAACCCCCAGAGCTTCTTCAATTTCTACAGCTACACTCAGAGCCCAGAGTGGTTTTGACACCTCTGAGTTCCCTTGCTCAGTTTCTTCTCCATCTCCATCTTCTTGATCCTGTTGACAACTAATGACATCTTGGTCACAGGACGAGCAAGGGCATGCCCAGGACATGGCATCCCCAGGACATGGCATCCCCATCTGCTCATCAGGAAGCTCTCCCTCCAGCAACAGATGCTGTTGTTCTCCTGCACCAACAATCCCTTTCAGGAAGGGACAGGGATTAGATGGGGGTAACATGTCTTAAGGTAATTTCTTTAAATGGCATTTTGCTGCCTGGCTTTACTGTCAGTTGCTGATGGGGGGCTGTGATACTTTAGCTCACTCTGCTGTCTCCAAGGCCCCATGTCATGGCCCAGGTCTTGCTGTGATGGCCACATTGGCTACAAGTCCCAAAGCACATGGAGACGTGGGCAGCAGTGAGGTCGAGCTGCTGAGAAAGCCGGGTAAGAGGACACCTATGCAGAAGTACTAGACTCAGTGCCTTCTTTTATATCCCTGCAGGCAAGCAGCTAAAGCTATGGATAACGGGCAGAGCAGGTGCCTGCTATACAGAGAGAGAGGGAGGCAATGACCCCCGGCAGCCACCCGTCTAAATGAAAACTGCCAGAGGTTACATTTTGTGGGAAAAATATTTAGGCAGAGCTCTGCCAGTGGCAGATGAGAGAACAAAATCCTGCTTTCAAGGGTTTAAAAGTAGGAAGGGGTTTTCCACCTCCAAATTTCTTTTTTTTTTTTTTTTAAATCTCAAATTTCTGAGCATCCAGGCAGGGAAGAGGTAACAGAACTAGCTCTTCTGCTGGACCTAGCAGCATTTTATCCAGACAGACCTGATTGGGAACTCAGGTGCCAAGTTAAAGGTTGGCAAGATGACCATTCCAAACTTGCTCTAAGGAATTAGTGGGGTGCCAGAACTACATCTAAGGTGGACATGGAATGGGCATGCTGCCAGGGATTGCTCTGGGAGGACAGCAGCACCTCCTTGTTTACAGACAAATGCTCCTGTTCATAGGATCTTGGGCATGGGTCCTGACAGCACATCTGGTACCTTCTGCTCCTTTGCAGGGCCCAGCTACTATGGCAGATACTTGCATAAAGCTGACCAGATGGTCTCACTGCCCTGCTGCCCTCCCCCTCCAAGTATTGTTTGCTAAGATCTTGCTGCTTCTCCTGGAAAAGGGACCTTCACATGACTCCCTGTATTACCTTGAGCTCTGAGGCAAGTGTGTAGCCCACTTATAGGCAGTGCTCACAAATTCCTGATTCCTTATGTCTGATCTTCACATCAATGATGACGTTGTTTATACTCTTTCAAAGGTTCAAAGTTGTTGTTTATGGTGCCCCCCATACCCTGCTCTTCTCACACTTCCCCCTTGTCGTGCACATAGAGCTCAGATTTATTACTATACTCTGCAGAAGTCCCTATCTTCCAGCATCACTTGATGCCAGTTCACTTCAGATGAAGCTCAGTGTTTCTTGCTTTTCAGATGTCCAAGCTGCTGAACTTCCCTTTCAGGCAAGCCAGCAGTTCTGTGCACCCTATCAGGGCAGGTTTAGCAGTTGTTCTCCTGTTTCTTTCTGCAGAGGTTGGTCCAGACCCTACAGGGAAGACAAAGACTGAGAAATACCTTGGATCACAAATTTGCCCTTCATCCCCATGCTTCTCTTCACAGAGGTCAAAACCACTGCAGTGGTCCTGGAGGAGCTCCACGAGGCTTTTTTCTCAGCTTCAGGGTGGGTTTCCACACAAAAGTCTCAGCTGAAATGAAATGATGTTGCTGGCCACTGCTCATGTACTGCTCAGCTACCTGGGGCTCTTGCATTCTTCTTTAGGGTTGCTAAAGGAGAGCTAAAGTTCTGAATGCAAAACCTGCAGTGAATGAAGGGAAGGCAAGGGCGTGTGCGTGCATATGTAGGTCTGGAGTTATGGATGGGACGACTCGCAGTATGGACAGGTGATTCCAGGCAGTAGAATCTTTACTAATTTGAAAAAACTTCTGCTTTGTCTATGAGGTGTCTGAAGCAGCATATGGCCACTGGTGTCTAAGTGTGGCCACTTTCTCCTGGTAGCCCCCGGTCACTAAAGAAGTCTGCAGGCTCCAACAGAAAACCATAGCAAAGCCCTGGTTAACCACCAAAAAGCTGCTGACCTCTTCTGTGCAGTTTCAGCTCAAGGCAGCTCATCTTTTCTTCAGTCTGCAGTCCAGGAGCACATATCAGTTCTTCCTGATATATAATTTTTAGAATTCTATTTTAAAAAATTAAGACCTTCAGCTCAGAGGCACTGTTGACACACTTCCTGCAGCAGAGGTGTGAGAGCAGGGAGAGATGAAAAACATTGCTTTACTAAACTAGGTTTAAGAGCAGATTCAGATTTCAGGTTGTAAATTTACAGGCAGCGGTACTAAGTTATTCCGTGAGCATTCCCTGGGGAAAAGACTTAGGAAATTAATTAGCTACCAGAAAACCAAGTGTAATGTAACTGCTTTGAAGTGAACAAAGATAAATACAATGAAACAACCTCTAACACAGCCATTCTAAAGTAACTGAGTTTAACTGTTCAGGGGTGATTCATCTACACAAAGCAACTGTGAGAGAAAAATCATATTTCTATATTTTTGATGGTAAAAAGATCTTCAAGCCTTGGGGAAAAAAATCTCATGAAGGATCAGACCCTCACGGCCTTTCAGCAAAAAGCAACAAGCACAAGAGGAAGGGATGTTTCCGATCAGACACTACAAGAACCAAGGCCAAACCGCTAGGAACGGCATTAATAGAATTAACACTGGATTTAAAGTTCCAGGTAAGCTTAAAGCTTGTTCAAAACATTCTTCAGGTGGTGCAGAAAAATGACCCATCATCTCTGCTCTGACACACTTAGCAGATGTGACAGCTGTCACAAACTGTTTCTCCCCTGCCCCCACTATTATAAAAAGACTGGAGCAGACATCCGCCTCATGTAGACGGGAGGATCTGTTCTGTAATTTACAGAGGAACAAGGCAAAGCCTGTGCTGTGACACACTATCGTTTTTACTGTTGCCTGAACAGCAGCTGACCAGAACCAGCCGAGACGCGCAGGTTTTTTGCTCGCCACAGCACGGGGGGGTGTCAGCTTAAGTACGAGTTGACAAACAGCACTTAGCTTATCTGGAGGAGAAACTTGAGCACTCCCTCAGCAGATGATAGAGCTGTAAATCATATTATGTGTAGCCTTGAAAGTATCATTTAGACAACTCGAACAGTTAGTTTGTAGTAGATAAGAAAAATTTGGGCTTACAGCTACACAGACGAAAACATCTTACAGTGGTGTGTGTTTTGTTTCCACCCAGAAAATCTTCAGCTGTGACTCAGAAGGGCTAAAGGGTCTATTAAAAGTACTCCCAGGAACCCTAAACTCTTAAGTTGAGAAGTTACCTGTAAGAATCCAAGGTCTGAAGCTGAACTTTTATTTACTAAAAGACGTTTGCTCCTCTGTCATATTCTGGTTTCATGGCATAGGCGAGTTCCCATCTGGTGTGTGAGTCACATGGAACTTACGTTAAACAGTGTGGAACACATGGAAAGTAAAGTTGTTTTCTGTACATGCTCAGGTGAACTGTCACACAGAACTAGAGTTTGAGGAGGGGGAAGCATCTGAAAACAAATCATATTTATAGGGGTGGACTGTTTCTATTGTGGACCAGGGCTCTATTTTTGAGTTTCATTCCTTCATTCCACTTACACTGGTACAAATTGCCAGTTTTCTGTTTAGCTATAAGCTTTAGGTTTGCCAGAAGGACAAGGAGATAAACTTAGAACAAGGGAGTTCACTGGGCATGCGTTTGTCTTGCCCTCTCTTGTTCTGCTCCAAACAGAATATGAGATATCCACCTCTATTTTGACTTAGGAAAGGAAATCAATATATGTCACTGAAGAACATGTAATACAAGTAGGGGAGTGAACCGATGCTGTTGGAATCAATGGCTCTGAGAATGCTGTTATCTGAAATACTGTGACACAGTAGAAACTGAGCAAGAGCAGAATATTTACCCAGACTTGTTTTCCTGTCCCATGTCCATATTTCACCTGCCACACTCCCATCCCATGTTTAGTCTATGTAAATTTGAAAGCCTCAAACTAACCAAGCAGAATATTCTGTGATGGTGGGTCATCACTGCAGTGCGACACATCAGCGCTGGAGCAGCTCTTACCCCAGCAGTCCCCTGAGCCCTGTGCTGTGGTAGTCACTGCTCTTGATACAAACCAGATCTGATAGTCTTATACTCCAGCTTTTCCTCTGGCTAAAGGATGTTCTTGTTGCCTTCTAGAAATTACAACTGACTTGTTCTTTTTGGAGTAGCTTTGACAAGAATGGGTCTTAAATGAGAAATACCTAAGAACAGAGGGATGGGGGAAAAATAACCTTTGCAAGCTGGGTTTGAACTGAAATTCTAAGCAACAAACTCAGTCCATCCAGGAAAGGTTAGTACTGCTCTAGTTGGTGTGAGAGCTGCTGTCAGGCTGGAGAATCCTGCCTACAGACTGAGCAGGCCACGCTGAGCAGTTTCAACCCCATGAGCCAGCTGTGGAAAACAAGACAGAGCTTCCTGCAGAGCCTGGAAGCCAGAGAGAAAGCAATTGAAAATTATGCACAAAATAAGTGGTTTGATGCTAACTTTAGTAAGTAAAGTTTTCCAGAGAAAGGCAATTTCATCCATATTTAACAGCTGTTAAAGTGATACACATTTAATTGCATCATATAAGGAGTTCTTTATATTCAAGAGAAAACATTTCAAGTGTCAAACTTTCTTCCTGGAAGATATTCCAGTTGACAAAAAGGGCCTGGTTCAGATATCTGGGATCAACTGAATACATTTATTTAAAAGCAATTTTAAATATTAAAAAAGTAGAAATTAACACATACAGTACTCAAAAACTGTCACATTAAATACATGTGAATAGACATGTGTACTGATGTTTTACCTTAACATTCAATGAGAAGTCAAGATTTTAACTAGTGGCATGACCAGATCTGATTTCTGTACATGTTGATGTACTATGTAATAAAAAAATAAATAGCAACTGTTGTTCAACAGTAAATAAGACATCATCTGCAGAGCAAACTTCCCCCTCTGGGGGTACCTTCCCCTGCCCCTCCCCCCAACCCTTTATCAGCTAATTTTCCATAAAGATTTAGACTTTCCAAATACTATGTCATATACAAAATTGCAGACAGTGGCTCATTGAGTTCAAATATAATACTGTACTTAAACTCAATCAATATCATACATTTTCAGATTTCTTATGACCCACAATAAGCCAGAATAAACAGAACTATTGTTCCTGATGGAACTAATTTAATTTTATAAAATGCATATGTATACTATTTTAAAGAGCATAGAAAAGAATAGACATTTGACTCTACATAATTTTACATGCCTAGGTTTTCTTTATATGATTTGCATTTATCAGTTTATTTCAAGATCACTTAAAAATACAATTGACCACAAAAGTGAATAGGTTTTGTTCGTTAATGAAACTTAAAACAATGTAGTAATGGATAAAATGGAATGCTAAATAAATGCTAAACCTGACTTCCTTTCCATAAAAAACAGAATAAAGTCTGAAATACTGGAGCTGGTAATACTGAAGATTAGATGCCAACAGGCTTGCTCACTCATTGCATATTTTTTTAATTAAGCTTTTATAAATGATAAAACCTTTAATAGTTGATAAATGTTTTGCATTTTTAATCCATGTGGGATTTAGACTGGTATTTGTTTCTAAATTAACCACAAACAGAATTAAATATTCACTGACTACAGTCTTGTGAAACTGTATTAGAAATGAAAGCCCTCAGAAAGTCTGAGATGTTTTTTTATGAAATGAAAATCTTTCCACGCAGCCAAGACAATCAGCTCTGAAATAGCAGCAGTAGGTACTGAAGCAAAAATAACATTTAAAGCAAGTAACACAAAACTATGTATGAAAGTCATGGAACCCACTACAGACAAACCATGGGAAAGACACAACCACATGATGTTTCAAAAAATTAAAAATTATGTTGAAAGTGACAAAGGAAATTAAAGTTTCCAGTAATACATGGAAGTGTTTTCTGGCAATGCAACTTCATACCAACTTTCAAGAAATCTCAGGTCAAATGCAGCTTTCCAAAGATTTTCTTAGAAATCAGCTTTATAACACTATGCCTGTTACTTGGTGCTTTGAGTTACGATATTGCTGTCACAGCTTAGTGAACTCTATGAAAACCAGCCTGGTACTTGTGATCTGAGCTCTATCATTAACAGCCTGATCAAATGCATGAGAGGTCATCTTAGCTTCCACTTTTTAGAGCATTAAAAATAATTTAAATTTATTCTTATATCGCCACTTAAAAAATTTATTTTAGGCAATTAACTTTTAGCAAGGTTGAAGACAAGAGGAAAAAACCCCACAAAATCGTTTTTCAAAGAGCCAATTCAGCTATAAACAAATACTGTTACAAGCTCACATTAATCTGAATAGCAATTAAGTTAAAATGTTCTTTTCCTCAAATGTAGCTATATGACTACAGTACTACTTTTGTACAAAGGCAGGTTTCAAATAAGCATCTAAATGCATGCACAATGTCAACAGTTAACATTTGCTAGAAGTCCTTGGTTACTAAGAACTCAGTGAAAAAAAACCCAGCAAAGTTCACATATAACTACTAAAAAACAATATGACTAATTTTCATTAAAGTAAGTTTTCGAATGAATTAAGTTTTAAACTTTTTATAGTGAGGTAATATCACAGGGGAACTGCAATCACAGTTTGGCATAGGTCCACATAATATAAACATGAAATGCTGTATGCACACTGTAAAACATTACTGTTATCTGTAAAGTCAGTGAATATTTGTCTTCATAATTACACTTAACTGAGCACTATATTAAATAAATACCGAAGTGGGTTTCATAGCTGTAAACTGCATACACTTATGAACTGCAGACTGATTTTTAAATTGTCCAAAACCATTCACTCATTCTAACTTTTCTGCTAATTGTATATTGAGAATACCAAGTTATTAGGAACAGTCATTTCTGTACAGTTACATGGTTGACAGAGACCACCTATGTTGGAAAGCTGGCAGTCCATACGTGTGGGACAGCACGGACAGAGATGTAAGTGCTGGATGCCGAGGATGGCTTCAACAAACCCAATAAGGCGTGCCAGGTTCCAAGGCTACCATAATACTGGCAAAGGCAGAATAACACAGTATATTTACAATACATATAATTCAACCTCATGAGGTGAAACTTAAATGAATTCTTAATTTGTAACAGCAGCTATATATACAACTGTGCACAGGATTACAGGGAGGCAGCAGCGTTTGCTTTTGCTAAAAAGCCCGTCTTGCATGAAGAATGTGCAATGCTCAAGTTTAGGATTTGTTTGTTTGTTTTTGCTAGTCCGACAGAATGTGCACAAAGGACACTGGAAAGACTCCTTTCCTCTCTGGCTGTCCTTCGATGTGGCCAATCTGCAACACAGGAGAAGAGTGTACTTATACAGACGTGCATGTGTACACACAGTCTTGATAGACTGCATTTACTTCATTCAAAAGCAGCAGAACTGCTTACAGAGCCTTTGCAATATCTTGGACAGTCTGAAGCAGACCTTAGTTAACATTTGAATTTGTGCAAAGGAAAATAATGAAACCTTGTGAGCATATCATAAATAAGACAATTAAAGACAATTAAATCTAAACAGAAAAAAACCCTCAATTTTTTAAAGGAAACTTACACACATCACTGAATTTCAAGAATCTCCCCAAAACCGAATCCTGATTTTCTTTTGTCTGATAGGCTGACTTTCAGTAACATCTCTGAAAACCATTCATCTTAGTTAACTGAATAAACCCTGAATGTCTTACTTATGGGAAATATCTGTTACAGTTGTGAAGTTAGTTATGATAATCTGCATGTTTGCCTTACTTGAAATGATAGAAGCTCAGCTATTTTCTTATTGAATTAGTATGATACACAATGATTTGAGTGCATAATAGTTTTCATAATAAATCACAGTCTTATCTGATTAAGTATCCTTCATGTGCAACTTCTTACGTTTTGCATGATGATAATTAAGAAATAGCTTAGAAACTTATTAAAAGAAATAAAAAATAATAACATCTTTTATATTAACCTTTTATGTTTAAAATGCATAATTATAATCAACTTTCAAACTGATAGCACTGGAGTAGCAGCTCTAACTGACCACATAACTTCTCACCCTGCTACAGTGCTACTTGCTACTTTCAGAATAATGGTGTACCTCCTTCCTCTTCCACAAGCTTAACAAAATGGGAAGGGGAAACATGCAGGGCTGGCCGTTTCCTCTTGGAGAGCCGAATTTTTGAAGCATATGAGTCAACAGGCCTCGTTTCCCTTCTCAGAAACATTCAGACCGGAGCGCTTCATGCAACTTGTCAGGCATGAACCCAAGGGTCTTAAAGAGCCACATCACAAAACAGATTCAGCAACTGATGTACTGGATGATAGGGATAACACAGCAGCACTTTACTGGGCATTGCTCTTTGGATGCCAGCTTTTCAGCTGAAAATCTTCCACACTTAAGTGATGAGTGAGAGGAAAATGTGTAGCTGGAAATAAACCACCAAAGGTTATGCTGCACTTCAGATTAGGAATTTACAGGCAGCACTGCAATTAGAATGTGTTTTCAACTAATGAAATGTCTCATGGACAGAAGTACAATGTAGCAGGGCTGTAGGGACATGAGGTGGAGCGTCAGGAGGGCTGGAGCCTTCACATGGGGTTAAGAAAAACCTGGTGTTAGCACTGGAACAATATGTAGTCCAGAATAGGGGGAGTATGGAATACGCCAGTGGCATGTGAAGGAAAATGAGAAAGAAAATGCTATCTGCCTCCAATTTAAGGAGGAAAATCATCAGCTTATATCACAATTACAAATTACTTTTCAGATTTCCAGCAATCCCTGTAGGGACAACTTAGCATTTTGGGTGAACTGAAGATAATTACACATCTCATTTTTCATGAAGGGTGTAAGCATGTTAAATTGAGTAAAAATCGCCACTTCTTCATTTTATGAAAAGCTAGCATGTATTTCAGAGGGGGACATGTGTAAATATGTGCTGTTATGAGCTAGCAACGAAGCCAAACCTAGTGGGGATGGTTCTAGCAGACTCTCCCTGCTAGAGAAAGGAGGTCTGTGCTAACAGGAGTTTAAGGGCTGGATGTTCAAACGTTCACAGGTTATTGTGAGCTGGAAGGGACCCACAGGATCATCTAATCCAACTCCCAAGCATGTTAGTTCAGGAAGAAAAAACAACCACCAACAAAAGACAAACAAACAAACAAAACCACCACCTACAAACCAAAATAACAACAAACCCTCCACATTTGGAAAAAGAGGGTTTCCTATAAAAGTCATAAAGGAGTTACGTGGAACTGTAAAAGGGAAAGATACATACCCACCACTCTTGGTCCTCTTCACCAGTTACAATAATTACTTCTCCTTCAACAAATGTGAGCTCATCATCATTATCTGCCTGACAGTCATAAATGGTCTTCACTCGTCTAACTTTGTTTTTCCCCTAAAAATATAACAAAGTTTCAGATGAAGGACATGAGAAACACAGAAAAAAGAATATGATATGAATTTTGCCTTTTAGTTATGCTTTAATTTACAAAAAGGTGAAGAGTGCTAAATGCTTTCCGTGCAATAGGGAACATAAAAATACAGCACCTCTGCTTCAACAAGGATATTTTAAAAAAAGAAAAAAAACTACACAGGTGCAGGTTCCAGTTTTTTTAAGATTCAGAACTCCTAACAGAATTTAATGTGTAGGGTTTAACATGTAGGGCTTAACAGGGCTTAAGTAACCTCTGCGTCCCCAATGAAGAAAGTTGAAATAATTTTCCAGTTGATACACACCCTCTTTCTCCTTTAATAAATTCTTCATCAAAAAAGCATTATGAACAGAAGATGAAACCCAGTCTTCTCTGAGAGTTCCAAGAGAGGTAAGGGCAGAGGGAAATGCTGCACTGAAATCCCAGTATTCCTTACCGGTTTGGGTTTGGCTGTAGTGCAAAAATACAGTATTCTTTGATTTCAGGTCTGCTTACAGGACTGGAAATTATTTTTGAGTGATTTTTCCATCCAAATGTTAGCATTTTCTTACTAAAACTACCTAATTTTAGATGGCAGTACTATTTTTTGATGGTAATTCACACTAGATATTCTCACAGCTCTACCATTCTGAGTCCAAGAATTTTCTAGGTCATACTTTGCTGCATACTGCTAATTCATATGAAAAAGACTCAGCCATGGGCTCCTCCCCAAACATATGTTTCTCACGGCAGGGAAAAGGACTTAAATTATTTCCAAATAAAGTAAGGAAGCAATATTCACAGCAAAACACTTCTGCTACTTTATATTCCTGTATTTTCATACTCACACTTGTTAAAAATCTACAGTTCCTTCTTTGAACTGCAGTAGTCAGAAAACAAGAATGCAAACCCTCAAGGGCAGGAGATGGGCTATGAAGGAAAAACTCAGTAGGTTTAAAGAAATTTGAGCCAAAACTTCACTGAGGAAATTTCCTAGGGTGTCTTCTCTGCTGTTACCTACCCACTTGTAATTCCTCCATGTTTTGGCAAAAAAAAATCCCTGCAGATCAACAGCAGAACACATTGCAAAAAGCATTCACGTTAAACATAACGCAGAGGAAAACAACAATTATAGGGGGATCTAGGGGACAAAGCAGTTAACACATCATAAGACTAAAAAAAGCCATACTCAAGACAAATGAGCAGAAATACCTGAAGAGCATATGAGATCAAGCTTTTTTTACAGCAAAGGTTTGCTGCAGCAAGAAGTCATTTCCTCTTTTTTTTTAAAAAAAAAGATATTTGTATAATTTGAACAAAAATCTCAATCTCCAGTAGGGACTGGAATTCAATAGAAAGGGGTATTTGGGGCCACTCTCAGTTTTCAACTGCAGAGAACCTTTACAAACTAAGAGCACTTCCAATCAATCCTCCAGCGATGAAGGGAAGCAACTACTTCTGCCAGGTAAGAACTGATTCATCCAATAAAGAGAATAAAGAAATTTACATTCCTTTAAACTTAGAAAACTGTATGAAACTCAGCTTATAAGAACATATGAAAAATTACGGGAACTGTTCCTTGTTCCATCAGATCGGTGCCATAGATGATACTTAAAATTCTATTCCTTTCATGGAGAGCAGTAAAAAGCAGAATTCAAGCCCAAGGTCTGGGAAGGTTTAAAAAAAGATGGTTCTGGAGAGCACATATGATCCCCAGAACACAGTCTGGGGCACTGGTGTGTAAAGAAATTAAAGCAATTCCAGGAAATGTAATCCGTGACTATAAAACAAATCCCACTACCCCTCTATTACTCCCTGTATCCAGCACTAGTCACTTATTAAGAAGAGATTTGATGCTTAAGACTGAATAATAATGAGTTGCTGTGATCATTAGTAATCCCCCAATGATCTTATTTACATTCCACACTTTTTCTTTAAGAATAAGGATATTGTCTCCTTTATAGGAACCACCAAACACACACACACTAAAGAAAACTTGTGCTCAGTGTGATATCAGAGGCACTCAGTACAAGTTTCATTTCTCTAAAAATATCCTTTCAAATCCTTATATATTATTTGCTTTGGAATTTTAAAATTATATTTCTGAATGATTAATTTCTAAAACTTTCAATAATAAAATGTCGGCTTCTCTATTTAACAGCTAAATAGTCAAAGCCAAGAGTGAGGTACACAGAAGTAGTGGTGGCTGGTGTCACAGGTCTCACTGCTGCGCTGGGACGTAGCATTTCATCAGCTTGTGTGGAGAGGATACAGCCAGGAGATGAAAATGGAGGCAAGATATTTTTAAGAGGAATGTTTGCACATTAACACTTGACAAAAAAAGACTGCACTGAACAAGAAGAGATACAAGTGTGTATGCAATGATGTGAAAAAAAATGGGAAGATATATAATAGTTTTGATCACTGCTCAATAGTGGAACTATTTAATGCACGTGTGAAAATGGCTGAGTTTGGGGAACACTGGATCTTTCCTCAGAATTTTTATGTATAAAGTAGGGCAAGAGTTTAAAAAAACTCCAAACCAAAACAAACAATTGATCTACTATTTGCTTTTTTTCCTTCTTTATTAAAGTGACAAACGGCTGTGAATGTCCAAGATCATTTGCCTGCTTATATTTAAAAGAATGTAAATAAACTCTACTTGCAGACACTTTTTGATCAGATGCAAGTAATATTTTATCTCCGGAACACTCAGGAAGCCTAAGCAACACCCCTGACATCCTCAGCTAAGATAGGACCTTACAGGCAAGTCCATGCCAGAAGCCAAGCAGAGTGATGGCTCCAGAGTATTCTTCCTCAGACAGGCATAAGGGAGAAACTCATCCTCTGTTTTCACTGGAAGGAAGTCTTATTTCCTTTTATGTAAGTGCTTTGCATAGGTAATCTGACAAACAAAACCATCCCCTTTTTGATGTAGTCTTCATGATGGAAAACCTTAAGAGAGCTCTGAAGTTTCATTAAGTTATTTGAATGTACATATGCATGAAGAATCCTCTGCTGGAAATTGTACTGGTTAGCAAGATGAACAACAGGATGAACTGGGCGGTTGGAATCAAGTTAAAGATCCAGCTCTACTACTACACATCATCCAGCAATGTCAATTTTGCCATTTCAACAATATATCCGAACCTCTGTTAACCACTTAAATACATCAACATTAAATATTTACAAATTTGTCACAGTTGACTTTAAATTTTGCATCTACTGACAATAGGCATTAACATCCCATCTTAAAGCTCACAAAAATCAAATACACTATACCCCCACTTATCCACGGTTCAGCTCTTTGCAGATTCAACCTTCTGCTGTTCATTTTTCAGCAAAAAGCGGGACCCGGGCATGCGCAGAAAAAGCTGTGATGACGTACAATGCATGCATATGCAAATAAGCTCATGGGTATGTAAATAAGCCCCACCCAGTGCAGAGGGGCAGCAGGGAGCAGCTGGGCTTCCTGCTGCCCCTCTGCGCCCGGTAGGGCAGCAACAGGGGCCCCCGCTGCCAGGCCCTGTGCCATGTTTATACACAATTGAGATGACCTTAAACACACAGCCCTCCCCTCGCTAATTAAGTGCTGGCATGGACACACAGAAGCCATTCCCTTTGGGGAGCCACTTGGGGTGGTGAGGGAAGGGAGCAGGGAAGGGAGCGGTGCGGCCCGACCGTGGTGGTAGGCAGGGGGTGTCTTATCCCAGTGCCTTTCTGTCCCAGTGCCATCCCATCCCAAGGGACCCCAGCTCACGCTGCCATGGGCACCAACCCTGGGATGGGCTGCCTGCTCCCTCTACACCATGGCCACAGAGATGGGGTCCCTGCTGCCACGGTAACCCCAGCCTGCCCACTGTGTTTGTCCAGTTGAGTTGACTTCAAAGATACACACCCCCCGATAAGCCCTGGCTCGGTACAGGGACAAAACACAGGAATCCCAGGACAGGATTGGGCAGAAGCCATTCCCTTTGGTCTCCTTTAGCTGGCTCGGGGTGCAGGGTGGTCCTGGGAAGGCCATGTAGCGCTCTGGAGCTGAGAGGGGCAGAGTTATGAGCGGCGCTTAATTGCATATTCATGAGTTCACTATCTTTGTGATTCGCAGGCTTTGTGGAGGAGAGAAGACTCGCAAAACTCGGGGGATCATTGTATATAGATCCTAGCAATCTAAGGCATACAGAGCAGTGAGCACAGGCAACAGAGAAAAGCACCAATTCATTCAGCATTATGACTGGCACAGATAAAAATGGCAAAGGTGCCCAATAAACCTAAATATACTGTCATGCTTCCAAGGTGATTTTATGTCACAAGTACTTGTTTCAGCATGCAGGAAACCTTGCAAATGCTCAGCATTTGCTGGAGCTGCTTTGGGGCACAAAAAGTACCTCTCATTTCCCATTCCAGATCATAACATTATGTTGCTTTATGTGCATAGCTCAAGAGTGCACAGAAAGTCCTACAGTAACTTTGAAGCCTGCCATGCACACTTCCAACTAGCTGGAGTAATACCTACCATATTTATTTTCCTGGGAAGTGGCACGGGGGTTTCTGGCAGGGTATGTGTTATGTCATTAGACTCTTCAGACGCTTGCCTTTGGACGGTGTCTCTAGATTGTACGTTTGGAGAAAGATCTATGGAGTGAGATTTTTGATTTGCCTCTGAGGGGTGAGGCTTCGGTGCTGCTTCTCCACCTTGAGTTTTAGCCAACAGCTCTCCTAGCTGAGGTTTTGGAGGAAGGTCCTTCATTTGTGGCTTTGGAGGTAAGTCTCCAAGCTGTGGTTTTGGTGGCAAGTCTCCTAGCTGAGGCTTTGGGGGTAGTTCTCCAGGCTTTGGGGGTAAATCTCCTACTTGAGGTTTCTGAGTTAATTCCAGAGGCAGAGGCTTTGGGGGCAAGTCTCCAGGTTGTGGTTTCTGTGGTATATCGATGGACAGTGAGGGCTTCTGAAACATTTCCATGTGCTGATGTGATTTATCTATTGAAAGATGATGACTGGTTTCTATTTTTCTTAATGCCACTAAAACAAAAGAGCAAAACAATGTTTTTCACCATCACATTTTAATATTAAAGAAGTTAGGCACATACCACATACTACTAGTCTATGACAAAAGTAAGATAATACAACTTCACATAACAATCATTCAATGAGTTCTAACTTAATTGCTCCTGGAGGTCAGCAGTGCTTATTTCAATAGCTACTAGGTGTCAATTTATAGATTACCTACTTAAAATGGAATAAAGTGATTGTTTTTTGGACCTGAACCAAAAAAAATTAAATACCAAAGATGTATTTTGCAAAATAACACATAGACTGATATGACTCTAACAAAGCTTCTTTTTAATGAAAATTATTAAAAAAAAAATCACCTGAGTCTCAGGATTAGTACCAGTAAAATCTCACAGAAAAGAGCTAGTGAGCATGTATGTCTATGCAGGGCAAAGAATAAACAGTAGTACAGACATTCAAACTAAAATTAATACAAAATGAATTATTGTAATTATTTAAACTTTAGTAAAGATAAAAAGTTTTAAAATGTGTGTTTTTCAGATTGGATGCAAGAAAATGGAAAGTAGCTTTCCAAATAGCTTTTTCTCAGCTTCGTGAATTGATTCTAGTGCCAAGTTCCCCAAGAAAACCTTTCTGAAAACTACCTTAAAAACAAAAGCTTAAAAACCTGCCACAACCTTCTAAACCAAACAATTCTAATGTTAAAATAGATGAAGTGGGACAGGAGAGAAAGAAGTTACAATGTGTTGTTTTCATGATGAAAACAACACATTTTGACCAGAAGAAACATTTTTCTATTGTATACAGCATTACTTTAGTATCATATTCTGCCAGCCAGAGAGACGGCATGACATTTAACTTCGAAAGCAGCAACTCCCTTTGGATATCACCCACTGGGACAACACTTCCATGACATACTAATGGTTACTTATACAGAAAAAAACAACCAACCAACCAAAATTTGCATTGTTTCCATGAAAGAAATTGTATAATTACTATCACCTGCCTCATTTTAAAAGAGGTCTGTGTTGATAATGTGGCTCTGTTTCCTAGATTTACATCATAGGAAATGTACATTTACTGATCATCCTCATGGTTTGAGACTTAAGTAAATAATATGAAAAACCCTGATATCAACCCTTATCAAAGTGCTTTGATTTGGCCCATCTTAAATTCTCATCTATATCATTTGAGTCAAGGAAGTGTTGACTTCCTTCATAGTGCCACTCAAGCGCATCAGTGGTGTCTCTTTCAAAAGATGATACCATGTCATTATAATTGGAATTTAATGAAGTTGAAACTTTACATCTGCATTTTCTGTTGAAATGATTTGCAGTCTCAATTTCAGACATGTAGCTTCTGAGTTTTGGACAAGAAGCATTTCCTGAACTTCAGGCTCTATAGTAATCCTCCACTCAAAGAGATGCAACATATTTTTGATGGACTCTGTATCAGAGAGAGCTACAAAGTAGGTGCATTTTCAACTTTGTAGTCAACTGCAGCAACAACTCAAAAAAACCCCTNATCACCTGAGTCTCAGGATTAGTACCAGTAAAATCTCACAGAAAAGAGCTAGTGAGCATGTATGTCTATGCAGGGCAAAGAATAAACAGTAATACAGACATTCAAACTAAAATTAATACAAAATGAATTATTGTAATTATTTAAACTTTAGTCAAGATAAAAAGTTTTAAAATGTGTGTTTTTCAGATTGGATGCAAGAAAATGGAAAGTAGCTTTCCAAATAGCTTTTTCTCAGCTTCGTGAATTGATTCTAGTGCCAAGTTCCCCAAGAAAACCTTTCTGAAAACTACCTTAAAAACAAAAGCTTAAAAACCTGCCACAACCTTCTAAACCAAACAATTCTAATGTTAAAATAGATGAAGTGGGACAGGAGAGAAAGAAGTTACAATGTGTTGTTTTCATGATGAAAACAACACATTTTGACCAGAAGAAACATTTTTCTATTGTATACAGCATTACTTTAGTATCATATTCTGCCAGCCAGAGAGACGGCATGACATTTAACTTCGAAAGCAGCAACTCCCTTTGGATATCACCCACTGGGACAACACTTCCATGACATACTAATGGTTACTTATACAGAAAAAAACAACCAACCAACCAAAATTTGCATTGTTTCCATGAAAGAAATTGTATAATTACTATCACCTGCCTCATTTTAAAAGAGGTCTGTGTTGATAATGTGGCTCTGTTTCCTAGATTTACATCATAGGAAATGTACATTTACTGATCATCCTCATGGTTTGAGACTTAAGTAAATAATATGAAAAACCCTGATATCAACCCTTATCAAAGTGCTTTGATTTGGCCCATCTTAAATTCTCATCTATATCATTTGAGTCAAGGAAGTGTTGACTTCCTTCATAGTGCCACTCAAGCGCATCAGTGGTGTCTCTTTCAAAAGATGATACCATGTCATTATAATTGGAATTTAATGAAGTTGAAACTTTACATCTGCATTTTCTGTTGAAATGATTTGCAGTCTCAATTTCAGACATGTAGCTTCTGAGTTTTGGATAAGAAGCATTTCCTGAACTTCAGGCTCTATAGTAATCCTCCACTCAAAGAGATGCAACATATTTTTGATGGACTCTGTATCAGAGAGAGCTACAAAGTAGGTGTATTTTCAACTTTGTAGTCAACTGCAGCAACAACTCAAAAAAACCCCTAAATAAACCTGCTGTGTGAGTTTAAAGAGATCCTAGAAAAAAACATTGCAAAAAGAAAGGGCCATAAGGTATTCCCTGGGTTGATGGTCTCAGCAAGTTTGTCACTGATATATAAGTGAACATGAAACAGTTCCTGATTCTTTTCAAAGTAAAGTTATACCCAGCCATTTGCATGCAGGCCACGCTCATTGCTCCACCCCTCAGCACTCCGGAGCGCTGCGGGCACTTTTCTGCTTCTCCTCTCGGGCTCTCTGAGCACGGGGGAGCAAAGGGAACCGTTTCTGAGCCCCCTCTGACTCGGGAGACCCACCCCCACCACCCTGAGAACCCGCAGGCCTCTCCAGGCCGCCGCGACCGTGCGCTCGCAGCCCAAACCCCGCGTCGCTTCCGCCCCCCACCCCGACCCCAATGCTCGTGCCCAGGTGCCCNATTGGGACAACAACCCTGATTGCCAGAACACAGCATGGATACAGCTTGCTCCAGGGGTATCAAGAAATTGGGCTTCGAGATACTGGGAAGAGAAAAGAATTTACCAACAAGAGTAGACAAATCAAAATAATTTCCTTATGATGCATGGGTGCAAACCTGGAGCGGGGCTTCTTGCCTTTGGTTTCGGAGGCTTTTGGCATCTGACAGGGCTGAGAGAAACACTGCTGGTCAGTGATGATCTTGTTTCTTGGACCAAAACTAAACCTTTTCTGTAGCTTGCAAGCAATCACCTCAAGTCCCGACTGATTTTCCTTAAATCACCTCCATAGTTCTAATTTTTTTTTTCAGTTTAATAAAAATCTTCCCAACCTTCTAAAATCCTTTCAGTTTTGCAAAGCTTTCATGTTTTGTGGAATTTTAGAAATACAACTTTTGCTGAAAAGACCATATATTTAAAACAAGTATCTACTCCCACCCACATTTATAAATTATCATTATGAGAATAGCCACAAAGAGAATTCTTACCTTTCTGAGGTAGTTTGGGAAGAACTCTCGGGCCAAGTGCAGTCTTTGCAGTCCCAGTGCTAAATCAACAGATGTGAATTATTAGTGCTTACAACTGTGACAAAATACTTATTTCTCATTTTTCCCCTCTACACATCCAACATTAAAAAAACCCCACCAAACAAATCCACATTTATTTTCTTTTTTCTTTATAATCACATTGTCTGTGGATCAATCCTGAAACTCAAAGTACTTTTAAGAATTAATTGTTCTTTTTTCAAGCCCCACACTGCTACGGGGTTTCAATGCTACGGGGCAGATAGATCCTGCAAACAAACGTATGTGCAAAATGTACTCTGAAAATAGGTGAAGCTGAAAGACCAGCTCCATGGGCAGATCCTGAACTTTGAGGAAAATATGTTCTTTAAAATAATTATACTGAAGCATTCAAAACATAATCTGTTCTTTATGTCAGTGGTTTGAAGTCTGTCAGGACTGAGCCTATGCCTTGTACCCCAGTGCACACACTCACTGCTGCTGCAGCAAGAGACAAAGTCTCTGCCACTCCAATGCTACTGATGACCACAGGAAAACAATGTGCTTTACTCTGTGAAGTGTTACACCTGTCTTAGCTACTCTGAGTGGTAAGCAACAACACAAGCAGGACTGTAGCGAGTAATTTAATAACAGCACAAAAATCTAAAATCGTTGCTTATTGTCAAAGTTTTCCATGTATGCTTTTTGTTGTAGACTTTTTTTTCCAGAATTAACATCAGGCTGGCTCAAATTTGCAACCATGGCATGTGACAACAACACGCTACGAGTTTCAACAAATCCCATCCCATTTTTTTCTCCAAAACCACACCAAAGTCACTTTTGTAGAAAAAGACTGTGGAAAAAGAAAGCAAATTGACTTAAGGCATACAAATGAAACAATAAAAAATAAGTACCAAACAGTATCAGCTCAAAATAATGACTCAAAAAAAATCCAAGAAAAAAAAAAGAAATGTGTGAGAAGGTTGCCAGACTATGTTCAACAGAGCAGGGAATGTTCTGCATCAACACCCTTGATTCTGGTATTACTTGTCTCTGTAGTCAACATTTCAAAATGAGCATGATGAAATGCTTTTAATTTCCCAGTTGTTTTTTAAATAGTCAAAATACATCATGACACGAAACTGAAAGAACAGCCAAGCTCATTCTTGATTCAATAAATTACAGAATCGTAGAATATCCTGAGTTGGAAAGGATCCACAAAGATCATCAAAGTCTAACACCCTTTATCTAATGCCATAGAGGACAAGTACTACACTTTCGCCCTTGTCTGACAAGTATCAAGTATGGGCCCAGCTCTTTGTGCTGTGGAATATCAACACTTTTTCTCTAAATGCCCAGTGCCACATGGATGGATTCAGCGAACATGACAAGTCAGATGTGCCTCCAGCAACACAGATCACAGACTGAGGGGTGCCCAGAAATTCTACCAACACATCTGCTGTGATCTGTTTGACGTTACATGTCTCTCTCGTTATGGCCTGGTCCTGCACACTTGTGGTCATGCAAGGTCATGTGCCTGAGGCAGGTGTTTGTTAAAATCACCATTCTGAACCTGTGGATTTTGGAATCACAACACAGATGGAGGAGTAGCAAACACTAAGTGACAGGAATGTATGACTGTCCTTACTTCTCAAGCTATTGGAAAAGACACTTGTAATGGACAGACCTGAAGAACTACGAGCTAGAAGCAGTTTGTGTTATTGCAGACTGTGTGGCAGCACATAAACTTGACAGACTGGGAAACAGTTAAGCTGAAGACTGAGATGAACTCTCTCTCTTACAGAGCCATCTTTGATGGCAGCCTGTACCCAGAGTGACACTGCTGCAGCTACAGGCATGAGACCTCACACTGAAGCAGATAAAATGAAATGCCAGGAGACATAAAAATAAAACTTTTGTCCTGGTGGACTGCAGTCTGAAGCAGCATTCCCCAGCTCAGAGAGCACTTCTGTAGGAGCAGCAGATAGATTCAGATACAAGTTGTTCTGTCCATCCCGCTCAAAGGATGGATTGTGCATGGACAGCTAGGAACAAAGCGTAGGAGGCGCAATGAAGCCAAAGTATTTGTATGCTAGCAAGGCATGCAGGAAACTAATGCAGAAACATAGCTAGGGTTTTATTTCCTATGAAAGCCTTGGGTTTTTATTAATTTACAAATTAGTTACATTTATTCAAATTTTCATCTTTGCCTTCATATATGGAAATTTTACCTTGATTGCTGAGACATCCCCTCAAACTTATTTGCAGCCTTGGTTGAAGGTGGGCCCAAATCATTACCTGATGTGAAAAAAGGACAATTTAAAATTAAAAAAAAAAAAATAAAGGAAAACTAAATCATTAGGATAACTGAAATATAATCAGCAGAGGGTGCAACCTAAAGCAAAACACATATTCCTCCAAGTATCATCTAAAAAAAAAAAATGTCTAAAAGACCATGTAAAACTTAATTCTTTATTAATAATTTTGTAACTGAAAAGGCATCAGGGACCATAATAATACAACGTGACCTTCTGTATAGCACATTTTAAAACAATCTACTAGTAGCTCACATCTTCTGGCAAGGGAAGATTGAATGACATTGCTGTAGGGCACTTGTTTTGAAAAAGTGCTTCAATTTTCTCTGAATAAGAGATACTGCTGGCTAGTATCAGATACCACAGATGTTTACATTTTGTGCTATGAGGCATATCTTTTTAAAGCCACTATGAATTTGATTTTATTCACAAAACATTAAATTTCTAAGGATTGGTATTTTATGTAAAGAACAGCCTTTACTTATTTAATGACTAAATCTGTATGTTCCCATTACCTGCACATTAACCACTGGTAAAGAAAAGATCCTGGATATACTGAATTCTGTCAAATGGCAGCAAAATCCAAACCCAAGTGTTCTGGATTCCTTCAGCAGAAGGTTTCTCTTCCATTAGCCATCACCATTTCTTTGATTTGTTTAGTGCCTTTATCATTCCCCTTTGCCTCGCCTATTGCAGCATATCTTAATCATCTTAGGACCAACTTCAACAACCATTAGTAAATTTTGTCCTTGAAATCCATGTAAGGTGACATTTAATGATCCAAGAACACAAAATACTTCTCACACAAAAGAATTACACATTTGCCTAAATACCATTCTTTGTGCATTGAGGTCTGAAAGAAACAGCCAAGAAAGTTCGTGCTGAGCCTTGCTAAAAATATATTTGTATTTAAAAGTGGGGGAAAAAAGGGACAAAGGTAAAACAAACAGCAAACCCTTCACATGTAGATCTTATGGATAAAGCAACAACAACAAAAAAAATCTCATGGTTGCCATGGAAATTTCAAAATAACCTAAATGACATTTTTAGAACGTCTTTGAATAGCAACTCCTTTTGCTTAGACATAACCTAAGGATTGCTCTGCTTGAAACTCCAATTAATACACAGATTAGAAAACAAATGCTGAAATTCAACATAGAAAGAAATATAACAACACGGAAAAAAGCTTTTGAAAGGAAAAGCAGTGAACATCTGACAATATTCTTAAGCCATAAACATGAAGGCAGATACAACAAACTCTGTCTTGTATTAACACAAAATTTAACACTTGCTTAAAGATCCACATGGACCTTCAAACAAGTTTTCGTACAGATCTCAGGTAAGAAAAATGGGGAGAAGAGGTCCCTTTTCCATCCACTGAAGTTCAGCCTTCACTGAAGAGCAGCAAAGAGAAAGAAAAAGTCATGTTCTTCTCTGGCCCTGCTCTGACAAGGTGTTCTACTGCTACAGCCTTCTTCATCTTCAACTGAACACCTGTACTTTTCCCAGTTTCCTTTGTCTGCTAATGTTTTTAAAGAAAAGTTTGCACCAGCTCAGCATCTGATCCTCGCACACTTTCATTCTAATAGTGTTACATTATATAGTACTCTAGTATATGGTACTTTAGATGCTGTTTTAGACTTAAATATTTGTGATTTTTTACATTTTTAAAGTCCAAGACCTTCAAAATGTCACTATTGCCACTGAATGGCAATATGTCAATATTGCCACTGAAGCTGTACAGTGCTGTTAGATTTCTGAACAAAGGAAACTTCTTTTTCCATATTCTGAGCCACTGTGAAGTAGAGCATTGAAAAGCTTGCCATTATTTCTATTCTCTGAGAAAAAAGTCTTTGTTTTTCATTGGACTCTCTACTTTTCTTCATGTTGAATCCTACATTAAATCACACAAGGACTCTATGATTTACCACATTTAACTCAGTTTGCTGAAAAAAATGGTGCGTTTGGGATAGCAATTTTTTTTTTTTTAGCTAGTAATTGTATGTTTGTACCAGAACAGAAAGAGGATACTTCTAAGATATAAGTAGTGTATTGATGATGCCCTTATGTAAGCATCAAATTCTAGTTTAAAAATTTACAGATTCATGGAAATCCTGCCACCAAGACTAAAATTATGGAAAATTACAAGGGTTTGAGATTTATAGCTACTGAGAGAAGTTGACTGCATAGAGCAAAGCTTACTGAAAAGAAGAAGAATCTGAGTAGTCTGGAAAATAGTGTCTAAAAAGCATCTGTCAGAAAGGTATCCTGTTATAAAAAAAAAATAAGTGCTGTTTCTGTGTAACTTCTGCAGGCAGAAGGATGAAAACTTATTAGTCCCTGTGTATGTGCAGACAACATCACAAAAGCCAAATACGTATCAAGACAACACATTCCCACCAGCGAGGTGCGAACACCTTGGGAGAGATGTGGCTGGAAGCCCTCTGGCAGCTGTGAGACCTGCACAGATTCATCCAGGTCTATCTGCCTCAAATCTACATCCACCCAGATTACTGAGATGGTCTGAGCAGTATCCGGGGTGAGGAGGCAGAGGCAGAGTAGAGCAGCAGCTGAGGGGCCTGGGGTGAGGGTGGCCTGGGCAGCTAAGGCAGAGAGAGGGAAGCAGTGGAGGAGGTTGGATTGGGCCCCAGGGGAGCATGGAAGATTTTCAGCTTTTTCAAGTGAGACTCGGCTACAGCAGCCTGAAAGGCAGAGTGACAGAGGATAGAACTGTTGATTTATCTGAGCTGACGTTACATCAAGCTGCAATCATTGGAAAGCAAGCACCAGGTAAAAAGAAATCAAAGATCATATATCATCCATCATAAAGGTTTTCCCCTGCCCTTTTGTTTTGCATTTCAAAACTCACCCCAAGGAATTGGGCCCTTATTCTGGGGTCCATGAGGTAGTGGGCTTGGTGGGTCAGAGAGGGTTCTTTTGTGTCCTGGGGGTGGGGGAGGTGGTCTCTTCTTGGAAAGAGTGGAGCTGCCACTAGAGGTTTGAGTGCTTAGAGGGAGGGTTGAAGGTGGGCCTGCAAAATAACAAACAACCTTCTTACAAATACATGTGCATAAACGTCAAAGCAGCACTGAAAAATTCACAGTCAGACCCACAGTGAAGTGCAGCAAAAGATTAAAATAAAAAGACAAGCCATGCCAAAACAGTGTTTTGATTAAACAACATGCTCACCAGATTTTTAACCATCTCAGCTGTGGGAATATAAGGAACTAGACAATAGAATGACGTGTACTTAAGTTTAAAAAATACAGGAGTAATAATCACACCAGGATTTCTAATTTAGGCATTGTTAAAAAGAAAAAAAAAAGGGCAGCATGAAATCTTAAAATTAGGTAATATTTAGCACATAGGATTAAAATGACTATTAATTTATACCAGAACAAAATAGCTTTCTAGATGTTCTGGTATGTGGGAAGTATTTTTCCCTTCCAGAGCATCTCATACAAATTCTGTTAATAAACTGGTGGGGGAGGCAGGAAATAGAAATCTATCTAAAATCTTTCCTTGCACTTTCAAAGTATGATTGTAATCTTTAGAATATTGTCTGAATTTCCTTTTCTTTTTTTCTGTGGCTTAAATACATCAAACTATGCCTTCTAAGAGCAATGCAAATTGTGGTATGTATAAAATAAACATCAGAGAACTCCTTTCTGAGACTGAGATGAGATATTTCATGGTAGCATTGCTTACAAGAACCAATTCAGCCACCTCTACCCTTAAATACATTAATTTTCCCCTGCATTAATGTTAGCATAAATTTTATTCAACACAGCGCTTGTCTTATAAGATATGGGAACAGATAGATATGGGAACTGAAAGACAAAATAACCCACAGGAAAGACGAGTTTTCCCTAATCAACTTCACCACTGACCTTCAAAAACATCTCTAATAAGAAGCTCAAGGAACCAGGCAGAGCAGGGCACAAACTTGCAGTGAAGGGATGACTGCTCAAGTCAGCTGTCACTACTACCCAAAGAAATTACTTCCAACACTTATCTAAATCAGTTCTGTGTTAAGGTAGAACAGGTCTAAAGGGTTTGCTGTTGGGCTTTTTATTTTTCTGCTAGTTTGTTGTTTTGTTTTGTGTGTTTTGTTTTCTTTGGGGTTTTTTTTATTCTTTTAATCTAACCAGCAACTAAGACTTCACTGCAGTCATGACCTTACAACAGGTTTTGCATGTTAGACAGCTTTGCCATCACAGACTGGATAAAGGCAGAAAATTGACATAAAAGTTTAAAAGCAAAGTCTCTTTATACCTGAAACTTCAAGTCTATTATCACATATTTCATAGCATTGTAGAACCAACTAGCCTATTTTTGAAAACCTAATTTGTTTGAACAGTATTAGAGACGAAAGTCTTCATTCATTTACTCGATATATACCCTCTGCCTTGTGTACAGAATGAGAGCTGCCTCTTTAAAAATGTTTGTGAGAATTCTCTATAGGTAGACCAAAAATTATCAAAGCCTGTACACCTTCCCAAATTATATCATAAAAGTATTATAATCAGTGAAGAATAATATTTGTTAAACTTCCTTGGGTGAAACATTAAACATTGAAAAACGTAACTTCAACAATCCTATAAGCATGGGTCTGTTCACCAGATATTTTCAGGGGGTGACCTCCCTCTTTCTTCTAAGCCTCAAAGAAAAAATTAATAGAACTGCCCATAATGAGTTAGTGATTCCATCTATTCTCTTCCAGATTCAAGCCTGGAAGGCCTTCTGTTGTGCAGAATATCC
Source organism: Pitta sordida (assembly GCA_013390025.1). Classification (NCBI taxonomy): domain Eukaryota; kingdom Metazoa; phylum Chordata; class Aves; order Passeriformes; family Pittidae; genus Pitta; species Pitta sordida. The sequence continues at coordinate 162,940 of WEKX01013152.1, forward strand.
CAACCACAAATCCAGCAGGTACTTTGGGCCGGGCTTCATTAATTGGTTACTTCGGTAAATCAAATTACATATTTTGCAATTATTCCTCTCAGTTTACTTCCATGTTCACAAAACCAGTAACTGACAACAAGTCAAATGCCAATGCAATTGAATGATTGTTCTTGGTTTGTGTCCTTATCCTTTCTCATTTTAATTTCTTCCTTGAGCTTAAGAAAGCAAGATAATTTAAACTGTGCATTGAGGTGTTTCTGAAAGAAAACTAAATTTTTCTCATGCCAAGTTTTGACTAACGATCCCTTAGACTCCTGCAAGTTAGAAATTCTTTCTTCACTTAAAGAGATACAAATCAAAGGTTCTTCTATAAACCGTTACCCAACTCAGAGCATATCTAGAAATAGCAAGGGGGAAAGGAATAGTCAATATCCACTGTCAACAGTAACTTTATTCTTAAAACCTATCGGAAACATCCAAGGCACGTCAGGGCAGTGTTTGTCTCCTGTCCTCACACCAGGCATTGGATTACCCCACTCCCAAAATGCCTGGAAGTGGGAATGGCCGACCGCCCCCTGGCGGCCGCCTGGGCGCACTGCAGCGCGCCATCCCAGGGTGGGCTCCAAGGAAAACGAGCTCAGGAAACGCATCGGGACAGATTGTGCGCTTACTGCAAAAATAAAGCTTCAGGCATGAAGTAAAATCAGTATTTTAAGTTGATAGTAAAATGAAGAAACATTCTCTACGAAAATAAAATTAAGCAGAATTAAAAAACGCTTAAAATTACATTATATGGGCATACTTCACTTTAGTTGAACATATCCAACTCAGAATATTCTGTGTGTGTGATATCCAGACATCGCAGAAGAGTTGAAAAACATCAGTTCATAGCTTTCAAAAGTTCACATGGCATACAAAAGTCAGAAGGAAAAGGTGTGAAGGCATTAAAAATTGTGCACACATTCAGACTTCTAGCATTGTTCCTGTATTAAACTCACAGAAGGAATAATACGGAAGTCATACACTAAAGATTACATGGCTGAAATACAAAATAACTTACTTTCTAATATACTCAAAATAAAGGAAAACTTCAAAACAACGTTTCAGAAGTCACATCGTGCTTTAAATAAAGTATACATGGTAGAAGTTCTTGAATCTTCATCAGTTTATGGAAACAACTGGTGAAATAACACACAGATTTGATGACATAAGAACTGTCTGTAAAATTGCAATGAAATACAGTGTATCATAGATTCACTTAGGTTGGTAAAGACCTTTAAGATCACTGAGCTGGACATCGCCAAGACCAACACGAACCCATGTCTCTGCCCCTGCACCTTTGGGACTTTGTTCCTGAGGAATGTCCACTCTTCCTGAACTCCTTTGTCCTTCAGGACTGTCTCTCAGGGAACTCTTGTTAACTAAGCTTCTAAAGAGGACAAAGTCCGTCCCCTGGAGGTACAAGGTGGGAGTTCTGCTGATGCCTCTCCTTACAAATAGAAGGTCCAGTGCATTGGTGTAGATGCACTTCAGCTGGGATATTGATCTCACCACCTCTCTGGGGTAAGAAGCTCTAACTCCTATGTGACTGTTCCGAGGCATTTTCGTTCCTCGTGTCTTTACTGGAACATGGTTCTCCATCCCCTACATCCATATGACAGCAGATCAAAGGACCTCAATAGCACACTCCCATAAATACTGGTGTGCTGACCTCAGGAATATCTCTAGCATGCCTGGTTTTATCCCTTTTCTGTTTCAAATCTAGTTTAACGATCTTTCACTGAGCACTGATAACTCAAGACCAGATACGTATCATTGCTCCCTCATTGGGCTGGCAGAGTTACAGTGTCTTCCTGCACGGCATTCCATGTCAACTCCCAGCCTTGTTCATGGTGCTCCTGAGGAATTTCTTTATCTGTGTCTGGGCTTGGTCACCATTGCCCCTGGCCCTGCCCAGGTCCCCTCAGCTGCTGTGGCGTGTAGACCTGTGGGCTCCGTCCAGATTTCTCATACCCCGAGATTCCCTGGTTAAGGAAACCCTGCCGTGCACTGCACAGGACATGCTCATCATGCACCAGAGCTGCTGCCTCAGAGACTGTATGTGCCTGCCTGTGTGTATGTATATATATGTGCGTAAAAACAAAATCTCAAAACAATACTTGTATTTTTAATTATACAAGGCTAGGCTAGATATCTTTAAGCAATTAGAGCAGTTATTTTTCTAGATCAAAGATTTTTTGTGATTTTAGCCAGGCAGCAATTAAGACAACCAGCCAACCATTTCTTCTCCATAGACATCTTAATCATGATTTCTCACATAATTGAGATTTTCAGATTTCGTAAAGGGCGTTTTCCTTCCAAACAAACAAACAAAAATGAAAAATTTGACTTAGAATTCTTTTAATTTTGCTTCTGTTGGGTATTCTTTTCCTCAGCAATTGCTTTCAATACTAACTGTAGTTACCTTTTATCACTTTTTCATATTTCAAGGATCAGGCTTTCATGTGTAAACAGATTAAGTAATCTCAAAATTATTGTACTAAGGTAAATAACTGTATATGGTCTGCAATTAATAGTGCATTGCCCTTCAGCATTTGTGCAGTTAGTAATAATTAATTTGTGTACTTGTGAAACCATGCAAAGCTGTTGCCATCCAATTGATAAATGGTGGGTTTAGAGTGTAAAAACCTCACTCTTTTTTTTTTTTTACCACTTAATGAGAGAGAAGGAAGAACCAAAATTCCAGTTAATGGTAGAACAGGCACTGAAAAGAAAAGCAATTTATATTAAAAACAGTATTTTCATTTACAAGTGTTGTTTTTCTCATTTTTAAATTTCTCATGAGTAACTTTTTGCATAGATAGTACTAAAAGCCTTCTTTCAGTTTGTCTTGTTTTACATAATATATTTTCAATACTGAAAACAAGACCATAATTAAAGAAAAAATTACCGTGACCACTATGAATAAGAAAGGTAAGGATATACATTAATTCAATATTAGCATTTGAATTACATTCTATAATTAAGGCCAAAAAAAGGTCCTGTTTAAAAAAAAACAGGACAAAATGTATTAAAGAATCTTGTATTTCATGTTGATTCAGAAATAGAAGACACCATGAAACCAACAGTGGTCGGCCAGCCTTTCCTTCATATTACAGGATAAAAAATACAAGAGTTTGAGCGGGATAACTAGCATTATTTTATCAAAAGGTGCAACACATTGATAAGATTATTAAAAAACCTAAATCAATAAGTATATGCAAAAGAAGTACAGAATCTTGAAAGCATTCAGAAGAAACAGAAGAAACTGGATAGACCTGCCAGCCTGACCTCAGTCCTGGGTAAAGTCATGGATCAGATAATCCTGTGTGCTATTACACAGCACCTGCAAAATAACCACGACATTAGATCTAGTCAGCACGGATTTAGGAGAGGTAGGTCCTGCCTGACCAACCTGANTTATACTAGGCACTGGTGTGTTGGGTTTGCTCTGGCTGGTTTTTTTCTGGCAGCAGGGCTGCCTATGGAGGAGGCTCTTCTTCAAGAAGTTGCTGGAGGAGGTGTTCCAGGCATCTCCCTGCAGCTCATGGTGAGGACCATAGTGAAGCAGCTGTCCCCCTGCAGCCAAAGGAATGGAGAGAACCCAGGGATGCAGAAGATCCACCTGTAGCCCGTGGAGAGGGGAGCCCACGCTGGAGCAGGTGGATGCTGGAGGGAGGCTGCAGCCCATTGGAGCCCACATTGGAGCAGAGTCCCAGGAGAGACGTGTGGCCAGTGGAGAGGAGAGTCCACGCTGGAGTAGAACTGTACGTGGTAGGATCTCTGTGCTTTGCGATGGGACCACGCTGAAGCAGCCAGTACTCTAAGAACTGCACCCTGTGGAATGATCCACAGGCAGCAGAGTTTGAAAAAGCTGTTGCCCCTGTGATTGGACTCGTGCTGGGGAGGGTCATAAAAGACCTTCTCCTGTGGGAGAGACCCCAGGGAATGCAGGGGAATGGCCTCCTCCCCTGAGCAGTGGCAGAGAAACACCAACTATCTGGTTTTCCCCTACTCCTGTCCACCCCTGCTGCCTGGAGGAAGCGGGAATGCGGTATCTGTTGTAAGAGATGGAGGGGTGGGGGAAAAAGTTGCCTTTAAGATGATACTTCTCACTTTAAGCTCTGATCTTGTTAGAAATAAATCCTTTACATTCCCCCTTTGGAGTTTGTTTTGCCTGTGACAGTAAAAGATGTCTAATAGTCCTCATTCCCGCTGAAGCAAAACCCTTCAGGTTTTTTTTCCTTTTCCTCTCTCCCCGTTTGTATGGGCAGGGGGGTGGGAATGAAGTGAGAGAGTGGATGTGGGTGAATCTCTGGCATCCAGCCAGGGTCAAACCAACACAGCTGGTTAGACCACATCTTGAGTACTGTGTCCAGTTAGAGCTGAGACAGAGTGTAAAATATACAAACTCATAGGTACTGAAGATCCAAACTTAACTTCATGACATAGAGTTGATCCCTGAACAAACAATATGTTCATCCAATACAAGACAAATAGGCAGAACCATTAAAAATTAATTAGTTTTCAGCTAAAATGAAGGAAATGTGGTTTAGATTGCCTAACACTCCACCAAAACTACTTAACAACATCACCCTCACATTGGATTTGCAATGAAGATTGTGCAACATGGTAAGTAATGCAACTTCTTAATATTGATTTTTTTTTTTTTTAAACTTTTTGTAAAACAAGAAGTACAAGACATGGAGCCATTAGCAGGTCCAAACTGCAGATTGGATAAAAAATGCTTTTAAAATGTTACAGACTAAAGATTTGACTGACAACACAACTAAGTTGAACCTGAATAAGCTTAGAAAAACTACTGAAGGAGACACACAGTTGTTGGCTCAGGCAGCTACTGCACTCATTCTGTTTTCATTCTATTAGGATTAACTAAATCTGTAGTAGAGATAGCAGAGAGTAAGATGTATCCACAAATAAGACAGTTTGGAGTAAAATATATGATTGTTCCAGCATTTTTAGGAATATTTTGAAAAGTTATCAAACTGGAAAATCTGAACATGCATTATAAAGATGCATGTACAAACTTAAACATCCCCATATTACCTCCTCCAACAATTTTAACTATAGAATTATTTTTAGCCAGCATGTCCACTGAAAAATAGGAGCAAGAATGGTGCCTTATGTAAACTGCTTTAAACTTACTTCTCTTCCCAGCACAAGTTCACTGGATGGCTTCCTGTCCACTGTGGCACCTCAGCAACAGAAAGGAATCTTTCTACCCAGGAAGGTTACTGGCCAATGAAGCCAGATTAGAGAGGGCTACGGGAAGGGGGTCTTGTTTAAATACAGAACAAGTTCTGGAAAGACAATTTATCTGTATGTCCCAAAGGATAAAAAAATCATGAAACTTTAAAATCTTCTGCTTCTTTCTAAAATACAGATCCAACCAGCCATCTATGCCCTACACACTCCATGTTCAAGCCGGGTTCCATGGGATCTGCCAGGGTCTCACAGCAGTGCAGGAAAAAGATCAGATTATGTCTGGGGACAGAAGGTAAGCTTAAATTTAATTACAGATTCAATGCTTTTTTACTCTTGCTGTTTAGGGAACTTGAAGCAAAATGTAACACTGTTTTCATATAATCTTAATTACCTATTAACTTTTATAAGAAAAAAAGAATTTGATGTAAGGGATATACTCTATTATTACTAATCTCAAAAACGCAGATAAATTCTACGGAATTATTGGATTCAGTCATACCTCTGCATTCGCGTATTACGGGTCTCCCTTGGGTCCTGTGGAACCTTTAGCCCACGAATACCAGTTGGACGTTAATATGGCAAATTATTGCCAGAAATACGGCAACTTTGGAACACTGCAACATCCTGGGCTCCTTATAGCAGCGAGAAGCGTGGGAATCAGGGTTTTTTCCCTTTAACTGCAGCAGCTAGCACTGGCAGGAGTGCTTTGTCTGAGGCTATGAATATGCACAGATGCTAGTCCAGGCTGGCTGCTGGGGCCAGAATGGGGCCCCATGTGGGTCCCTGTGTTACAATTAAAGACCTCCTGACTCCTGGCAGTGCCGGCCAGGGCCGCCCACTGCGGCAGTGCGGGACCATCCTGCGGAATTATACACTGCAACATGAATAACTGAGTAATGACTGAGGGAAAAATTTCCAAGAATATGAGAAGACACGAATATGACAGCGTGAATAACTGAGGTATGACTGTATTTTTTCCTAGAAAAACCAAATTAACTCAGACTGTTTCAAAATTCAGATGTGTCACCAATGTCTTGGAGTCTTTGGAGAGTCTTTGCTTCTTTTTCTTTTAAACAGTCTATTTGGCAGCTGGAAAGGGGGAGTTAACAAGGGGCAGCACAGTTTACAATGAAGCATAAGTGCATCTGCAGTGATGCATCTAGAGAGACCTTTCCACACTAATGCATTGTCCTTTATGCAATTGTCACTTTGTTGCCCGATTCTTAAATTATTCTTGTAACACAGATGTATATGTAATGTAAACTTCTAAAACTGATTAAATACTTTCCAATATCGTTGAATGGATACCAACCAAAAACCCAGCATCACTCAGACTATAGAATTTTGACATGTTTGAAGCAGAGCAGCATAGTGACTTTTTTAATATACCTAACAGCAGTTCCATCCAACCTCTCTCTCTGATTTACCCTTTGAATCTGGCATTTTGAACTCTGATGAACCAGTTAATGTTACATTAGAAGGCAATACATCTCTGAATTGTGCGATTATCATTTTGCTATAATAGAAATAAGGATTTCTTTTGTGTAACCCCTGACATGAAAACACAGAAGAACTCAATGCCTCAATTCTTTCTGAGTAGCTTCAGTGTTGTGTTGATTCACTTGTCTAGGAATATCTAAGCATGTGCAGGAACACCCAGGAAAATGTCTAACATTTCTGAAACTGGAATACATCCTTAGAAGGAAATATGCACATAAATATTCCCTTCCTGGAGAAAAAGACAATTTTCTGAGTAAGTCAATATGAGAGCTCCACTGTATAATGGCAAAGAAGTAATGTTCATTATAATCCATTGAAAGCTGACAACATACTAAACAGTGTGTACAGACAGATACCAGTCACAAGACCCTTAACCACCTTCAGGAAATGAGGTTCATGATTAGTTTCCAAGTATTGCAATTTTATGACAGGAAGAGGTTATCCTAGGTCAGACCAAAGGAACATCTAAGCCAGTACACTGTGTCTGCAAAGGACAATCCATAGCAGACTGTGAGACAGAGCATGTGAAAAGGATGAGGGAGAGGAAAGAAAAATTTAGAATCTTGTAATGCCAAAAAGAAGGTCAACACAGTAAAGTAAGAAGGAATACAACTGGATCCCCAGTGACACTGATAAAAAGAACTATAAAGAAATGTGGATTACAAAAACCTTGTGAAAAATGCAAGCCATGGCAAAATTACTTGGCCTCATAACGGGCCACAGTTTATAATTAAGCGTAAGTGCATCTGCAATGGTCCCCGTTTAAAAAAGAAAACCCGGAGATCCATTTGAAAGTTGCTAGTACATGACAAAGTCTGATGGTGGAAAAGTAGTTCTTAAACACAGCAACTGAACCATGTAAAAGCAAACACATGATGCCAACACACTGTTCTGTCCCCCTTACACGTCCACATTTTGGTGAGAATACACCTGCATTTTTTTTCCTGCATTTTTTTTTCAATGAAGTTAATTACCAGTTGAGAAAAGAAATATGAAGTTATAACAGTGCTAACAAAAGGGAGCATCAGCATAACTGCTGAAGTGTTAAACTACAGTGTAGCTTTCAACACAACTAAAGATTTCTTTAACAAGTCTACTGTAAAACCACAAAATCTGTCTATTTCTAAATTAAATATGTAAAAAGGGGGAGCAAGATGAAGGGTTTCTTTGCCCTAAAAAGCAGATTTTCACAAAATACAATACAGCAACAAGTTTTGTTCCATAAATATAACCTCTAAACTTCAAGATTATAGATATCTAGGTCAAACCAACATGATTCACTAGAGCTGCATTAATAAGTCTCATAAAATGAACCAACTTTTATTTAGCAAAGTATTAGCTTATTTTTCACCCATTCATGTGCAGTGTTATAAACGAGTCCACCAGAAAGTATCCCCCCAGTTCCCCTTTTTCTTAAGTTTGCAATGTGCATTGTACCATATTACTGCATCAATGGAAAAAGAAAATCATCCTACATCTTAAAACATTGCAATGTACCAGGTTAAAGGAAGGACAACTCTGGGAAAGTCACTGCTTGCAAGTGCAGGTTGGAGACAGACCTACCTTTGCCAGCATTTCTAGGAGGAAGAGGAGGAGCGTCAGAGGTTGGTGAGGTGGGTGAGTCTGTGCTTGCAGAAGCAAAGATCTGGTTGGTAAAAGCTCCGTAGGAGAGTCTCTGTTTGTCTCTGGGAGTGCTAAATGAAGGATGAGTCAGTTTGTCTTGGGGAGAAATGCTTGAAGAGTGACAAAAACTTTGGGGTCTTGGAGATCTTTCCTTTTTTATAGGACTAGGCTGTGAATAGAAAAACAAATATGTGTATTATACAGCCGTCTAAACACTTAATGCAGTTAATATGTTTGGAAAATACCAGAACACATTTTGGTGAACATGAGCCTGATTTTTTTCTTTATTGGACAAACAAGCCCCCATTTGTCCCTTTTCCAGCAGATCAACTTGAAAAGTCCTCTCTACTAACTAAAAGCTAAGATTGTAGTATGAACAAATCATCTTATACACAAAATCAGACAATCTTCCACAGGAGATACACACTAATAATACACTAAATAATGTACAAATAAAAGATTAGTAATGTGTTTAGAATATAAGAGTAATTTTCAGTGCATACAGCACTTTATTCAGACCAGATGACTATCCTCAAGTATCAAATATATCACCTCATTGATGCCCATTAAAAAGAAACAAACACTTCTCACAGATCAAATTTATTTGGTGCCTGAACTAGCCATATATTCTGTGATCCAGCTCTTTTTAAAAGCATATAATTGCTCTTTGAAGAAATTTTACATATCAGTTTTTGCCTGCTGTACATTAATAGCTGCATATGGAGCATGATCTGTTTCCCTGCAGCTCAGGTTCAGGTTATTATCTCCAGCACAGCATCAGTCATTCTCCCGAGGCTCCTTGCACAGATGATCATTTTGTTCTCTGCTGTCCTTGAGGACACGTAAATTATTTCGGTTTCTGAATCTTTCAGTCCCAAGTGTCACAGAAAATGAGAACTTGTCCACATTTCTTTCCACAGCACTCATATAAAATAGAGGAGGTGTATTTGCATTTATTACAGAAACAGAGCACACAGTAATTAACTGACTTGCTAAAGTAGGACACTGTGCTTAAGTTTTCACATATTCTAGGATGGCAATTATCCAATGCCCTCAAGTTTTGTCTTGCTATTATTTCTTTTTTTTTTTCTTAACTGCGATTAAATAGCACAGCACAGCTTGTGAAAAATAGAGTTATTTATTCAACAACTAGGTTTTTAATTAATTTATTGAAAAAATAAGTATGTAAGCTTTGGATTTCCTCCAGCTGAAATATGACGGTCTAGCATTCAGAAGGGGATAAACGGACAACAAAGGAATCTAGATTTACTGATTTATATTATACTGTATGTCTTGTCAAAGTGAAACTTCTGAAACTTGAGTCCATAACAAGTAAGTTGTTTTGTATATTCAAAAAGCACTTTGGGAGTCTTTAACACAGACCTCTGAACTAGAGGTTTTCCCCCGAAGTATCTGTAAGAAACAAAAGTTAATGTGGGGCTCTAATTAACACTTATTTCCATGGAACAGAAATGTTGAGTTTGTGTGCAAAGCCCTATCAGTAATTCACACTTACCTTATCATCTAAGTCATCGTCACTTTCATCAATTTCTTCCTGCCGAAGATTCCATTCGTACTCCACATGGACGTGTGGGTTTAGCTTTCCTGCCTTGGCTTGAGAAAGCTGAAATAAATAAAGATTCTTCATAAAATATTTGCTGTTATGTTGGTGCTAATCAAGTTGGTTTTGTAATAGCAAGAAATAAATTTAAATATTTAGGGGTTTAAACCTGCTCTGCAATTTCAAGGGCAATCACATAAACGTCCTTTGTGGTATTGAAAAAGAACTGAAGGCTAAAAAGGAAAACAATTCTTGAAATGGGCAGAAGTAGCTGTGTATGACAAGCATTTCAACAGACGATACGAAGTGAAGGTATATACACAATACATCTGGAGCTCTCCTTTCCAAACAGAAAAGGCAAATTTATAAATTCTAGTACATACTGCCCCTCCAAATACTTAAACGCAAAAGAAAAGGTCTTTAACCTTTATTTAAATATCTCTCACTGGATGAGGCCAATGTGTCTTAAGCACAAAATTCCTCTACTTTGCCAGCCCAAATAATATATTAAACAACTACTACTTCACTGATCAGCAAAAAAAATCCCCTAAAAGAGCAGTTCATGATTATTGTGAGAAGATAAATTCTCCTTTTCAATGCCTCAATTTTCCATCATTATTTATTCCTTCACATCTTTTGAAGTGTAGTCTACTTGATACAAGTTGATTCAGGAGAGCCTTAAACCATATTCCTGAAATAAGATTAGGAATAAAGAAAGTATTTCCAATCTTTTATGTAAGTATTCATGAACCCACTTGAGTTGAAACTGAATTTAATTATATAGTTAAGACTCCAGTAATGCAACAGAAATCAGTGTAGTACATCTATCATAATGCAAACACACAGCTATATGTCTTACACTTTTTTACTGCCCATGGTAAACAGTATACTCATTTCATGTTTCTTTTTCACTCTTAACTATATCTCATTGCCAGTGTCTAAAAAATCCAAACCAGAAATAGTTTTCCTCTTCAAAAATAATACAAAAGAAAAAGATAAAAGGCATAAATGGTGTATGAGAGTTAACTGAAATCATCAGTGAGGTATTTGTGCAATTTGGATTACAATAACTGAAACAATTAATTTCAAGGTAAGATTACTGATAAAATCCACTTGGTTTTGTTTGTACTGTAACACAACCTATTGGTCCACCTTAATTGCACGTGTCACTTTATTGAAGATATACTATAAATAAAAAAGCAATCCATCCCAATTGTGTGCGGTAAAGCTGATCTGTTTTTCAGGTCATGGAACACTCAAGTCACTGGAAATGGCACTTACTTTACACAACACACATGGCATTAACTGAAAAGTCAGTGACAGTACCACCTTAGCAAGTTGACTTGCATACCCAGAAAAACAGAAAATTATTTTGATTTGTGAAGGACAAGGTCTTTCAAATATGCAATAGTTAATTCATTAGATAAACTCTCAATCATCAAAGGAAATGTATTAAAATTACCATCTATGGAATAAAGTGAATATCCTTGGAACAAAAAAATGAGTGTAAAAAAAAGAATTAAAGAGCAAGTGACAACTGCTTTATAAAATCTCCTGGTTTTGTCTTGAATGTGAAACTGCCATACTACTTAACTTTTTAACACCTTGAGGGTACTTAAATTCACTTGCCTACTCAATGCATGTTGGTGGCACCTCAGAGGTCCAAGAACCAACAAGTCTGTTGGTCTGATGTAGAACCCCTTTTCCTGGCTAACTGGTTCAGAATAACACCTGGGAAAATCCTTAACACCTTCTTTTCTTGAACACAATTTTCTTGAGTGGCATTTGTTTACATTCTTATTCCTCGTATATTCTCAAAATTCTAGAAGTTTTTTTGCTCTGATCATGTTCAGCGGAGGGACAAAGTCCCACAGAATATGGTGGTTTACATGTTTTTATACACTAACTTCCAGATGTTACACTTTTGCTTCTTTCTCCTTTGATGAGGTTTAAGTTGTCCTAATTCTACTTGTAAGTAGATTCTCACTATCTCTGAACTATCTGTCCCATTAAATAATAAAAAAAAGGCAGAGCAGGAAAAGAGAAACAAAGATCCAGATCTAAGAGGTCTTAACAGATTTAATATTAAAGGGGTTGTTGTATACTCCTGATATAAAAGTCTTGAAGAAGAACTTCTGAGGTGATGAAACCCAAATGTCCTGGAATGATGTATTATTTATTGATATAACTGACCCTCCAGTATTTAAGGTCTTCAAATATGCTGGTCAAAATAACTAGTACTGCCAATAGAAGTAAGATTTTTTACTTAAACTGTTACAAAGATAATTACTGTTGTGTTTCATGTAAGAAAATATTTATCTGTGATAGAGACTTCAGATCAGCAAACGGTCAGCTGGCAGGAATACCATGTTTGCGATATAGTGGCAATGTTACATTAAGTAGATCACATTTTTGAAGAACAAAACACTGCCTTTGCCCTGCCTCAGTTCTTACCAGTTCCTCACACTGGACAGCTTTCACTCTTTTGGCTGTGTCCAGAGCCGTCTCTCCAGCTTGGTTTACTACAAAATTAACAAGACAAAAAAGAGTAATCCTTTGAGATGTCCAAAGAAACAATTCATCAAGTTTCACTACTTGTACCATAGAAACTTCTAAAAGTGATCAAAAACATTCTATAGCTGCTGCAGCTCTAAGAGTCCACTCTAAGCGCTCATGCATTTCATGTATCAAGTTCTTCCGTAACAGCAGCATTTGCTGGGAGAGTTACCAAATCCCTCCTAACCATCCTTGTAGAAAATATAAGGAAATTTAGCCATTTCAATCCCCACTCAACACCTTTTCCAGTAAAATTTTTACATGAATAAGCAGGAAAAACAAGCTGACAGCTTACAGTAGCGTAAAAAAGAAAACTATTCTAGGACTTAAAAAAAAAAGTAAAGTTGATCATTTTACTTTAATATGTAGAGGTTTGAAGCCTTAATGACATTTGAATATGAATAAATTTAAAACTTTCTAGATAATTTGTCTTTATAAGGCTATACAATGGTTTATGATTTAAAATAACACTTTATCATAAAGGTGATATTTGGTCCCTCTGGAAGGTCCTCTGGCACAGCATTTAATGGAATCCTTGTCAAACGTTCAAAAGCACTCCCAAGAAGCAAAAATAGTCCCCACATCTGAACCTTATGTGGACAAAACCTCAGCCAACATGTACATGAGTAAACACCATGGAGGTAGAACAGAGAATGCTCTACACCATGTCGAGATTGTAAAGCCTTTCTGTGATTTGGAAGTGAAAAAAGTCAAACATACATGTTTTCTGTGAAATATTACAGAGAATGCCAGTCAGGAATCCTTGAAAATATAATGAAGTTATCTAGAAAGTCTTACGACTTTGAAAGAATTAAGATCCCAAGAACATTTGCTTTTGGAAAAATTTACCTGAGACAGTTCATGAGTTTAAAATGAAATGAAAATACAGTAATACTTGAGTGAATTGAACACCCAGAGAAGGAACTCTGTAAATTCCAAACTTTCAACGATTAAGTACAGTGATCCTCCGCATAGTCGCGATCTGTTATTTGCGAGATCCAATAGTTGCGCGTGATTTTTCACTGAGCTGTGTGACATCGGCGCGTGCGAACATACCACGAACCCATCAGCTTGCGAATATATAATGAAGTTATGAATATATAATTGGCCCCCCCACCATCACCGCCCACCAGACTTGCCGTACATGCTTCATTCTCACCGTTTAGGAGAAAGGGGAGCCAATCCCATGTCTGTGAAGCCGGGAGCGTTGCTGCGCTGCCGGCACAAAGCGACCGGTGCCATGCTGGCACTTCCGGCACGGAGCGCAGTTGTGAATCGGCAGATGGTGGGGTACAGTTGCCACTGCCAATGACAACCTTGGGGTGGTGGCGGACGGGAGATTTAAACCCAGGTGGACAGGAGCGGAGCCACCAACTTGGCAACGCGTTTCAGCTTTGCCGGCACCGGTGGAACATGGGTGGCATAGTCTGGCGTGTCCTGATGCCAGTGACATGGATTCCTGACATCAGAGGGCTGGCACCGGAACCCCCCTCACTGCCCGAAGTAAAATAAAAAGTTCCCTTGTAGGATGTGTGAGGCGGAGGGAGGGTAGGAGAGGGAAGGGGAGAGCTGCAGCAGCAAACGCAGGGAGAAGCGGGGCTGTGGCTCTCCCGGCATGTGACACATCTGTGCTCTGGTGCTGTGCTGGCTCCCATCCATCCCAGCCTTGCACATCTTAGGAGCTCCTGCAAGAGCGGATCACAGAGCCACCAGCTCTTTTCACCCTGCACAGCCCCTGGTCGCCCGTGCTCCTGCAGACAGTCCCAGCCAGAGACAGATTCCGGCTGCCCCCACCCCATCCCGGGGTGGTCGGAACAGCGCTGCCTGCTCGCCCCCACTCTTGCCAGAAAAGCTTTGGTTGGGGCTGTTACATTCCCAGAAAAATAAACCCAAAGCAGCCCCTTTGAACAGCAGGGACTGTCCCAGCCTGTTCAGCTGTCGCTCCCGTCGCACAGCGCCACAGTACCCATGGCAC
>WEKX01013152.1:177649-199427 GCA_013390025.1 Pitta sordida
GAAAGGACAGTGGCAGGAGGCTCTGTGCCCGCTTAGGTTTTTTGGGGGGGGGGGGGAAGGGGGGGGGAGTAGGGGGCTGCCAGCTTCCCGGCTACCAGCCATGCCAATTTCTCTGCTCGGAAAAGCTCTCTTCCTGGAGCTGGAAGGTGGCAAAAGACATTTCCTCACTTTAATAAGGCATTACAGAGAGAGCCATGCCCTCAGGACCATCCTCCAGACTTTCTTAGGGGAGGGGGCGTGGCTACAGGCGTGCTGTACTTGACTACGGAGTGAGGTCGCTATCTTCGCGGATTCCACGACACGTGTGAGGAGGACCAGACCCAATAGCCCGCGAGTAATAGGGGAATCACTGTATAAACCTGATGTGTTAAGGCCTAAAGACGATATACAGTCCCTATGCGAAAACATTCCAAAAAACCCCACAAAGAACATAATCCTGTTTCTCCCCTCAGAAATAAATCCAAAAACCAAAACAACAAAAAGGTGTGAACATTCTTCTGGAATCTACCTAGGACAGAGTTTAATGGAAAGACCAATAAGCTTGCTTTCAGATAGCTTGCCTATTATCACTGCTAAAACAGGTCACATTAAATTCTCTGACTTATGATAATATTGATTGTATAAATAGTTGGGTCTCCTATACCACAGTACCGTGGGTCTTCCCCTCTGTGTGCAAAGCCTGCCTTCTGCATTGATTGGCAGCTCATTAATATGCAAATTTGCCCCACACACTTACACGCCCCCCAGCACTCCAGCACTGTTTTGGCATTGCCCTGCTGTGTGTCAGTGTCTGCATCCGTGTTTCCCAGCGCCCACGGCCACCCCAAGCCGGGAAAAATCCCTTTTCCATTTGGCCAAGAACACTGGCGCAGGGGAGCCACCTGTGCCGCTGTCCTGGTGTCTCTCCAAGTGGGTAGACGTGGTCTCTCCATACTACGGGTAGATGAGTATGTCTTGGAGAGTCACTCGAGAAAGTCTCGGACAGCACGTCTAACCTGAGAGTGTTTAAATCTTTCATAACTGCACAAAGTCTCCTCTCTTGCAGTGGGACAGGAGCCTGGCTGTGCTTGGAGTGGAGCCACCACTGTGCCCGCCATGCCTGCCCTGCCTGGGAGCCGCCGCGGCCCTGGCTGGAGCGGGAGCTGGGGATCCACTGGTGCACCCGCTCCACTAGGAGCACAGCCACTGCGGCGGCTCTGCGGGTTGAGTTGCATATTCATGCTGCCTAATTGAATATTCATGCGTACCAGGTCATGCACGTGCAGTTGCGAAAAGAGGCCTCTTTCATCGCTCAAAAATCATGCCTCTAAGATGTGAACCCGCAATATGGGGGGCGCGAAGTGGACGAGGGCCGACTGTAGTCCAAGAAAAACAATGACTTCTGTCACTAAGCTATGATCTTCAATTTATGCAACATTTTTTACCAGGCATTGGAAGAAAATGATGGTGATGAAGAAAAAGGGAGAAATAAAATTTAATATTCTTCAGTTTGCATCAACTGTTGAAAAAACTGAGTGAATGCAAATGTTTTATAGACATGCTGATGACATAACTCCCGAGACTAACAAGCTGGATTCATAGAATATCTTCCTAACTAACAAAATAGAGGAGGAAAAGGAGAGCATACAGAAAACAGGCAATTATCCTAAGAGTGAGCAAACAGAGATTGTATTTCTAATTAAACTGTTGGTAAGCCATGATGAAAAACAGGCATTAAATGTTATACCCATCTCACACATGTAGGTGGCAAAGAGAAGCAGAAAGGCAGCTGAGAAAGCTGGTCCCTTCTCTAATCAGAGACAGTGGTGGCTGGGACATGTTGGGTGAAACCACAGTGCCAGTTGTTGATATTAATAAAAGAATTAACTGTTGTGTACACAAGCCCACACACCCCTAAGAGTGGAATTAACGTACGCAGATATTTTGAAACATTCCAACATACATGTTCTAGATTAATTTTACACTATAAAAAATAAAGCTAAATTCCCGGTAATTTACAATGGGCCAGGAATAGAACTCAGTAGAAGAACTAGGCTTTGCCATTAGTATTTCATATTAGAAATTTTTCTCACTATTATGTGCTAAGGACTTAAGTTTCATTTCTTAACTGAATATTTCTTTTAGGCTTGCTGCTGGCAAAGTCTTCATCTTTCTAACAGCTTTATTTTTCATTTTAAAAGCTCACTTACCACAAAAACATGACAAAAATGGTTAAAATAATGGAAAGAAATTTTAGGAAGTATTTATTTTCTAGTTTTTATTATGAACTTACCTAAATCAATAGTTGGTTTCCCCCTCAAAAGCAATTTCAAACACTCAGGCTTATTATACATACTGCAGTAGTGTAGAACTGTATTACCCAATGCTGTCTGTTTGTCCAGGTTTCCACTAAACACAAAAAAAAAGCAATCAAGACAACTATAGTAACTGTGCTATTCATTTCAGATCTGGCATTCCCATAAATAATAAATACATAGAAACCTTACAGGACAAATTTGAAGCAGAAGAAAGAAATATTTTTAAATTGAACATTATTTTCAAAGATTATTAAGAATAGTTCCAAAGACACTGGAAATACCTGACTGGTGGTTGAAAAGGACTGAGAATCTACAGATGTTCATTCAAAAAACTAAAGAAGTGCAACTCAAAGATTTAAACCAAATCCTACATAAGACATGAGCTGTTTTGTAGCTGTCACTTTATTGGAATTTCTTTTCCAAACATGCTAAATTAGCTTATTGAAAAATATCTGCAAAATCATCCTGATAAGTTAAAATAGGCTAATAAGTCCTATGCAGTCAAGGAATAGGGTGGCTGTGAGAATGAACAAAAGAGTCATAAGAAGAAATATTAGGACACATACCAAGTTAGAGAAAGACCAGCTGTGAAAAGAGGTTCACAGGGTTTTTTGAAAACTGTACTTCCTTCAGTTTTCAAGTTCTAAAACCATGTTTCTCAAAAAAATGTTATTGACGTTTTCAGATCAATAAAATACGTTTAAAAAACAGAAAAGTACAGCTCAGCAGGTGACAGCTTTTCCCAGTGTTATCCATACTGAACAGCAAGTGCAGAGACCACAGGGTTGTAAAGATGCTCTTTAAGACTGAGACAAAAATACAGGCAGCAGACAAAAATATGTACAATATTATAGTTGTCTGAAAAACTATGAAGCTTCACAACTAACCAAATTAAAAAAAAATGTTTTAGTAATGCTCAAAATAATAATTCAGGCTTCTAAAATATTCTAAAATATTTTTCAAATTATGATCTAAACCAGCTGGAAATAGTAGTTTATTTTTTATTTGTTACTTTAATAACACTCTACTATAGCCAGCACTCAGATTTTTCCGTAAGTTTTTTTATTTCTATGAACACATCCCTTGACAACAAAGTATAACTCAGCCAATAAACTAGATGTTGAAAACCACTAATTAAGAAGTTCATGCCCTCAATAGCTTTAATATAGTTTACTAAATATTGGAACAACTTTTTCAAACTCTGTCTAGCATCCATTCATAATTTTCTGAGAAAGATCCTTGTTTTCTACTCTTAAAATTTCTTTTCATGTGTTCTTTATTTGGCATGTTTACCTGTCATGCCTCCCCTACCTAAACTACTTCTTTTCAGTGCTTCATATTGTCATGTTCTCTAAACAAATGCTCTCTCGTGCTCCGTGGAGTCTTTCCTTTCACCCTATTTTTATGTCACTGCTCTCCATGTTTTTAATCTACATCTTTCCCTCTCTCTCCTCATTAGGAGCACAAAGTTCAACTCAAAGGTACCAAATTATGCTATTTTGAAACATATCTAAGAAGGATTGTAAATGATAAGCAAACACTGTCCAAGGCACTGCCATCATAGCTTTGAACATCTGCATTTTTCTTGCACAATTTAATGAAAAATGAGCAATCCATACCAGTTTTGTACAAGGAAGTCAACCAGATGGAGAGAGGTTTGGTCAGCAGTCCGGACTGCTAAATGAAGTGCTGTTTCACCTGGCTCCTAAACACAAGTAAATAGAAGTTAGATTTTTATGTCTTACTTCAGCAAAGCTCGGAGTATCAGACCTACCAAGATATGTCCTTCACTCTTTTACAATTCTTTCAACAGAAAAACATTATTAGGAAATTATGGTGAAAAAAAACCCCTGAAAAACCATGTGCTCCAAAGCAAATGCCATAACACTTTCTGAGAGCATAGCTTTCTCAGACTCAGTTTTCACTGGGCAACTTGTGCCAGTACTTCATCATTTTCACAATACAAAAATGTTTCCTGATGCTCAGAGGGAATGTCCTGTACTCCAGCCTGTGCCTATTGGCCTAGGTCCTGGGCACCACTGGAAGGAGCCTGACTTCATCTTCTTTCCACCCTCCCTTCAGTTATTTTCGATCCCCCTGAGCCTTCTCTGAGCTGAGCAGTCCCAGATCTCTCAGCCTTTCATCATATACCAGGTTCTCCAGACTCTTACATGTTTGTGCGCCTTCACTGCACTCTCTCTCCAGTTTGTTCAAGTCTCTCTTGTTCTGGGGAGCCCAGAGCTGACACAGCATTCAGCTGTGACCTCACCAGTGCTAAGCAGAGAGAATGATCACTGCCCTTGACCTGCTGGCAATACTTCAGTGCTGCCTGGAGTACCACTGGCTGCCTTTGGCACAAGGGCACACTGGTGGCTCATGCTCAGCTTGGTCTCCATCAGGGCCCCCAGGTCTTTTTAGAACAAGCTGAGTGGTTCCCAGTATATCCTGGTGCGTGGGGTGGTTCCCCCAGATAGTTTCTCCTTGTTGAACATAAACTGAAACATACTTTATTTTCTATACATATCATATACATGATTGCATTTAAATAGAAATGCTGTTTAATTCCATTTAAAAGTTGCATGAGAAATCCATATAAATCTAGATTTCATAAACTCCTATTGATCATAAAAGACATTTTAAAAAAGCCCATTACAGTATATATACTTAGAATTTAAGTACAAATTAAAAAAAAAATTACTTTATTAAACATCAGAGAACTTAGAGTGGAGGAGGCTGCTATAAATATCCTAACTGAAACTGCATTTCACTTGGTGCTCATACCTTCCTAAGTATCACACCTGTAATAGCTGAGGAGAACTAAGGAGCTAATTCTGTGGCAACTGCTGTGGATGACAAATACAGAAAGCTTACCTTGCAGTTAGAGAATTTGTAATGTTCTTCAGGATAAGCTCTGTGATAGTTGAAGCGCTGAAACTATATTGAACTTATCCCCTTCACTCAATACAGTCAGGCACTGTGCCCTTTGCCAAGTTAGCTATTTTCACGCAACTTGTTGAAAGCATTCTCTGACACCTCTCCAAGTTGGGTTTAAAAGTAATGGGAGAAAGCATTGCTGAGCAAGTGGTTACACAGAACAGATTATCTATAAAAAAATTATTTTGCTTCTGAGCAATATTTTCTCATGGATAATTGAGGTCAACCTGGACTGATTTTTCAAAAAAATAAGTTACAGACTTCAGAATAAAGATCAAGTTCAAAACCTCATACAAAAAAACCCTCAAAAGCAAACAACAAAACTCTTCTTGGCTAAAAGAAATTGTACTTCTCCAAATAGTTCATCAAAAGCTGTGAAGGCATCAGATTTATTCTTTCCTCATTTACAGTGAATAGATACTTTTAGACAGTTATTAAAGGGTTCCTTCAGCAACCATTTTAAAAGCAAGTATGATACTGTCTGTGATAACAGGTGACTCTGGGCTATTAAGTTGAGCCCCCTTTCTCTGGGCCTTTTCCTAAAAGAAACACACTGCAGAACAGGTGCTTTTCAATACACTAATGTTGCACCAAGAACAGTGTAAGATGTATCACTATTGCATTTCACACTCCTTCAGATCAGTTGGTGACAAAAGACAGTGCTTTTCTACAAGGGAGAGGGAAAAGAAGGCCACTTTAAGAAAAGAAGAAAAACCTCACCATCCTAATCTATTTCACTTGCTTTAGCATCTAAGGTAGTGACCTGGTCCTGGGCACTTTACAAATACACATTATTTAAAATACTCTTTGTTTACCTGATAAGCTTACCTGTCCAGGCTCCAACAGTGGCTCCATTAGCTCTACCCCCTCTGCATAGACTTGAATTAGTGCAAGTAAATCCCTGGATTTGACAGCCTCAAGTAACTCATTCAGTTTAGCTGCTGCAGATGCACAAGTCTTCCTAGAGAACTTATGATCTACATATTTAGCAGTGATAAATTCTTTACGTGCAGTCCTGTGGAGTGTGAAAATAGAGCTTGCTTTAGAAGTTTTTGGAAAAATAGGTCAACGAATTTAATTTCAAATCACCTTGTCTAACTCAGGAGCTGAGATGGGAAAACTATCTGATAAAAAGTGTGTTATTTATTGTTATACTGCATGTCTTTCTTGCAAAGAAGCCCAAAATACGGTACATTGTCAAATTGATCCTGTCTTCCTGCTATATACAAGGATTACTCTGACTCGGGGGACTAAGACCAAAGTAGAAACAGAGTTAGTGTCGTTTAGTCCAACTGAGGTTATCACCAGAGGGTATTCTACAAAACAAACCCACTCAAGATTCAAATAATGAATCTTGAAATCCAAACTTACATTTTTCTGCAGCAAGAAGCTAAGGTAGCTAAAATGTGGCTACATGACTGAACTTCTAAGAACCTCCACAGCTGGAGTAAAAACCTCCAATTTTCTGTGATCCTGGCCCTCCTCTGGCTTGTTTACTATTTAAGACACTTTGCATCAGAAATATATTTCACAATAAACTTAACATTAAATAGTTTAGAGTTTCAAGACTTACATATCACTTGATGGACCAGGTTTAGGTGAAGGACTGGGTAAATTCCCTTCCATAATATCATTAAAACTAGTATTTCCTACATTCTTGGCCAGCTGCAACAAGAAAAAGAATGAGGGTGAAGGCTTTGGGAGTCTAAAGGTACCTTAAAAACTGGACAATTAATGTGCATTTTCCACACTATTAATAAAAGATGGAATACACAGGACTGCAAAATTAAAGGACAATGTTTACACATAAATACAGACCAATGAAAAAAAATTTAAATGGGCTTTTTTATAAGTGTAACATCAAATTCTTTCAAAACTTCAATATTACAGGATTTTGTCCATCAAATTTAAAGATTCATCCAACATTTTTTCTTTCAAAGTTAGCGATGGTCATTCTCAGTTGCAAAGTTAAATTAGCTTTCATTTTTTTTTAAATCACTAGAGGTATTAGACTGCCCTGATTCAGGATCAAGAACAACTATTGAAAGGCAAAATTCTCATGGCACTAATCACAAATGAAGTCAATACTTATTCTGCAAAACCTCAGGACATGAACATAAGAAGTGACAAGTCATCAAAAGCATCAGTAATATATTTATATTACAAAAATATATAATGATGTGCCTGTAAGATACATAGAAAAACATGGAGGCATTCTGCAAAAACACATTCCTTGAAAAAAATTAAACCATAAATTATACATCTCGATGCGTCTGATATGTACACTTCAACATTTGACTAAAAAAATCCACTACACAAATTAAAGTAACTTACCAAGAGTTCAGATGTTCCTAATTTGTCTAATTCCAAAGACTGGATTCGAGAAATATGGACACCCATTTCTCTGTGTATTCCAGAACACTCAATGCAGGTTAAAATGCCCAAATTAGTTGATAGCCATGTTGGATCTGTAGAATTGAAAAACAACATATTTAATCAAAGTCCAAGAAAAGCTTTTCAATGGTGGTAAGAAATCCCAATACATTCTGAAACAATTCCTTATTCAGCGTTTTAAGGAATAGAAATGCACAGAATATTCTTAGATTTTTAATCCAAACTGCAGTGAGAATCCAACAACCAATCACTACAAATGGAATTAATTTCCAGATTTAGGGACAATCCCGAGGGTACTGAATTTAGTCTTATAAATTCATACTGGATTAATCTATTTCAATACTTTTCGGGTATGTTCCCCATACAAATAATGTAAGGCTTATATTTCCTGTCTTTAAAAGGAACAGATCTCCTAATTGTGACCAAAAAAATTAAGAAAACTCTGAAGTTTTGAAATTTACTTCTTAAACTTCAAATAGTCCTTTATAAAGGATTAACTATCATTTTTCAGTATGTAAAACAGAGGTATATTGCAGAAAATTTAAGGAATGCTGGCTAATTCAGGCAAAAAAAAAATTGCTGTCCTGCATGCAATATTAGAATAGATCTTGTACTATGAACACTACATAAAAAGCATGACCAGTTTTCAAGGAAAAGAAAAAGCACCAGACACACTTTGTATGCATCCATTTCTTCAAATTACTCTTTTCCTCGACCTTAAATAGTAACTGCTGAAGCATTAAGTTGAGACTTTCAAAGCAGCAAGCTGGGGTGCAGGAGTGAAGCTTAAAACTTCACTATAAATTGAAAGATGAATGACAACGGCAATCTGAAGCTTCTGTATCCTTACATAATGGAATAATTACATG
This sequence comes from Pitta sordida, assembly GCA_013390025.1. Classification (NCBI taxonomy): domain Eukaryota; kingdom Metazoa; phylum Chordata; class Aves; order Passeriformes; family Pittidae; genus Pitta; species Pitta sordida. The sequence goes on from WEKX01013152.1 coordinate 186,144, forward strand.
AACCAACTCCAGCATTTGACATAATTATATCCTATTTTGTATTTTTATCTAGCTATTTCTTATTTGGATCCATTCTGCACCAGCAAGCACCTGCAAGATACAATACTATCTACTCAGTTCCAAATGAGCATTGCCTTCTTGAAGTGTCTCTTTAGATGAGAATGATGCAACAGCTGCCAGCTACCACATGAGTTCAGTCGTACTGGGACAAGTTGCCTCTTCTCAAGTTCTAAGCGACACTGACCTGTAACTCTGTACTTCTGAAGATATTATCTGATAGGTTTTCAACTCTGTGTCTCATTCTTTGCACAAGACCACTTATTCCACATCTGAATACTTCTGATACTCCAATTTCAGTAATCTTATGCCAAGATAAAACCTCAGAGTAGGATCCTGGCCAGGTCAATTTTTCCACAATTATTGTCTAAATATTACTCACTTCTACTTAGTAGCATGCACAGGATCAGTGATGCCAAGCAACTTCCATTCAAGTGCAACAAGCATCTAGACACAGTGCAACAAGAACAGTTCAAACTCCAGAGGGGCTTGAACTGCTGGAAGTAAGCACAGACAACACACAAAAATATTTTAGTGAATTAAATGGAACTAACGTAGGAAAGTCATACTTGTTCTTTTAAAAACAGGTTGAAGACTCAGAAACGAATCACTTAGAAAATTAGTTTACACCCTACAAACACTTTTTAATAGAAATTACTTCGCTCTCAACAAGAAGTTGATGACATGAACAAATTGAGATACCTGGTGAGCCACAATCACAACAGACTTCATTGCCGGGTAATCTCTGTATGTCATCAATAATGGCTTTTGTCAGATCCTCTAAACTGTTTTCCCCTGTGCTCTGCTCTCCACGGAATGCCATATTTAATGCTTCTTCTTTGCTGTTAGTCAATACTGATATCCATCTAGCACAAGATAAAGACCTTAATGAAGATCTGCATTTGCAAATACATGTTAATCTATAAATTGTAGAAAGCTTGCCAGGAAAAAAATATTAGTGGGAATATAGGGAAGGACTTTACTGGGGGGGAGACTGAGGAGGGGTAGAAGTGAGAGATGAAAAGGAAATATTTGAGAAAAGGTAATTAAGAACAAGAAGAGACAAACAGTCTTAATTCTAACATCTGTTTAGTGAACAATTTTAAACCAAAGCAGTACAGTTCTCAAGTTTCTCAATTAAGGAGAAGCTGTGAAAGAGAAAGGGGGCAATTAAGCTCCTGTAAATTTAACTCCTTTAAAAAGTGCCCAAAATCTTCCTGAAGTCTATCCTGTTACTAAAGTAGAAAATTATAACCTCTACTTTCTCCAGTGTGCATCTTTCTCCCCACAGAGAAAACTGCAAGCACCCTTATGAATGCTTTGAAGTCTAGTTGTCTTTTAAAATGCACTTCTCTGTGCACTAATCAGGGTCAGACTGTAACGCCCAAACTAATTGCCATGGCAATCAATGGAGTAACAAAGAGGACAACAGGAGAGTGACGATATCAATAGCCTACATAAAATTTTAGGAGCAACTGTTGACAGCAACAAGTCAAGACCCTTTAGGAATATCTCAGGCACTAGTTACCCACTCCCTCCCCACTCTGCGAGTTGTTGTTTAGACAATAATGTTTTAATTAAAACCAAACAAGACTCTTCTTCAGCAGCTGCTGCGCTACAGGTGGAAGTAGAGGGGAAAGTAATTTCACTAAGGACAAGCACATTGTAGATGCAGTGTTGCTAATTTAGAAAAAAAAACACTAGTAAAGAAGAAATCCCCCCAGGTATAGTGATTTTAGACATTCTTACATCTACTGCAAAGACACTTTTTTCTTACAGAAATATATTAAATTGACAGTGTCCTCAATGCATTTCATATTTACAATATCCAGACTGACTGCAATCATCAGGTTTCTGAAATGTGCTCAAATAACAAACTAAGGGAACTCCAGATTGAAAATCATAATTTCTCACTTAAATTATAATGCAAAGATTAATTGTAAAGGATTCCAAGGGAAAACTGTATGTAATCTTGGAACACGGATTCAGAGCCCAAATTAGTATATGGGCACTATATATATATTCCATGCAGATATGTTTTTTAAATCTTTATGCACACAGAATAATCTGGAAACCTGAATTTAAAAGAAAATGCTTTAAAAATATTGAAAAATCAAACAAAAAATAAAAGAGGAAGACTTGAACACAAATTTTCTTCATAGTTTACATGCTGAAAACAATAAATTTAAATGAATCTCTCTCGTTACATGAGAGGAACACACACTAGATGGCATTCTTCTGCAATTTTTCTGACGAAACCCAATGTTAAGAAAAAAAAAAAGAGGCAGTAGCATCTTGCTTGTCATTATAGTAATATTTGGTTAAACATACAGAGTAAAATAGAATTAAATTCAGACAGATAACATTTCTTCTAACATTTGTTGACACTCTCAGGGTTACAATTTGATTAGTTTGTTAAAAAGGCAGAAACTGAATAAAATTCAACTAGGCAGTAACAAAAAATATTAGATACAATTAAAACAAGCACAACACAACTGAGGCAGCTGTTAATTTGATATAGATGTCTTTATTACAAGCATCTAAGCTGACAGAGCAATAATTTATTTTGGCTGCATTTGCTCAGGTAGAAGGAATCTGCTGTCCAAGGCTGCCTGTCGCTGGTGTCACCTGTGAGTCAGAGCAAGAGGCACTGCAGGGTCAGATCCTCCCAGACAAGGCCAAGGTAGCACCAACACAACAACAGACATTCTGAATGACTGGTGCTACTTAGACAAGAAAGTCTGCTGACCAACTTCCTGGCAGGCTGTGCACCCAAAAATAAACAATTCAGATCAGTAAAACAATGTCAATAGTTTAGAAAACTGTCTTCTGGCTGCTCCTCTTCTTTTTCTTATCTGTGTAAGTCTTTTTTTTTCCCTTCCTTTCTAAGAAAAATCTGTTTGCTTCACAATACTGCCAGTTCCAAACTAAGTCGAAAAACTTCCGGGAATACTTTGCACTGTTCTTTCAAAAAACTTTAGATGTCTTATAGAATTTGTCTTCTCGTTTTAGGGCAAGAGAAAGTGGTCCCAAGCTGTGCCAGGGGAGGTTTAGACTGGATGTTAGGAAAAATTTCTCCACAAAATGGGTTGCCAAGCAGTGGAACAGGCTGCCCAAGAAAGTGGCTGAGCCATAATTCCTGGAGGTATTTAAAAGGTGTGTAGATGTGGCATCTGGGGACATGGTTTAGCTGTGAGCTTGGCAGTGTCCAATTAATGGTTGAATTCAATGTTGTTTAAGGGGTTTTCCAACCTAAACGATTCTATGATTCTATTCTATCTAATGCAATAAAATAAGCTGTCCAATTATCAGTTAAAATTATTTTTCTGAATATCAGCAGTTTCTTAAAATCCTTTAAGTCATTTTGTTTGCCAGAGATTTGAAGAAACTCACAAGGCTAAAGAAAAATCTGGCATCATGGGTGCCTGCAGGAAACAAGGAATTTGTTATCTTGAATGGACCAGACTGTCACTTGGATTCCTCTTATTTTTCTTCAGCATTTTCAGGTCAATAAAAATTGTTTTCCCAAGAATAGCAACCAGTCTAATACATGGATTTTTTTGGTCTTCAATAAAAACTTATCTCTGTCTCTTCTGACAATCATTATTGCAATATTGTTTTCTCCATGTGAATGAATAAACAGAACAAGAACAGCATATTTTTCAAATATGTATTCAGAAGTAACTTTTTTTTTGCATACTAGAGGCAACAGATAGTAACAATACCTTCCAGTTCAATCTTTCCAAAGTAAAAAATGCCTGAGGAGGGCTGGTAAAACCCAGGCTTAATTTAGATGTGTGTTTCTTCACAGAAAAATTTCCGAATCTAACTTTGTTTATAATCTAGGCATTTCCTATAGCTTTGGATATACTCTTGACCTTCAAAAAGAGCGTAGAAAAGAAATAAAAGGTCACATCTAGAGTATGTTTGTCCCTATCCACAATTATTTTAAAAAAAAAGGCGACTATTACTCTGTATTAAAAAAATCTGGTTATATTTCTCATAATCTATGCTTAAAAAAAAGATATATACATGAACATGCATAAACAAACTGTCCATACACCCCCTCCCCCAAACACACTGTATTTTATCTGCCACAGACACTAATAATCCAATGGGGATTTAAGGATTGTCAATCTATCCAGACAGCTGCCTGGGTAAAAATCACGAAATACACCAGACTGAAGCTAATGTTTAAGGGGAGACAGTAACAAACTTATAAGAATTTAGGCTACAGTGGTTTGTATTTTAAACCATCTGCTGTTATTAAGTTTAATATTAATTATGTATTTTTAATTAGTTTGAAGAGCTATTTATGCAACCAACGTAAAACGATCACTAGGAAAATGTACGTAAGGTCAGTTAAATTAGAGTATAAAGAAATACATCTTGTGTTTTCTCTGTTTAGATGTAAGTGCATAAGGAAAGTGATTTAAAAATCTAGTTATGCATTTATTTTTCAATTGATGCACAATGCAAAAAAGAGCAGAGGCAGCACTAAAACTGGGTGGACAAAACACAAAGTGGAGAGGAAAAGACCAAGAAAGAGGCAAACATATACAAGTCATATGGAAATTGGAACAAGAGGATGATAACTAACTGAGGAGCTACATCACATAATTCCTGCAGGACACTCTCAAATCACTAAGGTTGGAAGGCAAAGGGTGCTGTTCACATGACACCTTAGATAATAAAGTTATGTATTTAGGAACCACTCAGTGACTGCAGAAGAAAACCAGAACATTTGTTTATATTGTAGTTGTTCGTCAAGACATACACAGTCATTTGAGTTCCTCAAGGGGACCAGTGGAAGGGCAGGTGCTCATCTCCTCTCTCTGGTGACCAGTGACAGGCCATGAGCAAATGGAATGAAGCTACAGAAGGGGCAGCTCAGATGCTACATGAGGAAAAGGTTCTTCACTGAACAGGTCACTGGAACTGGGTCCCCAGGGAAGTAGTGAGGGAATCAACTCTATTAGCATTCAAGGAGCATCTGGATGATGCACTTAGTCACATGGTTTAGTGGTAGTCACTTTAGAGTGATAAATGAGACTTCAGTCCTTCNACAGGCCATGAGCAAATGGAATGAAGCTACAGAAGGGGCAGCTCAGATGCTACATGAGGAAAAGGTTCTTCACTGAACAGGTCACTGGAACTGGGTCCCCAGGGAAGTAGTGAGGGAATCAACTCTATTAGCATTCAAGGAGCATCTGGATGATGCACTTAGTCACATGGTTTAGTGGTAGTCACTTTAGAGTGATAAATGAGACTTCAGTCCTTCTAACAGGAAATAAGACCAACCTGGAATTTCAAAACAGTCCAACAGGCAGCCTGCTAAACTAAATTTATTGATCCAGCAATCAGAAGGATATTATTAATGTATTCTCACCCTACCTCGCTCATGTGTTAAGACAAAAAAAACCCCAAACAAATCACTTCACTTTTTTAACCAGCTAATATGGCAAAAATTAATCTATGGTAGTGCCCCAAAACCTTATGACTCATCAGAAATAACAGTATTTTCTTCTTGAGCAAGATACTGGAATAAACATAAAGCTCTTGAAGACTGAAAGGAAATAGCAGCACAACAAAGAAACTTCAGCCTTCTCATGTCACCTAAGCCTCCCAAGGTTGAACTGCCACTGCCTCCCAACACTAACAAAGAAGTGAAATACCCTGCTAACATTAACCCTGTACCTTTAAAATACACATGGAGCAACACAGTCTTCCATCAGAGTATGAATATTTAACTAAAGAATGAGGCAGGCTTGAAGGCTCAGGCTTGCTGTCCTCTTCACTAGTAGCTTTATTCCTTGAACTGTTGGTGATTAGACAACATATACAACACACATTTGGTGACACAGAGAACAATGATCAAAAGGAAAAAAATAGTGGTGCATAGCTCTCAGGAAGTAATTCTGATGCAGTGGGAAGAAAGATTGCTTTAAAGGAAATAATGTGGTTGGAAACATGCATCAATGAAGCAGGGTCTTGGATCCTGAATTACACAAATCTCAGAGACGCGCTTTGCTGTTTAATTCTAGGCCTACAGTAGAAAAGATGCACTGCCTGTACGTATTTTCTATGTGTTATATGTAGATCTTTTATCAATTTATTATTTTTAATTTAAAGGAAAAGGTGCTCAGGAGTAAAAGAAGTAATTGCAAGACAGGGTTGACAAAGAGGACTTACGAAGAATTTAAAAATATTTCATTGAAATCCTAATAACCTCATCTACTATATCATACTAAGCAACTGCACACAAACCATATGCTGGCAGGACACACAATCTAAATGGGTTTTTGGTTAGTTTGGTTCGGGGTTTGTTTTTAGTGTTACAAGGTTTTAAAAGAGCTCTGTAGCGTGACACAAAATGGTTTCACAACAGCTGAAAAAAGAGACAGTAAGCACTACTTTTGCATTAACTGAGAAAACTATTGCCACTATTACATGTGATTTTATACACCCCTATTGGGAAAATAAACTCAAAGAAAAGAAACATTCTTACGCCACATATTCCTGTTCATCTTCTGCTTGGAAGTGGTATGTTCTGTTATCTGAAATAAATAAATACATTCTTTCATTTGCCACATGGTAAATTTTAAAATATCTACCTATTTGGTACTGAAACCTACTAAACAATGAAAGAGCACAACATTAATACCGTATTTATAGCTATGGAAAACAATTCTAAAAAAAACCTGAGAAAGATGAACCAAATGTATGCATTTCAAGAGCCTTATGCGTAGAAATATTGAAGAAAAATATGTATCAAATTTTGCCCTTTCAGAAGTCAAATCTGAAACATAAGTAGGAGAAAAGGGCAAAATTACTTTGTTCCCATTGTAGTTTTCCCTCCAGTTGGGTCAAGAAACCTCTTCTTGCTAACCAAACGATGAGACATGAACTGGTATAATCTCTCACATTCAAAGGTTTCATAGATTGTCCTTGTCTAGACTGTTGGAACTGTTTGTTGATTAATACTACATGTGTAGTGACTGTAAACACTGAGTCAACTCATCAACTTCAAAATTGTTTTTAAAACCAAACGCCTGTTGTACAAGACCCAAATGGGAAGAAGGAGCTTCAATGCTGAGAAGACAAGTTACTATGAATTTTAGACAAACAGAAGAATATTTTTAAAGTAGGATAAGATAACATGAGAAATTGGTTGTCCTTGCCTTCCTCATCTCCTCACTTAGCACTCAAAAAGCAAAGACAATGAAGAAAAAATAAGATGAAGCCGAAGGTTTATTCCATTTCCTGCTGAACATAGCTTATGCATGTGCCACTAAGCTGTTAAACATCTCTCTGAACTTAGGAGAGCACATGTGCTGCATTCATGGCTTGTCACAAACAAACAGCATTTATGTCACACATATACATAGAAAAGATTCTATGTTCATCTGTCCATTTAACCTATCTTCAAAACTAGAGGCTCTGAACATTCATGAGTTCCTGCAGGGGTTTTAGGTTTATGTTTTACTCCAAGCATTTTGCAATGACAATTTCAGAAATCCCACATAATACAAAATGATACTAAAGGTGCTACATACGTGATATTAGGTCAAAAGACTTCTTATCTTCAGCATTTGGCTTCACTTGGCAGGTCAGTAAATTCAGTTTAGCTGGTTGCCTATTGGACTAAAAAGAACATTTATTTTACTTTTAAAATGTATTGATTTAGGATTATTTTCCCTTTCTGGGGCGTGGGCATGTATGATATTAATTCAAAATGTGGACATTCACACATGTATACCCTCAAACCATTGGAGACGCTTTGTCTGACTTGATCTGTCTGAATGGACACACGGCTACTCATTCAGACTATTTGAAAGGGAATTACGGAACAAACCTTAATTTACAACTACATACATAGTAAACTTTAGACACTGATGGCCAGCAGTAGAATTTGGGGTGAAGCAGGGATACAGCGTGAGGAAATGGGACCATCTCCTTTAACAGGAGTAACTTCTGTTCTTTCCAACAAGTTGGTGTCATACAAGGCAGTTCTAAGATTGCCTCCACCGTGATTATGTTGTCGCTACACTCCACCCCTCGTCCCTGTGAATAACATATTTGGGAATTATCAAATTGGTATTTCTGACCAGGTTTAGGGTAGTAACCATCTCTCTGCACTTCCATAAAGTCCTCTCTCTCACAAGAGGAAAAGTCTTTCATCACCCTTTCCCAAGTGAGATCTCGACCCAGGGATGACAGCTCTTCCATTCTCTGTTGCCCAAGAGTCACAACACAGGATGCAGTTTTTTTAAGTACTGGCTTTGCTGCTTCATTATGAGCCCATCCCAAAGTACATCGTTCAGATCCCACCACAATGCAATTCTGTCACAAAACGTCTGTCCAAAGGATCTCTGCTGAGCTCAGCTCCAACTTCGTGTTTCTGGGCTCCCAAAACACCTGTAGCTTTTGCAGCATGATTCTCCATCTTCAGTCATGACCTCAGGTGGATTCTGCATTGCTGGTTTCCCTCTTCTCTGGTTGGCCTGGCCCCCCGGGTCTCATAGCTTCAGCTTCTCACAAACAGTCTCTGCTCTGGCCCATCTACTTACTGCTACTAAGGTTTTTTTCCTTTCTCATATATGGTATTCACAGAGACGTCTCTATCTGTATGACCTTGATTTCCATGGCAGCAATGGAGGCCCAGGCAGGAGCTGCTAATCCCCTCGCTGCCAGAGGAAAAAAAAAAACCAAACTGGGACAGCTACTTAATGATTTAGCATTCCTAGGAGGATACGTCAGATTCCCAGAACTCCCTGTCATCAAAACTTCTGAAAGTTTCACAGCTTTATTTGAAAGTACTTAAAATATTAACACATTCACTGATCTGTCAGGCTCTATCAATAATATCTACCAGTAAATACTTCAGAAGTTTCCAAATTATGTGACTCATAGATACACCATGACAATCCCTATAAGCAAAACCAGCCTGAAGTATTCTCAAGAGATCTGTTCAATATAATTGTCATGTTCTTATTAAACTACTGATAAATCCATTTAAATATTAAATCAACTGTCATAAGCTACTGTTCCACAGAACTTCAACAGCCAGAAGCTGAAGTGACATCCTTTTTATAACAGCAGATGAGCACCCACAGATTCACCAGGAATAGATGTTAATTTACATATATTCATGTAAAGGTATAAAAATTACTTACCGTTGCATGTGATATAGTAAGAATTCCATTTTTAACAGTGCACTTCCTTCTTTGCCAAACTTTCCTTAACCTACATAAGAACATCAACAAGTTTAGTAACTAGACATGACTTCACATCACACTGATTCGATCAGAATTTTGAGATTAGCCTTAAGAAACAAAAGGATGCCTCACCACAAATAACTTGGAGATTTGTGACAAATCTTAATCACCTCTTAGAGATTTATAAAGACAACTGCATTCTTTCAATTATGACTTTATTTTTTTATGTTTGCTTGTCATGCTTTTTCTATTTGCTATATTAAATTCAGTTGTGTGTTCAGATTTGAACTGTAAAACTCTTGAGTATTTGTGGTAAGTACATAAGGAGAATGTGCCTTAAGCAACCACAGCAGAAACCAATTAAAATTAAAGAATTCAAATTAATGCATGAAATGGTTATATTTTTCAATATTGCGTGCTCCCAGAACATACCCATCACTCTTCTTTAAAAGGTAACCTTTCTTCTCACTGCCATATTCCTTATTCCCCTGAAGCTGGTGCATACTATATCCTCCTTGCCTGCTCTGTGAATCCTAAAAAAGGGAAAAACAGCATTAACATTTTCCTGATGTGCACAGTAAGTTTTCCTAAACCTTTAAGTCTATTTTATTTCTCTACAGCAACGTCACAAATTAATAAAGATTTAAAAAGGAGACAAAACTCCTACTGCATGTTTTACAACCACAGGAGAGCTTGCTTTTACATCACGTGATCTTGAACTAATTGTTCAAGATTCAATTAATCCACTAGGCATTTGAAGTACAGTATGGATGCAAATATGTGTCTCAAATTTAGGATTTTTTAAACAGAGATATTTAATACTATATAATCTTACAAAGAGAAAAAGGCTAAGATAAAATTTCCAAAAAAAGCAGAGAATACAGCATGCATATATAGTATATAGGAACACATATATAAACAAAGACAAATGCTAATAATCATTATTTTTTAATCAAATTACAAATATGCATATAATTCATGAGTTTTAGTGAATGAAGTCAGCTAAAATAACTTTTGGCCTGATCTAGTAAAATAAATAAGTGAAATGGATTAACTTGTTATAAGCACATCAGGAAAAAAACATCCCCAAAAGTTCATTAAAACATTGACTTACTCTCCTAGACTTCGATCACGAAAGGCAAAAGCAATAGAGGAAAGAGAAAGCAAATAATTTAAAACAAGAATTATTATTTCTATTTAAAAAACATGTTCCTTGAAAATAAATTTTATAGTCCCCACATCTGTTAAAATAATGTTTCCCCTTTCTTAAGACACTGCTAGAAGTAAGGCAAGCTGGACTTTTTCAGGCACCTTTGTGTTTTTTCTCATCAAGTAACAAAACACTGTAACAAGATCCTGTGCAACCCAGCATATATATTGGCTACATACATGGCTTCACAAAGCAACCAAGACGCCTACAGGATGAAATTTTGCTACATTTTCCAGTCTTTATAATCTTTAAATTGTCTAAAATGATACCACAATGGAACTAATTCTAAATTTCTATTGAAAAAGATCAGGCCCAAAGTTAACTTTCAATTTTTTGCAAATGTATATAAAAAGGATTCAGGAAAATTAAAAAAAAAAAAAAAATTAAGGAAACATTAACATGGTTTTCAATGTAGCTGTAAAACAATAACCTGCAAAATATCTGATAATGCACAAAAAAAAATCAAAATAATGGGAAATTCAATTACTTCCTTTGCAATAACCTTTCCTCTTTAAAGCACACTTTCTTACTACATATTACCTCACCCAATGTATTGTGAAGACTGCTCCTGCTTGCTTTATTCAGGGTATTTAAAATTGTTTTTCATTTTGTAACAAGTTTGCCACAGATGTTTAAGAAGAAGTGCTTGGGTAAAAACAGCAGTTGTGGTGGGGAGCAGCAGGAAAGCTGCCCTGTGCCATGTTCTGGCAGCAGTGCTCACACCATCACAATAAGAAGCTCATTTCAAATCTCCATTGGAATTAAGGTCCTATGGGTATCAGCGTAGCAAAGAATGTAATGAGATACCGTTCTTGTTGCAAAGAGCATACCAGATAGAGTTTGGGGGAAATAAATCAAAATGTAAAGAAACAGTTAACAAAACAGACAAAGAACATGATTCTAAAGATTAGATATGTTCAACTGAAAGCTGTTAAGTTGCATTTGTAGCAACAATAAATACACAAAAATGGGTAACACAAGCATATATTAAAGGCCTAGTTTCTTTTAAAATTTCAGCTTCTTAGAATATAAGTGTTTTTCAACACACAAGATCAAATACTTTACACAATTAAAATTAAATTAGTATCCATTAAAATATTTTTGCCAAGAGCCTTAACCCTAGCTATTTTAAAAAATCAAATAATTTTTTCACAAAATAACAGAAACTGTCCTAAAGCGATACCAAGAAAGCACAATAGTGTCCACAGAGACACTTCATGAAACAGTCAATGTAAATGGTACTTCCCTCAACAAGGCCACAGCACTGGCACTTCTGCACAGCCCAGGATTCAAAGGTGGTCAAGATGTGCTTTTCTAAGAACCAGGTAACTCCAGTGACTACAGTAATATTTTTCCCCTGATGAAAGGAAGGGCACACCAGCAAAATGTGTAAGGGCATTACACACGTCCATAATGCTGGACAGACACCTTGAATCTGACCAACAGGGAAATAGGAGCTGCACTGTGAGACTTCGCAGTGTTGGGATGTTTCACTTATCTCATAGCAACTCCAAAGAACTTAAAGGTGGCAGAATTTACAATTTGAACAGGAATCACTAGTTTCAACTTCCTTCTCTTGTACAAAGGGTCAGAGAAACGTAAAACTACACACAACCAGATCTTCAATTTTATAATTTCACTGTTTCCCTGCCAAAGCAATGTTTGGTAAGAGTACTTGTAAATTTGTAGCATTCCACTGGAAAAATTCCCATTCATTTAATAGTCTTCAATAATTCCATCAATCCATACGTTTTCCATTGGTGAGATTACAATGCACAGGGAAACATACGCAATGATGGAAACCTAACTGGTGAAACTCACGCCACGTGTCTTCAAGTTTTACTCTTTCTTAACTGAAGAGTAATGAATGCTGACATGCTGCTTCACGATTAAACACTGAATACCTAAATAACACACTGTTTTATCAAGCTCCCCAATACCTGCCAGTATCATTACACTGTGACTCAAGTCACGTAGCAGAATCACATGAGTGAAAGTTCCCACGCTGGTTTTGTAAGGGACACTTGAACATCAATAATATCAAATGGTTATTTTATCCAAAATAATGCATTCACAGGTTATTCCGAGTTGGAAGGGACCCATAGGATCATCTAGTCCAACTCCCAGGCAAACGCCCACCCAGGGATCAAACCCACAAGCAACACACTCCATCCATTCAAGCCTCCCATCATCTAGGCCATGTCATACATTCTTTCATTACAGCATTTCTCTCTCTCTCCTATGATTTTCCTGGATATCTGAGAATCAGAATATTGCTCCTTGTTCTTCTAACACATAATTTCAATTCTATTCAAGTAAAACACTTTATTGTTATATTTATAACTTTATATAGAGATATTATACATATATACACGCAGGTTTTCAGGAGTACTAGAACTTGTCTACACTGTAATTGCAGTCAGAAAAGTTTCACAGTTTATTTTGGTGCTTCCTGTGAAGCTACTTCATTATAAGTTATTTATTAACTTTCAGAATTCGACTTGTTTAATTTTTATATTTTAGATGAGGTTACTTTCTGCTGAATCACAGTCATTTTTACTACAAATCCAGGAAACAGGTAAACAAAATAAACCCCACTATATTTCATTTTTTCTACTTCATAATACTCTTAAGAGAAACTTTTGAAAGTTGACTTGTACCAAATGCAGCCATGGATGTACAACACACTGTAATGAAGAACAACGACCCATTTGTCTGATATTATTTCCAAGAACTGGCAGACTGACAAATAGCTTGAACTTAACATCCAGGAGAGGAGGAGATATTTTTTTTTTTGCT
>WEKX01013153.1:6134-33431 GCA_013390025.1 Pitta sordida
TACAACTACCTGCGGGGAGGTTGTAGCCAGATGGGTGTAGACCTCTTCTTCCAGGCTGACGACACCAGAACAAGAGGGCACGGCCTCAAGCTACGCCAGGGGAGGTTCAATCTTAACATTAGGAAGCGGTTTTTCACAGAGAGAGTAATTGCGTATTGGAATGGGCTGCCCAGGGAGGTGGTGGAGTCGCCGTCCCTGGAGGTGTTTAAGAGAAGACTGGACGAGGAGCTTAGTGACATGGTCTAGCTGGGGGGTGTAGGGCTGGATGACACTGGGCCCCTTCCGGCTCGGGGTGGCCTGCTAGACTGTGAGGGATCTAGGTTGGTGTTATGCTCTGGGATGTGCTCTCGGTCTCTGTACGGGTGTTAGATGGTGAGTTGGACTAGATGATCCTTGTGGGTCCCTTCCAACTCATTCTGTGATTCTGTGTGATTCTTAGCAAGGTAAAGTGAAGGCATACTGATTGGATTGGCACCTGATGTTTATTTTCAGTCTAAATTTATTTTGAAAAAATATGACATACTACCTACTGCCCAGCTGAAATGAGTGATGACTTTTAAGCAGCAGCATCAGATGACTACTTTCAATGGTGAAAAAAGTAAGTATGCCTCTAGACCATATTTACTTAATCCTATGTATATCCTACACTATCCCAGCATCCCTCTTCAAGGACCTTCAACCTTATATTTATGATACTGCTACCTTAATGTTTTTAAACTTGAGGCTGAAAACCTCTGCTCCCTAAACTTGGGGCTTTGAGACAAATCATTCAGCTGTGTGACTGATTGCATCCAAATAATTTTTTATGCATGAACACAGAACAACTTTCTATTAGTCCATCTCTTTCTTTCCTGTGCTTAATGTTCCCTTTCCTCCTTCAACCCCCACCTCACCAGTTTAACACTCTCCCACACAAAAAAAAAAAAAAAAGTGAAATAAATTACTATTACACAAAGGGAAATGTCTAAAGTCCTGTAAGGATTCAGCATGAAGCCTGCTGAAGTGAGCCACTAACGAGTTACAAAAGATTTGCACAAGCCTCAGAAAGACAAAAAGCAGGACGGAGGGAGAGTGCCTATCTGCCTTGGCTGAATGGAAAGGTACCGTAAAAGAGGCTCTTCAAATACCCTTTGGAAAAAGCTAGTGGTAAGGAAAAATAATGTAAAACAAAAATGAAGATGGTTTAGCTGTGGGATTTAGTGGGGAGATTAGCCAAAGGCATAACATGAAAAAATAAATAAGAAGAAATTACTTAATTATAAGAGGTGTAAGCAGGCTGTGAGAGAACCAAAAGGCTCAGTGGAGTAGCAGGGTGCAATGGGAACAATTAAAGGGGATAAAGACATTGCAGGGAAATTAAATGATCTCTTTGCATTTGTCTGCCACCAGTCATTTTGGAGAGATACATAGATAATAGAGCTGAGGGACTGCTGGAAAATAAGGGGTCAAATAAGACACACTGGAAGAAAGTAATACATTTCGGAGGAGATAGAATCAGTAAGGGCTTTTGACATTACTCTTTCTGAATAGTTAAGCACAAGATCTGTTGTATGCATGCCAGTGAAATTAATTGGATTATTCAGACATTTGAAAGTATGAACATACAGAACTACTGCCAGCTGAAGCCATGAAGGTTGTCTGGTAGCAAGAAAAACAAACTGTCACTACAAATCCCAACTATCCTACAAGACAGCAACCTAAAAAAGCTTGTACCAGCGCCGTTATGTTGGCAGTTGCAGACCAGCTCTTTTCGCCCTGCACAGCCGCTGGTCACCCATGCTCCTGCAGACAGCCCCAGTAGGAGACAGACCCTGGCTGCCACCTGCCCCATCCCGGGATGGCCAGATCGGCACTGCCTGCTCACACCCACTCTTGCCAGAAAAATTTTAGTCGAGGCTGTTACACTCCCAGAAAAATAAACCCCAAACAAAGCAGCCCCTTTGAACAGCAGAGACTGTCCCAGCCTGTTCAGCTGTCACTTTCATCACACAGTGCCACGGTACCCACCGGCGCCGCCCCGACCATCAGGGAACACAATTCCCAAGCCAATCTTAGAGTCCTGCTCTGGAGAGGTGTGCCACCTCCACCATGTTTGAACACAAGAGACAAACAGCAGCAACCAGAAATCCCAATAAAAACCCTGATAAAAAACCCCAGCAGAGACACAGCAGGGGAAGGACAGTGGCAGAAGGCTAGGCTCCCATTCGTTTTTTCAGGAGGAGGCGCAGTGCCAGCTTCCTGGCTACCAGCCGTGCCAGTTTCTGTGCTCGGAAAATCTCCCTTCCTGGGGTTGGGAGGTGGCAAAAGGCATTTCCTCCACTTTAATGAGGCATTACAGAGGGAGCTGTGCCCTCAGGACCATCCTCCAGACCTTATTAGGGGAGGGGGCGTGGCTACGGGCCAGTAGTACTTGACTGAGTGGGTTTGCTATTTTCATGGATTCCACAACTCACATGGAGAGGACCAGACCCAACAGCCTGCAAGTAATGGGGGATCATTGTATTTATTTTAGAAAATTGAACCTCACCTCGGCTGAAATAAGTACCAGAAATTACTAACATACAGACCTTGGGGATTCATGTCTTGATTCAAACTTATAATCATGAGTAATTATCCCATCTTTTTAGCTTCAGAGGGAAATGGCAACTACTGCAAGACCTGATCTGCACAGCCTATTACCTTTGGTGAGGAAAGAATCCTCATATGAGCTCTGCACAATGCAGGGCAGCCCTTGGCCGAAGAATAACCAGGAAGTGTAAGTCTGAAATGAAGAATCATGGAAAACATGGATGACTCATTTAACTAACCCAGCACTAGAGAAGATGAACTGTCAAACAGAAGAGCTCACAGCTGACTAATGCACTGAAAAAGGTCTTATTTGTCTCATTCATCTCAGGTCTGAATAGCATATATATGTGCAGAAGTTAGCAAGGCTCATCTATGAATCACAGAGGAAATGAGCTGCTTTCACAGCAAATGTTCACAAAAGTATTTTGACCTGCCATGGATAACTTTCAAAAGCCACCCAAATTCATTAGCTGGAAAAAATACAAATAATTAACTAGCATGCAAACTGGAAAAATTATTATACAATTACAGTCAGGTCTCCTGTATCATCGACCCGCGGTCTTAATCGGGTCCCGCGAAGCCCTACTTCCATATTGAATGACAGCTCATTAATATGCAAATTTGCCCTGCACCCTCAGATGGCTCCCTGGCGCTCTTTAGGCACTGTGTTGCTGTGTATTTGTTGCCGCAGTGGCCATACCGGGGGAGTGGCAAAGCGGCAGAGCCCTGGCCGTACCCAGGGTGGGTGGGGAAGCGACAAGGCCCGGGGTGGGAGGTGGCGAAGCGGTTGAGCTGCTGCAGCCACAGCTGGAATGGGATGAGCAGCCGAGCCACCACCATGGCTGTGCAGGTTGATTTGCATATTCATGCTGCCTGATTGAATATTCATGCATGCCAGATCACGCATGTGCAGTTGTGAAAATGTGCCTCCTTTAACGCTGAAAAGTCATGTCATTAAGATGTGAAGCCGCGATCTGGAGGCACAAAGTGGAAGGGGGTCGACTGTATATGAGTGTTTTTTCTTATTTTGCGGGATGCCAACCCCTTCTTTGTCATGCCCAAGTTAAATTACACATTTTAAAACATTTCTGCTACTATTTCTGCTGTAGTTCTGCTACTGGGTAAAACAGAGGTTGCATTAAGTTAATTTTAGAGCTCCAAATTATTCTTGTCACATCCAGCATAGCTATCATTGGTTGTTCCAGTATGTCAGCTTCAAACAGGCATCTCTCTTGTTTTGTAATGAAAAGCTACTAGAAGATAGCTAGCTTTTCCCCACAGCATCTGTGTCATTCTATAAATAAAATTCACAAGTAACTTTACATCCAGGACAACAGACTGGATAGATAAGTGTACTGATTTTTTTTATGCAAAAGTACTTAGTCCAACAATATGTTGGATACAAAGAATAGCATAGACTAAGCTGAGACCTGAGCTATATTTAACAACACTAGAAATGCACAGCTTAGTTTAAAAATGAACAAAGACCATCTACAAACAGATATCTGGCTGGCTGTGAATTCCTGCTTGGAACAAGCTCAAAACGTCTGCTGCTGCCACTGAAGGGGAAATGTATGTACCTGCAGAAAAAAACCCTGCACTGGTTCATTCTTTTCTTGTGCAAAAATTCCCCCCAGTGGGTTTCTTAAAGGTATAAAAATCTTCCCCTTCTTATCTTTCTGCTGGAGGTTTTTCTATATGAAAGTATTATAAGGGGGGGTTTGCTGTCACTTTCCACTTCAGTTGAATTCCATAGCAACCAATAGCTCACGAATTACACACTCCACATTCGAGTCTGTGTTACGGATCTCCTCCTACGTGCACACATTCATATTGTAGGCACCCTTACCAAATGAATACTTTGTCCCTGTTGTTAATGTGACTGAGCAGGGATCCTTTCTTATGTGTAATTTGGCTGAAAAACAGGGATCTTTGAAGCCCTTGTGCTCGGGAAGGGAGAGTGTAGGTGGTGGGGCTTCTCACACCCATGGACCAGCTCCCACCAGAGACCTACACAGGGGAATGGGAAGGTGAAATAGGACTGTTCCTTTGGCTGTGGGTTTGTTTTGTTCCTTCAGGAGCTAAATATTTCTGAGATATACACTGGTAATTTTCTCTCCTTTTTAGTACCCAGAGCAATCTCATGCTTGCACACTGTGAAAACTCCTTTATTGATACGGAATAAGTGACAATCACAGTCAGTGTGTGGAAATACTGTGGAAATTATTAAGCACCTTATGCAACAAATGATCCTGAGGGTCCCTTCCAACCTGGAATAATCTGTGAACCTGTGAACAACCCCTAAGTGAAACCAATAAATCAATTTGACAGAGCCACTACTGTAATTTACCTGGTTAGTCCCAAATGCAAAATCCCCCGCAAGGAACATGGGAAAGAAGGGCAAAGAGTTCATTCCAGCATAAGAACAGTAAGGAAATCCATGATGGCTTCAGGTTAGTGATCTCCACTGTTAGAAATTTAGGAGATGACATGTGAGAACAGACTGATGGCCACAGCTCAGAATACTATTTAAGAGGCAGCTTCTACTCATACTGTGATTTCACCAATGTTCACACAGAGTCATGGAATCAGTGAATATTCTAAGTTGGAAGGGACCCACAAAGATCATTGAGTCCGACTCCTAACTGAATGCCCATACAAGGATTGAACCTACAGCCCTGGTGCCATGAACACCATGTTTTATCTATCTGAGCTATTCTCAGGGTCATGTCATCATAATTATTTTTTATTTTTATATAGCCTCCCTCCCTATCCCATCATCCCATTATCTAGACCATCTCAATGAGTTCCTCATCCAGTCTTTTCTTAAACACCTCCAGGGATGGTGAATCCACCACCTCCCTGGGCAGACCATTCCAGTGAGAGATCACTCTCCCTGAAAAAGCTCTTCCTAACATCCAGCCTAAATCTCCCCTGGCACAGCATGAGGTCATGTCCTCNAAAGCACAGCTACAGTAATAATGAGGGAAATGAATAGCTGGTACATAAATGGCTATGTTTAGAAGGATTAGGACTGATGACCTCTGGGTTTTTTTTATTCTGTCTGATTGCATAACCTTTTCTTACTGCAATCCATCCTTGCATCACACTATGCTATTTGCTCAATTTCTTGCACCGTTGCATTCCACAAGTTAATTTTTCATTACAGAAAGGGAAAGGATTTTCTTTTGTACATTATGAAGCTATTGTTTAATCACTGAAAGCAATTATACAAATCCTTTGCTTTGTTATTGGAAGGTACGAATGGCACCACCAATTCAGTCTCCCTGGTTTGTTTTCTCTGTGTGATTCCACTATGTCTCCTCTAGATGTATCTCCACTGCACCTTCATCATCTTTCCACTTGAAATAGCCTTGGACTTTTTGTTCTTTCTATATGCAATCGTAACGTTAATGAATTCCATGAATTCCTTTCAATGCTTTTTTTTTTAGATAGCTGTATTTTTTTATGTCTTCTTCTTTTTTAAACAATACAATGTAAAGTGATTTCATATTCAAGACAGGTTTGGAATATCATCAGACATATAATAATTTGTTATCTTTTCCTATTTATTCTCCATCTCATTCCTAATGCAGTCTAACACTTAATTAACTTTTCTGACCACCACTGCACAATAAGTACACTTCTTAATTGTGCTGTCCATAATGACTTGATGTTTTTCTTAAAAAGTTAAAAGTAATTGAAAACGCAGATGGAAGTGCACAGAGTAAAAAATGGATAAAGGATCTGCATACAAGATGTATTCACATATCAAAATCCAACATATTCTTAGACTTCTTTGCACAATTTTGCTTTTCTAGTTCATTCTAGAGTTTTCCACAATTTTTGCTAATCCTCACTATCCTACACAACTTTCCTGTTTACTTTTTGTCACATCACCATTTACCTCACCTTTTTCTGCCAAAAAAAATATTACTACTGGGCATTAGGATATCATAATTTTGCCCCTCACAAATCCTTCTCTCTGCCTAAAGTATCAAAACCCCTTTTATGTTCAAGGCAAAGGTTCATATATATATATGTCTTTTCTTAAAAGACAAAGTTCACAGTAAGATTTTTTATTAGCTAACTAAATTGCATATTTTCATATTTTACATTAAATTATTCCGACAAAATGATCTAGTCGTCCCTTTGCTTGCAAACAGTCATTCTTACAGCAGACCTCAATGATGGCTAAATCAAATAGTAAAGTTCCTTGATTTTAACTGCTCACCAATGTTCATATTTGAGCGCGCTGTGTTCAGAATGACAAAAGTCATACTGTGGATATTCAAACAGCATCTGGTTACTCACGTAGCAATTATCAATCCAGAAGGCTTTGAAAAACATAACTGAATGCCTGCAAGTTCATTCACAAAACTCACTTTTCTCTATCTGTTGGAAATTTTAATTGTTCATCTAAGACATAAAGTCCTTCCTTCTGCTTGAAATTGCAGTAATGAACCTTCAGCTGGTAATCACAAGATGACAATGACATGAAGTCACCTATTTCCTTCTGGTACTTAGTCTGAAATTTCTATGAGGTTCTAAGGTTAGAGGAGAAACCTACCCCATCTGAATCTCAGCAGTTTAGAGCCACAGATAATGTACAAATAGTATGCTTGACAAATCAGAGTTAAACTTACCTTCATATCGTGAAAAATACTCCACTGAAGTGTCTTTTTTCCCTGTGTTTGGAATTATGGAAATTACATCTGATTATATGAAAAAAAATCAGACTAAATAATATAAAAATTGGGACATTAAGTGACATGCTCCCACAGTCAGGAGCAGATTGCAACAGGCTCGAGACATGATGATCTATCCAGTGGGAACAGCAGAGTTGATCATGGTGAAAAGCCAACACAAATTGAGACTGGTTTATAGGTTTTCTGTACATGAAATTCCAGACTCTGTACATGAAGATGACAGCATTATGTTCCCAACAAAGGCCTGACATGGAGAAGAGAAAGTGCAACGTCCCATTGAGCTTTATTAAATTAGTTTGGCATTCTCCTTGGCCCACATGAGAACAATGTGCCCACAGCGATGGAGTGCTGCACACCTTTCAGCAGCAGCATGTCTAGAAGTGGTTCACACCAAGATGGTGGAGAATGCCTTCTGTATCTTCATCAGCAACATCATTCTGTGGTAGTTATGTAAATCTCCACATATAGATTTATGAAGTAGTTTCAGTGTCACCAGATGGTATAACAGAGAACCAGAGAGAGAGACCATGTTTTATTTCTCCTTTCAGGAGGAATGAAAGAGAAAAGCAGAGCATGTATGGGTAGTGAGCATCAATGCTGTCTATGAAAACAAATCATTTGCAAAGGAAGCAATCAGAAACATCACAGTCTCTAGACTTACAAACTCTCTCCAGTGAAAATGGTGATTTAGTTATCATAATATAGAGGATGATACAAAAATGATAATATTATGAAAAAGCTTGGAGAAGCTCAATAGTCCCTATGCCTGTCTGGTGGAAGGCATGATAGGGTTTTGCTGGAAGAGAAGAACAGACTGAGAAGCCCCGTGGGATGTCATCACCAAATGCAAATAATCAAAGCTGAATCCCTTCAGAGATATTGGATAAAAGGTCACCAAAACATGACAAGAAGTGTCAAAAAGTAGAAGTGCAAGTATATCTTAATAAACATCTAAACTAGCTTTTAAATCAGACAGTTAGGATATACCTGTGTTTATGCCTGTACATAAATACAGACAGGGAATGTAGCAGACATTAAAAATATGTACAAATGTGATGTCAATCACAAAAAGTACATTGTTCTAATTGGAGCCATTCAGAGCCCATAAATTCAGAGATGAAAATACTTTAATAGTTTCTTATGAACAAATGAAAAAATGTGTCAAGCATTATATATCCAAGGGATTTCCCACTGGAACAACAGGCTACTTTGATATAGCTGACAAGATGGAGGAACTTAATAGTGAAGATTCATGAGACAGCAGCTACAAAAAATTATCTACATTTCTATTCAGAAACAATGATGAAGAAATTCACTGCAATGATTCAACTGAGCAGAAGAGAAGGACCAGGAAAAAAAAAAAGAAACTGTGTAGATTTGTGAAATAAATATTATTAAAAGCGTATAGGATCATGGTAATGCCAGTCACAAAGAAACTGCTTTGCACAGTTACCCTGAAAAGGATACATGAATCTTAAGAAAAATGATCAATTTTCACCCTAGCCGTTTTTGAGTGAATCATATTTCATGCAACTTCATTGAAGAAAGTGAAGAAATAAATAGCAACACACATTCCCCCTAAGAAAGCAAATATTTTTTCCCCCCAGAAATCCACTGAAAGTGTAAATGAGCCATATCTGTAGAAGTCTCCAGACTTTACAGAATCTTTAACAAGATAAAAATAGGTTGTGATCCAACCAACAATGAGGACTATGGTCAAATGTTGTTACCAGTGCAATTAGAAAAAGGTGTGTATTTTTGCTGACATTCTCCAGGTCTGCCTCAGAGTTCGTTGAGTATCAGATGTCCCATGTGGACAGAAGCTGATAGAAGTTGCTTTGAGAGATCTGGATTCTACAGTCACGACTCCCCATAAGTTAAGCAACAAAATTGATAAATGAATGAATTTTATAAGTAGCTGGTAGAAAATGAAATTTTGGAAAGACACCTTCAGTCTGAATCACACCACGTTGTAGTATAAACCTTGGGAAATTAATTCTATGGGCAGCATGAAATATAACTACTGTTATAACTCCAGTGAGTGAGGCAATGTCTCCTTTGGAAGGGGAACTACAGAAACCAACTATCATCACCATATGGTGTTATTAACCTTTTACTAAATGTATTTTTAGGTGGATAGCAACAATGGAACAAACCTAAAGCATAAAGGAAAATAAAAGTATTTTCCTGTGTATTTTACTAAAACTTATGCAGAACTGGTTGAGAAGAAGAAGAAAAAAATGCTGAGATCCTGAAATCAGGCTACAACCACCTGATGCTTTGTAAGTGAGGAAGTGAGCTTTCCCAGGATGTGCAAGATTTCTTTGACAAAAATAGCCCTTTGCAGTGGGTTGGGGGTTTGGTGGGGTTTTTTGGCCTTCAATTTGTGAATTACGATTTTTCAAGAGAATTGAAGGACAGAAGGAAAAGTCCTGCTATCCCAGGACTCTTCCGAGCCTGACCAGGATTACTGTAAACTCTGCCTTTTAACTAAGATGTCTAATTCCATGATCACAGAATCACAGAATACTATGAGTTGGAAGGGACCCACAAGCATCATCTAGTCCAACTCACCATCTAACACCCGTACAGAGACCGAACACACATCCCAGAGTGGTGAACATAAACCTAGTTCCCTCACAGGTGCACAGGCCACTCTGAGCCGGAAGGGACCCACAGGAGCATCCAGCCCTACACCCCCCAGCTAGACCATGTCACTAAGTTCCTCATCAAGTCTTCTCTTAAACACCTCCAGGGACAGCGACTCCACCACCTCCCTGGGCAGTCCATTCCAATGAGCGATCACTCTCTCTGTGAAAATGATCTAGCAACATGACAGATTTTCTTGGACGGGACAGGGTGGATCTTTGTGTCCCATACTGACAGCAATAATATGTAGTAACTGTTTAAGCTGAAATCCCCAAAGCAGCAGAACTAGGATTGTGGAGCCTTGTATTGAATTTATGGTAACAGAGAGAGGAAGTCCAGCCTGTCCAACCTTATTCTTCTGAAGTCTACATTTTTTTGGTACATACCAGCAATTCCCAGCAGGGTACAGATGAATATTGCAGGTGAAGTGTGGTCCTCAGAATAGTAATGTTACGGAATTATTTTGACAGACCATCACAATTGCTTAGGAATTGCCAGTGAAAAACAGTCTAAGTGGTTTATAAACTAATAAAATCAGCTGTGTGGAAAACAGAATTTCATATAAATTGCAATGTTAGGAATTCTGAAATAAAAGTTTCCTCAATTTCTTATTACAGAAGTTATCAGCAACCTCTTAAATCACTCTATTCTCCCTGCAAAAGAGTATGTTTTAAATGTGTGGATATTTAGTCTCTGTTTTCTAGCAATTGCTGTTTCATGGTTCACTGTTTCTGGAGGAAACTGCACTTTAAGTTTCTAAACAACTGGAAATTCAGCAATGATAATGTAATTGTTTATACTCATGTTTCTGTTTGTACTGCTTTTTATTATGAATCTAATTAATTTAAAATATTTTTTCACACTTCTAATAAGAATTTTCACATAGGAAATACAGGGAATTACTGAAGAAATTTGATTAATTGAAGTCAGTACTCTGTTCTACTAATTCAATTATAAATGATTTCTCATGGAGCAACAGATGTAAGAATTAAGCTCAGAAAATAATAGAAAAAAATTGATGTTTCTGAGCTCAGTGCACAACAATGTCCTCACAGACTCTATGTTGGTACGTATTTGGAGGAGACAACTCTGTCACAAGACAGTTGAAACAACCAGGAGCTTTATTCCAAACATAAGCAGTGAGAATCACTGAAATAAAGATATAGACAGCAGGGAGGCCCTATTTTGTCAGAAGTTAGCCAAACAGAGGCAGAAAAACGATCAGCAGATATTGCTACAGCAAATACTATAGTTATATGGCCTTGAGAAAAATGACAGAAGAAATACTTGAGTATTAGAGGCAAAAGTGGAAATATTTAACCATTCCTTGTTTATACTTCATCTTGTTTTCTAAAAAAACAGCTGCATGAAGTCATGGGTACAAGCTTATTTACAAAGAAACACCTATTCCTTCCAGTAAAAAAGACAAGCCAGAACAAAACAAAAAACCCCTAAACTTCATAAAACCAGAAGACTTTAAACTTTTAAAAATTTTTATCTTTTCACTTTTTTAAAAGTAGCAAAATCTAGTTTTCAGGTGATGGCACTGGAAATGTTTGCACCCTAACAGGGAAGATATGGTCTTTGAAAGATTTTATATATAAAAGTTAGAATTTGGTATCATGATATGACTTGTTAAAATTGCTGGATTTGTTAATACTGCATTGGTGAGCTTTTTGGTGTGTTGTTGTCTCACAGTTTAGACTACATATATTGAAAGGAGAAAATTAGGCTTGGAGAGTCCATTCCTATAGATCTCAGCACAATCTGAGGACACATTTGTTACAACAGCAGAATTAAGTTGCTTAAGAACAACTGTATTTTAGCCAATGTTTTGACTTCACAAAAACATTCCTAAAAAGACCTTATTGGCAGTATCAAAGAAAACCTGCAAATTATCATGTCTTTATTCTACAAAAATACCTTTCAGCCTCACTGTGACTTTTCCCTCTAGTTTGGAAGAACTCTTCACCACTCCATTTCCTTGCATTAGGCTGACTTAGCTTTAGTTAATATTTTGCAACAGTGTTTAACAGGCAAGTGTATGCACTGGATTAATTTCTGCATAAGAAGTATATTAAGTCATAAGGTACTTAAGCAAATGTTTGATGCAAAGCATATCAATAGTCTTGTTGCAGATGAAGAGTCCACAGAGTGCCTCAGTCTTATCTTAACCATTGAAAAATATTTATAAGGAAATCTAATTCTGTTTAAGATTAGGAATAATTTAGCTTTTATTCTATACATCCACTTTTTACTACCACTTTTTGTTAAGGTAAACTCTTATATACAGGAAGATTCTTATTCCACCTCTTATTGCCCTCAACTTGGATCATATTGTCATATTTTCCAGACTGCTAGTTTTGGTATTCTTTTCTCCACTTAGCTCAGACCTGTCTTTTGTGCTAGTGCTTAGATTACAGCTCAATTCAGATGAGTAAAGGTGAATAACTGCTGCAGATAATGTTCCTGTAATACATCTCAGAGTCTGGTTTCTCAGTGGTATTACCTTACTGCATCATTCCACTTGTATTCCATTGTTTACCCCAAAATCCTTTTGTGCCCACTCGGTATTTTCTCCATTATTTAGTCACTAATACCTTGTTTAACAAATCAAGAGATGAGAAAATCTCAGTAGAGAAAACCTGTCTGCCAGGACAGTAATGGCATGTACGTCTGATGTCTCACAAGTCTTCTTGGCTTTTAACATGGAGTCTACATTTTATATGCCTCATTTTGGAGTAAAACCCCAAATGATCTTGAACTACTTTTAAATGACTCATATAAAATATTATCTGTAAGAGAGTGAATGCTCATGTACCTATGTACATTTTAGCAGAAAAAAAAAAGATGCTAGAAAAAGAAAGGCACTTGTTGGCTGCTACAGCATACACAAATTGCCATTTTCCCCAGAGTTGCAAAGCTCTTCTCTTCAAAGACAATTGAAAGCTTTATGAGAGTAAAAGTGAATTTAAATGGCAGTAGCCAGCTAGAAGTGGCTTACATGTAAATGAGAACCTAAGAAATTATTTCCCACTGTCTCTCCCTGGTTGAAAGTTTATTCCTCCTCCTTTTGTATCCTAGTTTTCAAATCAATATTGCAGTGCATTTGGAAGCAGGATTTTTCAGCAGTCTCGTTCTCTTACAATATAAATCACATTTCTTCTTTTATGTCTATAAAATAGACAGGTAGGATTAACCCTGGGAAATCTAGGCAATGCATACTTATTTAGAAACCTTGCAAAGTGAGAACAGCTTAGAGGATCACAGGTCCAAGATCATAGGAGAAGACAAAGATGGCTTAGACAAGGTTTTCACACGGTGGTATAGATTTTCCTGGTTAGAAATACCAATACAAAGGCCATTTTACATGCTAACACATACCCTTGTACTCTGAACAGATGTAGACAGCACATATACTCTATAGAATGATCTGTGCATATTTAATATACATGACTGGCATCTCTTGTATTTGCCATGAAAGGCAGCCAAGAGGAACATATAAATGTTACTTAATTCATATGTGAATGTACAAAATTCAGTTCCTCTACTGACATGGTATAAAACCAGAGAAGCTAAAATGGTGGATTTGTCAAAGGAAGCACAGGACTATCTGTAGGACAGAGAAAGGAAGACATGGGGAGGGTTTGTAACTGGAACACAATTAAGAAAATCATATTGGTTTAAAAAGGTAAAAAAACCATATTGAGCTTCCTTTTTTGTTAATTCAGACCATCAGGTCTTGGTAAAGTATGTGAGAGTATGTGTCTTGTAAAGTACACATGAGAGAGCTCTACGGGATCAGACCAAATAAGGGGCTTGAGACACAGCAGGTTGGCAACATTAAAATGGAAAACACACTAATTTCTTCTTATGTATGTTTTAATGGTAGGTAGTCAATAGCTTACACTTTTAATCAAACCTTGAATTAAATCAAAACCTTTTGGCCTGCTAAAGATGTATTACAAGACATTACATAAACAATCCATATAGACTTTTCAGATAGATGGTTATTGATACTATAGCATAATGATACTTGGTGTTCTGATTTATATTGCATATGTGAAAGAAAACTGGGACCACATGTGTTAATGCATACACAGACACTGTTTCTGCAATGGCAAAGCGGAAAAGAGATACTATCTATCTATAAAGAAAAATATATTTGCATATTATCTTTCCATTGAAAATTAATCTTTACTGACTTGAGTTTGCTCAGCATAGGAAGTTTTCATAGGTAGTTACATAGGAAATAGTTCCAGCAGGAGGCTAACTGGCTTGTTTTGCCCTGTGTCCCTGCTGCAAATGGACCCTCCAGGAAGTCTCAAGAGCTGAGATTATCAGGGTCTGTGATCAAGGATAGTTGCTTTTTATTGCCTCTGTGGTTGCTGCACTTAAGAATAAAACCTGTGAGAATGCAATCAGAATTTAAGACCAAAATTTTCTTTTTCTTAAGAAGTTATTCCATTTTCTTGTCTTTAGGAATCAAATCTCCAGTTATGACATATTAATTGTGATGCTCCAACTGTTTCATTGGTTTACGCGTGACAAAGGAAGAAAAATATCTTGTACAGAAGAATTTAAGAATTCATTTTTTGTCTAGTTTACTAGAATGGCTTTACTTCTCCATCCTTGCCCCTAGCTTCCACCTCTACATTTTTAGGAGCATGGAGCAGATGGGTGCTTGTACCACTTCTTTTCTCACATTGTCAAGAGCATCCCAGAGATACATGGTCAGGGCACTCTCACTAGGACAACCACAGGACCAACTGTGTCTCCTTCATCCTCCAGTCTCATCATGGCAGACAAGCACTCTGAGGCAGGGTGACCGTGGTGGCAGAGCAGAATATACCCCAATGTGCTGTTCAGCCATCTCGTGGAGCTGAGCACTGGTCAGGCTATGCACATCCTGACCAGTTTCGTGCTGTCTGCTGTAACATCGCTGGGATCACCCAGTGTGCCAGGGCCACCAGCTCCTAAGCATCCCTTGTGCTGCTCTGAGGTTACTGAAAGGGGAGGATGCTCAGCACCTGCCAGAGTGTGGTGAAAAAAGCAGATATTGTAACATAAAATGCAATTGATATAGGGCTCAGATTTCAGAAGGAAAAGTCTAAAATAAAATATAAACTGGGGAAATAATATACCAGGAAAGAATTAAAATTTTAAAATTTCAAATGTATTTAAGGACTCCAGTTTGGTATCTCCACATTTTCTCTGATGCTTCTACTGCATATAGCCTATTAAATTGTTGGTCAGACAATTACATTTTTCTCCTTTTCTGATTCCTTGCAGTCTGTTCCTGCTGCAATGTCTGAATTTACCTTAAAAACTGTTTGGAATATAATATATTGAGAAATCTTGATTTAGGAAATGCTCTGACAAAAGAAGTATTCTGGACTCTTTCTACAAAGTCTCACCTCAAAAAGCTGCTATATATAAGAAAATTCATTCGTGCTTTCCAGCTGTTTCCAAATTTCAAAAGGACAAAGAGCCAAGTGGGATGTCATACTGTTTGGCTTCCTACTTTTCCATCAATACAGCTCTTTTATAATGTTCTTTTGCAAAACCCATCTGTAGGGATAACACATAGAACTCGTGTAGGAGTATTTTTGTAGGGACATGTGCTATCACAACTGTGTGCAGTTTCTCTTTTCTGAGACCTAGACACAAACTTCACGCAAAATCTGGGTCTTTTAAGACAGGCCAGGAAGAAAGGCAGGGGTGTGTATGTGTGCACATGTGCTTGCTGTGTATATGTGTTTGACTATTTTTCTTAATCAAGTGTCCTTCTTTCCAGTTTATAAAACTTGGAGATTGGACTTGGTTTCTTTCCTCCACAGAAGGAAGGTGGCATAGAGCCACTTTCCAGTCTGCCTTTCATTTCCCTGTGTTATCCTGCGGGCTGGCTCCAGCACCCGTGTTTCTCACCCAAAGACACAGCTTCTCAGCTCTTCAGTCAGCCCTCAGCCCTTAACCCAACACTATCCAATTACTTTCTCTTCCCTCTCAATATGTGTTTGATTGCTATACCCTCTCCACAGATTTTTTTCGTCTTTCCAGTCTGGCTTCTCTTGTCCTTCAATATACACTTAATAATTTTCCTAGCTGGTGTTTTTCTTTTTGAGACATTTTCTCTCTCTTCTAGGATTCCTTTCTCAGCCCTGCCCACAACTCTCACTTATGTATGTCATTCTTCTGTCATTCATATGGTCTACAATGCCTTCCCAAATATGGCTTCCATAACAAATTGTACTAGTTGAAGTTGCTGCCTGTAAGCAAATTAAAACACTTCAAGACATAGCTCTTTCTCATCCTCTTTGTCCAGCATTTAATTTGCATATCTGTTACTCCTTGGAATGACTATTCTGTTGTCTTCCTCTACTACCTTGAATTCTGCTACCGTTTCAGACTAGCTCAGTAATGCAATATAAATTATTTGTAATGCAGTGTGCTTCTAGGCTATTTATTGGTCAATGCAATGCTTAAACAACAATGGCAATCTGCATTACTGCAAGCACCTCCCAACACAGAATCACTACCTCCTAACCAAACCCAAAGATTTCATATGTAAAATTCATTCTGGTTTTAGGGCTAGCTGTACTTCAGCTGTAATCTCTCATAATAAAAAGTTATGAGGCTGAGTTACTGCCACAGTTTGCCTTTGACTATAAATCAGTCTCAACAGATGTTCATTACTTCATGTTCTATCAAGCATCTGAGATTATGTTTGAAATATATTGGATATAATCAGCACTTGAGACGTATTCATTTATACCAACAGGATCTGATGATGAAAATATTCTTGTAATTACATCACTATGAGCATTCTCAGCAAGGACAATTTTTTTCTGTCACAATCCTTTAAAATACTTATTGCTGTTGGTTTACCCTTGAATCAGAGTATTTCTTTTCTCTTTACCCTATCTAATACCCATTCTTACAGAATGGTAAGTATCTGGCATTTCAGATTCCTTGGTTAATAAAAATCAATTTATGGTTAGTGGTGGACTTGATATTATATGTTGTAAACAAGGCAGCAGTTTTTTTCCATCTGACTTACAGAATTTTTGGAGCTATGTCACAGCTTCTAAGTCACAGATATGAAGATAGAAATTAATTACCATTTTACTTCAAAAGACTAGGCAACCCTCTGCCCTCTACCCAAGACCCTATTTGTAGGGGATTGCAATTCGATAGTCCTTTTGCTAGTTCTCTACACAGAAATAAATTTTACTCTGGCTGAACAGCCTTGAAGGAAATATTTTTGGTTAGAAGATTAATGAACACCTTCTGCTGAATTACGTGTTCACCCAAAGCTCCATCTCCTTGGTGTATAAGCTCTCTGCATTAGAAGGCAGTAGCAGACCTAGGAACAGCCATGGTAGTTAGTGAAGGCTTTCCTCAACTCAACAACTGAAAAAGCCACTTGTATATGCTTTAAGAGCAGCTTTAAAAGCTTCAGTTTCACTAGAGGTGCATCAGAGGAGTGAAGGCTAAGATTTGGTGAAACTGATGAAATGAAGAAAGTGTGACAAAGACTACTTGAAAACCAGGACATGGAACATTGGTTTTTATGTGAAATCCTAGTTCAGGTCTCAATAAAGCTGTGTGTATGTGTGTATTTGTTTTAAAAACTGTGATTTTTCTTTTTTTTTGTGATGTGAATTATTTAATCAAAAACATTCATTACACGATCAGTTTGACATCCTTATGTGTCTTTATTACTCCCTGACTTGCATTTAAAAATAAGGTGCACTGTAAGCAATGGTGAAATAAAGTCGTTGTGGGTTTCAGGTGAGTTCACACACTGAGTTCTGATCAAAGTGAACAATGCCCCTCCCCTGTACTAATGTACTATGGCTCAATATTTTTCCTCTCCCTCACTGTGGAACTTATCTGATCTTTTTCTTTTCTACCCATCTTCTCATTTTCACTTTTTCAATATGTCAGAAGTGTTCTGTTCTGTATCATATGCAATTAACACAGATCCATAACATACTATGCAGGAGCTAGAGAGAAAGCAATAACACCATCTCTAAGAAGCCAGTCTAAAAAACAGAGCAAAGTTGAACTAATGCAGCACATGTTAAATTAATGGAACTTTGGCCCCATGATAGATTTCAGCTAGTGATTTGGCAATAATCCCCTGTGGTTTCTTCCCAATCATCAAGGAGGCTTTGGTCAAAACAATCATTGTTACATTTTTTTAACTACGTGGAAGCAAAACAAAAATTCTTGCCAGTGAGCTTTGCAGATGTCACAAAACCCTTACAATGATAATTGATGAGGAGGACAGGTTTAGATCTGCAGAGGAGCATGAATCACATGCTAGACTGTGCCCACATTATGGATGAGAATGTATGACACATTTAACAGTGACATTTGTATTTTAGGAAACAGCAACTTGAAGGCAAATTTAAGCTGAACACAAGCTCAAAATGTGATAGAGCTCTAAGAACACAGAGACAATTTTATATCTAAAAGGAAGGAACTACTGAACAGAAGAGATGGTATTATGACAATGATTTATTAGAGAAAATTTTTATTCAGTTCACCCATTTACACATTAGCAACAGCACTAAAATTATAGCAACGGTCCAAAAAAAGAATGATGAAGAGTACTAGCAACCTGGAAAATCTTCCTAATTCTGAGAATAAAGAAGTTAAAACTATTTAAATTTTGGCAGCTTAAATATATTGTGATACATGAAGCTAGTGTATCAGTTTGCAGAACATTGTCTTTGCTGTGCTGGCTGCCCATAAGTATGTTCTTTACCTGGTGGAGAACACAAGGTTGTTTTGTCCTCACGTGAAAGGGGGTTAGTGCTTTTACATTCACCATTGTTAAAAGTGAACTCAAGAACTTCTGATCTAGACTGGCTAATGTGCTATCTTCTTGTTGCCTGACAGTAACTTATCCTACAGTGTCACATCCTCAGTGAATTCCAAAGTAGGTTAGATACGACATGGGCAGAACAAAAAAGTACAAAAATGGGAAGCTGTCGTATTTTAACATTTAAACTAACACAATCTAGCAGCTGGAAGATGAAGCTGAAAATTTTGGGAGAGGAAATTAAAGCCTAGTCTTCTAGAGATATAACTTCTACCAGTTATGAGGCTAAAATTACAAATGTTTCTAAAAAAATCACAAAGAAATTTTATCTTTGATATAGGGAATGACTCGAAACATCTTGGATCTGATTTGTGCAAGCAGTCACGCTGCACATATAATGATATTTCCTTTTAAAAATCAATATATTTATAAGCACAAAAAGTTTCAAGGCTGCTTCTGCCTCCTGGACATAAGACCCCAATAGCAACCATACTCACAAGAGCACAAACTGTAAGAATGTCAGGACTGAAAATCAATTTATGGATTATAGCTATGCTGACTCTAAAAGATCCTTTGTAAATTATTTCTTCATAAATCACCATATATAAGTTAGCACTTGATTACAAAGAAAGAGAAGGCACAGCCAGTGGAAAGTGAGATTAAAGTTAGGAAAGGCATCACTGAAGGTTGAGCTCTTACTCTTGCATCATGGATCATCACAGCTGATTCCATTAGCATGTAGCTGAGATGTGAGCTTGTGAACACCATGACATCACATTTATAGAAAGGTTGCCCAAGATACATGAATGTAAGATGCCTGTTTGAAGTGGTTTTTTTTTAAATTTATGTGCTCAGGCTGACGACACCAGAACGAGAGGCCATGGCCTTAAGCTACGCCAGGGGAGATTTAGACTGAATGTAAGGAAGAGGTTTTTCACAGAGAGAGTGATTGCACATTGGAATGGACTGCCCAGGGATGTGGTGGAGTCACCGTCCCTGGAGGTGTTTAAGAGAAGACTCGATGAGGACCTTAGTGACATGGTCTAGCTGGTTGGGTGTTGGACTGGATGGTCCTGGGGGTCTCTTCCAGCTCAGAGTGGCCTGTGCACCTGTGAGGGAACTAGGTTTATGTCCACAGCTCTGGGGTGTGGGTTCAATCCCTGTATGGGTATTAGATGGGGAGTTAGGTTAGATGATCCTCGTGGGTCCCTTCCAACTCGTAATATTCTGTGATTCTGTGTCTTCTGGTCAATAACCTGCTTTCATACTGCTTAATAGGACATTGCATTCGCCATTTCCTGCTCCTTAACAGATTTCCTCTTGTTGATGTCTTTAGACAGTAAAAAAGGAAGAGGAAATTCTTTTACTCGCAGCCCAAATTCTGTCCAAAATCCTTGTTGCACTTTGAGCACTACAAAAGCCCACAGAAGAAAACCACCTCTTGTCATCTGAATCCATAGAAGAGATGAGCTTCAGAGGCTGAACTGAGGTAGAATTTGCACAGGATTTTTAATTTCACTAAGGAATCTTAGAAAAGTACATCCTACTCTGTCTGCCTCAGCTTTTCCTCTCTGAAGGTTAAAACAATATCTTCAGAGACATGAAGGGTCACTTTGGGTTTTGCACACACCAATACACACACACACACACATACACATATAAATGGATGCATATTAAAGGACTTGCAGAAAATTTGAGGCACAATCCAACAGGAATCATTGCTGTGCCAAAATCTCGCTGCAGGAGCCTTGGACAGCGACTCCCTCAGCTTTCCAAGGGCAGGACTTGATGCATGAGGTTAATCACGAAGATTCATTTTGTTGAGGGATCAGAAACCCAAAGCTGACTTGTAATACCTAAATCCCTTAAAGCAACCAGAAAGCCACAATGCTTCTGTCCTCTAGAGCTAATACTTCCTATTAAGTCAAGATACCTGTGCCTTCATCTTTCTTTTCATGTCAGTTGCTAAAGGAGGAGTTTTGTTGTTGAAAGAACAGAAAACTCACTGTTCAGAAAGACAGGAGATTAACTGCTGGCCCCTTAGTAGTTAATATGACTTTTATTACTGCTTTCAGTTCAGGATTTCACCAAACATGTTTCATTATCCAAAGTTACATTTCTATATACTTTTCTATATGTTTATTCACATTCAAATGAAAATCAGAAACACTTCTGAACTCCACTTTCACATGCAGATTAAAGATTTTCCCAGAAAAAAATAGCATGAAAAATTGCAGGCATATGTATATTGCTTTTTAGTAATTTATATTATGTAAATTCAAAGCTCAAATCTATTGACTTCTAAGGGTAAGGCACTCATGGAAAACTTTAGACCATGCCAAGACAAAATCCTGCCTGGAACTCATCAGAATTTAAGACACTCAAAATCTGAATCTGAATTTTGTTCTTTAGTATGAATGTTATCAAAAATCAGCAAAACACATGAGAAACTTAAAGCTGATTACACTTCTCCATCTCAACATGAAGGCAGGGAAAATGGAACAGAGTGGCTTGTGAAGAAGAGGACAATGTGAACATGGTATTCCTGGACCAGCCCCTTTTCTCTGTATCACTTCAAATACATGATGATAGCTGACTAATCACATTAACACTTAAGGACATAGATTTATAATAGCGGCTGGGAGACACCGTCGCTCACATCACTCTGTAAAGAAATGACCTGAACAGAGAATATACTTTGATGAATCTCCCACTTAGCAGACTAACAACATACAGTAATCAGAGTGCGTAGAAATTACAATGCAGCTTGTGGAAATACAGCACAGGCTGCAATTCCTGAAATGGTTCAAACAAACAAACAAAAAAGATTTGTTAGGAAGTCTGAAGACAGAACAAATATGGTCAGTTCCTTCTGCACCAGAAGAGTTACAGGAACCTCCATATGCTTTGAGACATTTGCTTTCCGTCAACCTGTTTGGCTAGTCTATGATATTGCTGAAGAAATTGTATAATAGATATGAATGTATTTATAGAAAACAGACATTATCTGCTTAAGAATGGAAATATTTATTTAAAAAAACCCAAAGGAGCTACTTATGTGCTAAGAATAATAAATGACAGGTGATCAGGTGAGATGGAAGTCATAGTAAAATGGATATATGGTTACAAAATCTTTTATGGAAAATGACTTTGCTGTTTCAAGGATGGTCACAAATATTCTGTTACAAGTTGAGTGTGAGTGTATGTAAAAAGATAAGGACACTATCTACATTTACCTACTCTGATCCCAGTTGGCTGCAAAAAGCAGAAGAATCTTCCTGCCACAGTGGTCACGGTTTTCCAGTACTCCCGGGAACCCATCTGTCAGAGCCCGTTTGATTCCTGGATCATCAGCCTTGAAGTTTTTGAACATATCCAGATTTAATTGGCGGTACTGGAAATACTGAGCCAGCAGTCTGAAGGCCTCAGTTTGGTGAAACTTTCTGGCTCGGAGAAATCTCAAGATGAAGGCATCATCTGTACGTAAAAACCCAATGTCAGGCCTTGTGATGATCATGTCCCTGACTTGCTGAATATCCTGATGCAAAATGTCTGGGTTTTCATTCAGTTCCAGGCGAGCTTTCTCTATAGTCTCTGGACTGAGTCCAGCTTGTAAATGGGTCATCTCTGCAAAAACGTCTTTTCTAAATCCTTAACTTCAGATACTTTAGTAGAGGTGCTGATCCCATTCAACTGATGGTCTGCTGTGAGCTTGAGCCATTCAGGTGGTTTTTGCGACAATGCTAATATTTAACAAAGGAAAACAAAGGGCTTTTCTTATTCTTCAAGAAAGAGTAACAGGCAGTTCACATGTAGTATAATCCATCCAAAGTAAAGTGTTATTTATTCCATCACGTACTAAAAGAAAAAATATATAAAAGAAATTAAATAGATACGTAAAGCTTGAAGAAGTGCATTTCTGAATTTATTTAGCCATAACATATCTTTGTGCATTTAATAGGCATGAAGATACCAGTCAAATAATTTCAGAATGAGTGGATTTAAGATAAGGCACTCACTAACATGTTGAATGAATGTATTCAGGCTTTCAGAAAAGCAGTATGATTTATTGACAATAAATACTAAGTTGTATCAACTTACTATTAGAATACACCTTGCAAAGTTGTCTTACAGAAGTGTGGGAGTTGTAGCATCCCTTAACTTCAAGACAAGGATGACAAAAGCAAAAATAATTGTAATTTTTTTCTACCTCTAACAAGAGCAACATTTCAGCTTCATAAGTACAAAATTTTACTCTCATCATACTAAGTAGAACAACTGTGTGATTTGGTTTTATCACCTGTACTATAAGCTTGTACGTTTCCTTGAATTAGACCCTGAGTTGACCGTAAAACTGATTTAAAAAAAAAAAACAAAAACCAACAAAACTCCACCAATATCAGGGAAAAATTCTACTTTGTAGAACCCCACTGAAAATTTTTCCCATTGAGACTCATGGGAAACTTCCCATGAGTAAGTGTTTGTTGTATCCAATTGAACAGGGTTAGTGCTTTAGTTGAAAAAAGATATACTATTTTATTCAAAACTCTTTTTTTCAGTATGTTGAATTTTTCTGATTATCTAGTTCTGAATCTCATTTTCATTTCTGTACTTGACCTAGAATTTGTTTTTACAATCATTAGAAGACAAGCTGCTTAAGCTGTTATGTATGAGCAAAATGGTACAGTGAATCTCTTGCAATTCAGTGACATGATTAGCAAAAGGCTGTCATTGAAGTCTGTGTAGTTACCCTTGTGTGTGAAGTAAGATCAAGGTCTGTCCCAATGTGGTATGTGTGTGAGGAAAGATCAAGATCCATACATTTTTCAGTCATCACAGAAACAGACAAGCAAACAAAACCTGTTTAACTGATCTGTCTTTTTAATTTCTGAAAATGAAAAACTGGCTTTAAAAATTAAAAGGGAATCCCTCAGTGAAAGACATATTTTTTTGTATTTGGAGGAAGCTGTTTGGAAAGTTATGAATTATTTATAGCAAAACAACCATTTCACTCAGCTACTCCTCTGCATTCAGCATTCTCAGATCAAACAGGAGCCAAAGCATTTTGTGGTCCAGAGCTTGCTCAAAATCATATTGCAAGACCTGGAAGTCAATCAGCACAAAGGATGCCTCAGTTCCCTGCTTTGTGACCTTGCATGTTATGGACAAAAACTACATTTTAGATACCACAGCAGCAGCCCCAGGATGAAATCCCAAGATCTGAAAACAGAGTTTCTGCATATTTGCTTAAAGGCATTTTGTCGTGGGAGATAAACTTTTCATTTAACAGCAAAATGAATTGTACTTCTCTGTGAATAATACAAAGGAGAGTTTACTAGCATCCTCTTTCTGCATTCACTGCGGAGCTGGAGTCGAAAAGAGCTACCTGCGGGGCAGAGTATCTGGTGATTGATCAGCCTGGGAAAACTTTAGGAAAGGGAGAGACGGAAGAATAGAAGGCTTTCACAAGGCACTATGGAGAGCAAATGGCTCCAGAAAAACAAGTCCTCAGGTTTTGAGGGGTAATCCCGGGGTGCAGGCTACTCAATTCTTAAAGAAATAAGGGCTGTATTAAAGGTGAATTCCTCACACAAAAATAAAGTAACAGTTATTTGCTTT
This sequence comes from Pitta sordida, assembly GCA_013390025.1. Taxonomy (NCBI): domain Eukaryota; kingdom Metazoa; phylum Chordata; class Aves; order Passeriformes; family Pittidae; genus Pitta; species Pitta sordida. Next base: position 30,513 of record WEKX01013153.1, read on the forward strand.
GTTCTTGCCTTTATAAAACCAAATTAGAGTAAGTCCTATGGTATCAGCTGAATTCCACTGATGTAAAATTACAGTAGGCCATGTGACACTGTCATTGGGGAGTGTAATTAGTTCCCCTCTAGTATAAACAGCAAGTAGTAGAGTCAGGAAACTGGTTTTGCTCAAGGGTGCTCAGCAGAGGAGTGGCAGCAAGAAGGTTATCTGGCGTCTGCATTAGCTCTGACTCAGGACCCAGTATGAATTACAAAACTTTCTGCACTCCTGGGCTTAGAATCTCAATATAATGGAATAACAGGATGGTTTCAATTGGAAGGAACGTTTGAAAATCATCTGGTTCAACCTGCCTGTCATGAGCAGGGACATGGTTCACTGGATCAGGCTGTTCAAAGCCCCATTCAACCTGGCCTTGAACACTTACAAGGACTGAGTATTCACAATTTCTCTGAGCAACCTCTTCCAGAGCATTACCAACCCCGTCATGAAAATATAAAATCTATATCCAGAGTCTTTTCTCTTTCAGTTTAAAAATGTTAGCCCTTGTCCTATTACTACAGGCCCTACTAAAATGTCTCTGACCATCTTGCTTATAAGCCCCCTTTAGGTACTGAAAGGCTGCTGTAAGATCTCTCTGGAGTTTTTTCTTCACCAGGCTCAACAATGCCAACTCTCTCAGTCTGTCTTCATAAGAGAGGTGCTCCAGCCCACTGATGATTTTTATGGCCCTTCTCTGGACTTGTTCTAAAATATGCAAGACCTAGTGGCAAATAAGTTTATGGGAGTAAAACTGTCCCTTCCTCTGGTCCTTTTCTGACTCCCACCTCCACCAAGATCCTTCTTTGGAAATAAGACAAATTCTTGAAGGGTCAGCTGCAGTCTGCTGCAGAAGAGAATGAGATTTGACAAAGAAGATAAAATCTGGGCCTTCTTATTGGATCCCCAAGTATTTAATGTCAAAAATCATGGTGTCTATTTTCCTTAAAGTTTCCTATTGTTTTTAACTAATTTAAATGCCCATGATTATCCCAAGGTGAGGGAGATGTAATCCTTTCCTGTCAGATGTTGTTGCCAAAAAAGCAACTTACAAATACTCAGTCTAGCAAAAGTTACATTTTTAAATGCATTTCAGAGTTTTCTGATAGTAAGCTGAGCTACAATCATGGATTACAGTTATCTATAGATTACCTTGATTATCATTCAGTACAGACTGCACTAAAATACTTTATTGGTGTGAAGTTATATATTGCAAAATAATCTAAAATAAATATCTGTACCATTTCGTCAACAGCACAAATCATGAGGTTAGCAACCTACTCTGGCACCATTGCCTTCAAGGTGTCTGATATACATCAGCGGGTGAGTTGGTTCTCCCACTGCTAACCTTGACAATAAATTTAACGTTCCACAGCTACCCAGTTTAATTGTCACTGCACTTTCTCAAATGGTACTGATTTATTCTGATTCCCAAGGTATAACAGAAGCACTGTCTCAACATTCACATCCTCCCACCCATGGCAATTTCTTCTTCTTTTCTGGTGTTTTGTACACCTCTGATCCATCTGCCAATTTTTCAGATGTTTACATATTTGTTCAGTTTGGTTCAGGGTTGTTTTTTCTTCCAAAGTAAGATGCTGGCCTTTTTCCCCTATCTTGAATATTGCTGCTGCATGTTGGCACACTAGACTCTTTTTTATAGTCTCAACAGCTGTTTTTCTGTCTTGTGACTCTTTGTTCCCAAGAACTATTTGCTCTCTATTTGTCTTTTCACAGCCTCTCACAATAAATCATCCCTCCAAAGGAACAAAACCCAGCTTTAATCACAAAACAATTTACAGAGATTTGAAACACGACATATTAATACCAAAAAAAGGAGGAAAATAGCCACCAAAATTGTGGTGTCACATACCATTTTGGCTTACTCATTTTTGGTCCCAACAAGAGAATAACAAGGGAGTGGCCTCGGGTTGGGTAACATACTGAAAGTGGGATACAGTTTTCAGACAAACAGCTTATATTTCTGCATGATCCTCCAAGAAAAAAATTAGTTAATAATAAAATGTATTGTAATATTTACTATACAAATTAAAATAATATATGTATTGTGGAAGATCTTAATATGTTTGACGGCTCTCTCTTCAAAGACAGCTTTTGGATCAGCATTCAACCCCCTGTTTGCTCTAAGATTGGACTGGGCAATTGGCCAAAACCTGCTCTCAGTGAAGATGGCACTTGTTTGGATCATTCTGTTCCTGCCCACTTAGCTGTCCCTGCAACACCACTTGCCTCTTTGAGCACCCCATGTCCATTTGTCTCTTCCACAGCCAATTCAATTCCAGAAAGATTTTAATTGTCTCTCTGTCTACCGAGTGTTTTCCATTCAGTTCAAAGCTATATGCCATGTGAAATTTCATCACCACAGTTTTCCAAGGGAGAAGGCAATAGCATTTGATCCTCATCTTATACTAAGAGGCATCAGGTTTGGCTCATCATATAATTTCTAATTCCTCGCATTCATAGAGACATTAGCTGCTAAAATCATGCCAGAGAGGAAGGGAGTGGGCAGGGAGGCAGAAAAAATGGTAATCTAGAATGATTTCATCTCAGAGTGTGGGTGTCATCTCCTTGAATTGCTTTTTGAAAAATATTTTGATGTTAACTGTGGAAAACCTCTTGGGGCTTTGTTCTGCTTAGTAGGGCTTGCTCCATAAGGACGAGGGAGGATGAATCCATACCTGTACCTATAGAATGGTTTCTATAGCACTTTGTGTCCTCATGGTACCTTAGCACACTAGAAATGGGGTGGTCAGACATAAAAGGGGACCTACCCTGGCACCGTGAACTAATTTCAAAAGAATAAGGAAAAACTTACTATCTCTTGTACTCGATTGTGAAATGCTGGTCTCCCGCATGGCAGGCAGGGAC